>JAZEWU010000020.1:4180695-4219018 GCA_036362915.1 Geotria australis | reverse complement strand
TTTGCCAAAGTTGATGTTTTGCATAACCGCCTCGATATTGTTTGGCTTGATTTTACCCATAGTTCGATAAATAACCCCTTGTTTAAAAAAAACCATTACGGTTCGAGCGAATGTTCTCATACAGTTTTTGCTCGGCAGTGCCTGGGCGTAATGAGTAAATTGCCTTACTGTGTTTGTTAGCCTGAGAAAATCGTCACTGTTAAGCCAGGGGACAGATTGCGACACAACCTCCATTACGCGTGTTTTGACTTTTGGGATTTATTGACAGGCGTGTACGTTGACTATTGAGAGCAAGGCTTAGTGCGCTGAATGTTAAGACTGAGACAGGCGTGTGAGTTGACTTGAGTGTGAGGAGGCATGTGTGTTGCCTGACGGGTGAGGCAGTCGTGTATGTTGACTGTTGTAGGTGAGACAGATGTCTTCTGTCTTTGTCTTGGACGAGAGTGGGGAGCGGTGGCTCAGCTGTTAGCTATGCTGGGCTATAAACGTGGCGACCCGAGTTCGAATCCCGCTCACGGCCAACACCAGTGACGATTTTCTGAACCGGTCCTGAGCCTCCCCTAGGTCGACTCAGCCTCAAATGAGTGCCTAGTGCGGTGTGTAAACATCGCCACTAGGGAGACAAAAGCGGCCGGGCGTGGTGCTGGTCACCCACCCCCTCGTGTGCCGTGTCGACCTTACCTTAATAGGTGCTCGCTCTAACGGCACTTGCCCCTATAGTCTGTTACGGGTATAATACGGGGGATCTTTGTTATATAATAATAATAATAGCGTTTTATATAGCGTCTTTCACCCGAGGGTCACAAAGCGCTGCACAAGGGCCGCGGAGAGAACAGCACGTCAACAACGAAAGAAAAAAACAACTAATAAAAACCAAAGGAAGAAAAATGTAATGATTAAGGCTGCTTCGAATGTTCTGAAAGGTCGTGAAACTGGCAATCTTAAGAGCGGCAAAAATCTGCCAGCGTCCCCTAAGATGGTCGTCACTTCCTTAAAGACAAACACGGAGGGAGACAGGGAGGGAGGGTGAGCGACAGGGGGAGACACAGGGACACAGAGACAGGAAGACAGAGAGACAGACACGAGGGGGAAACAACGCTTTATCTATCAGAGGTAGTTAAAGTGAATCGCCAGCTGAGCCCTGTGAGCCCATCTGTTCGAGAGTGAGACAAGCCTGTGTGTTGATTGAAAATTAAGGAGGCGTGTGTGTTGACCTGAGAGTAAGACAAGGCGGGTGTGTTAACTTGAGAGCAAGGCAGGCTGTGGTTTGACTTGAGTGAGGTAGGTGTGTGGTATTTGACGGATTTCGGCGAGACAAGCGTGTGTGTTGGCTTGTGCGCGACAGGCTTGTGTTGTTCACTGTTGAGGCTAAGGCAAGTGTGTTGACTATTGGAAAGTGCGACAAAGGTATGTGTTAACCTGAGAAGTGTGTGTTGACCGTAGAGGGCGAGGCAAGCCCGTGTGTTGGATGTAGAAAGTGCAGCAGATGGGTGCTGGCTTGAGAGTGAGGCAGACACGTGTGTTGCCTTGAGTGTGAGGCATATGTGCTGACTGTTGAGAGTGAGACAGACAGATGTTGACTCGAGGTGAGATAGGACCAGCGGTTAGTGTACTGAGCTTTGAACCCATTGACTTGAATTTGATTCCTGGTCACTTCTAACATCAGTGGTGTATATTTGAAGCGATTAAAGACCTCTCCTAGATCGACTCAGCCTTAAAGTACAATGTGGTGTGATGCGTAAATCAGCACTGAGGATACAAAGATGACTGGGCGTAGTGCTGGCCATGCAACTCTCTTTTGTAACACGCCGGCCTGTGCAGACACTCGCTAACATGATTTTCTCCAGTCGTCTGTGTAGGCTTGTGTTAAGTGTTGTGGTTGAAACAGGTGTGTTTATGACTTGAATTTGAGACAGGTGTTCTTGCATCTATTTCAGGATGGAATCTCCTCGGCGAGCGAGCCGGTGCAGTGCCGGTGGAGCCATCGTGCGTCCTCAGCCAGAGACGTGCGTTCTTCACCAACTTCACTAACATCGGTGTCATCCTCATCGTGCCATCGAATATTCCGTTCATATAATCTATTTTCAGTAGTAAACAACCTTTGGAGTTATGTAATGGTGTTGTCCTCAACATCAGCCATGCTCTGTCCACTCCTGGATTAAGGCCTCCCCATGCCGTTGCCATCCCATATATGTTTGTGATGCCACAGTGCATCGCTGCCGTGTATAGGAGCTGATCTCAATGCCTAAACTATACGTACTATGGTTGTCTGGGGCATATTGTTTGGTTTAGTTGCCATTCCATTAACTAAGCCGTTGTTCCATCACCTCTTACGGTGATATGTCATGCCAAAGCCCACTTACTTTTTAAAATCCGTAAGTACAATGTCAATGGTTTATTCCCTCGCCCTTGTGTTTTTCTTTTTGTCTCTTTATGTCGATATGATGGCAGTTGTATAGGAAAGCAAACAATAATGTCGTGTATGCTGTAATGGTATATTTAAAGCAAACAATAAACACTTCATGATGGAACGGCAAAATGTAAATAATTCCACCTTTACCATAAACCCAACCAGCTTCTATAAATGTAATTGCTGGAGTCATGAACAGCTAATGCGCACTTGGTCACAGATGTTATGTGGTCTGCTCTCTTCTTGTGGATTTGCAGAGAGCAGTCGTACATGGATAGCGTGTTTACATTCCTACAGGATGTTGTGCCACAGGTGAGGCCGCCTTCTCTGATCGAGCCACACTTATTATGTTAATAATAATAATAATAGCATTTTATAGAGCGCCTTTCACCCGAGGGTCACAAAGCGCTGCACAAGGGCATCAGAGAGAACAGCATGTCAACAACGACAGAAAAAAAAACAGCTAATAAAAACCAAAGCAACGAAAATTAAATGATAAAGGCCGTTTCGAATACACTGAAAGGTCATGAAACTGGCAATCTTAAGAGCGGCAAAAATCTGCCAGCGTCCCCTAAGATGGCTGTCACTTCCTTAAAGACAAACACGGAGGGAGACAGGGAGGGAGGGGGAGACATAGGGACACAGAGACAGGAAGACAGAGAGACAGACATGAGGGGGAAACAACGCCAAGAACAAAGACAAAGACACACGTAACATTGGAGTCTATGGGAGGATTTAACATTGACGTCTATGGGATGATTTAACACTGAAGATGGACAATAATCACAGTATCTGTGACATCTACAAATTAGACTAAGCTGCTACAGCATTAACGACAATAATGGTGAAAGAACTGAGATAAAGCTGATTGTAAAGGCGACACGTTGAATTATAGACACTGTTAAGCAAACATATATGCCACACCAACACACCCCTTGTTAAACAAATTACTTTTCTATACATATTATTGACGTTCTTCCATCTGTGTGCACTGAAAACTAGCGGTCTGCTGTTGTAAAAGTTAGTCCTTTGTGTTACCGTGCTTTTATGTATCTCATCATGTGTGGTGTGCTTCGAGTAGTTTGTAGGTTGTGGTCACGCTTGATGTGTATGCCTGCTTGTGCATGCATGCTGTCTGAGTTGCAGGCATATGCGGGCAGCCCAGTAACAGATGAGAAGGAGCGTGTGATCTGGGTGCGCTTTGAGAAGGCTGATCTCAATGGTACGAGCTATAGGCACACGGCATATATTAGTCTGAAATGAATACTGCACACCCATTACCAAATTTACTATCTGAGTATACACCATGATTAATTACGTTTGACACAACACGTGTGTGCGTACACATACATCCCTTTTTGCTGGATGTGGACCTTTCAATGCCGAACGAGTCATGGTTGTTATTTGGCCATTCTTCCCTGCACTGGTCAATACGGCTTGGTGAAAGCGTTGAGCGCAGACACGATATATATGCAATGTGCAAGTGTGTGTGCTTCATGGTCTTTATCTCACAAAATCGTGAGATACAATGTCCAATACAAACCAATGGGAGCCAGCATCTTCCAGAAGAGTGACTCGGGTTGTATTGGTAGATTTGTCCATATGTTTGCTCCCCATTGATTCATGACGCTGGCGTCCCTTAACGCCTATGTATTTAACAAGATGGTGTCACCCTATAGGGCTAAATGACACCGTGATGATGTCATCACACTTAACGTAGACACCGAGAGGCAACGCTTGCAGGCAAGGGCATGGTTAAGTTATATATTCTACGCAAATGTGCGGGCAGTGCTCGTTCTGCATAATACAGCAATGGATTTTGCTGTTCTGTGCATAGTGGTTGCCCATCCAAGCACTATGCAGCCTCTTCCTTTTCTCTTTGCGGCCCTTGTGCAGCGCTTTGTGACCCTCGGGTGAAAGGCACTATATAAAATGCTATTATTATTATTATTAGCTTCACATTCCAGTTTACTTCCTCATTGGGTCGTGCGACACGGTGGCACGGTGAATAGCGCTGCCACCTCACGGCAAGAAGGTCCCGGGTTTGTATCCCGGCTCGGGTGCCTTTCTGTGTGGCGTTTGAATGTTCTCCCCGTCTCTGCGTGGGTTTTCGTCGGGCACTTCGGTGTCCTCCCACAGTCCAAAGACGTGCTGCTTCATATGTCAATTGGCCTGCGGACTAAACTGCCCCCGGTGCCCTGTGATGGACTGGCGTTCCATCATGGGTATAGCTCTGCCTTACGCCCTGTGTCTGCCGGGATAGGTTCTGGCTCACCGTGACCCTGTACAGGATTAAGAAGTTTCGGACAATGATGATGATAAATGATGATGATGGTTTCTGTGTATTGGTTCAAAGCGCTACTTGTTTTGTCTGCTGTATGTTTTGCTGCCTGTGCCATCATAATTGGTGAGCAGCTTGGGTCAGTTTGGAGTGTGGGCCTGGCATTAATGTATCCCTGGTTGTGGTGTATGCTGCAGATGTGAGCAGGAATCCTGAGCTGTGGGAAGGCGGCGGAGGAGCAAGTACGCCCCCGCTACTGCTAATGTTGGGCTACAACACTGGTCTGCACATATGGGGTTTGCCCGTAAGTCTGTATGTACCTTGTCTGTTTACACACACATACTTCAATATGTATGTGTATTGGGAGAGTTTCTTTTGCTGTAGATTGTTATATACAGATTCTGTCCCAGTGACCTAGGTTCCATTTCTAGTTGTCATGGTGAATATCAGATACATAATTCCACCCCAAATGAGTAATGTGTGTTTTTTATTTCAATTCTAACATGATTATTTTTTCCAGTATATTAGTACTAATCATATCACTGCCTTACTAACAACATTATTTCAATACAATACCGTATAGATTGGATTTTTTGAGTGTTTAAATACAACTGCTTCTCAAGATCCTCGACAAAAGAGCAGGGTATGTTTTTCATACTTTGTAATACTTTTAACTGTGCGTGCCAGGTATGGAGACAACCTACACGAGTGTCCCATGTACATCTGTTGTTGCGTACCTATGCATTGTCTGTAGGTCAGTGGAGAAGCTCAGGAGTTGTTCTCGGTGAGGAGTGGCCCAATCAGGTCTGCTCGCCTGCTTCCCACACCACACTCTGGTAAGTTAACGTTGGCTACGCACAGGCTATGCGTACCACAAATGTCACGACACTTGTATTGTTTCTTGCTCATTGACCTATTTGCTGTATTACCCTTATTGAAATGGGTGCATATAATTTTCACAAACTGTAAATAACCAATTAACCCCCAAGTTTCCGTGCATGTGTCATGAGTGTAAGATTCCATTTTAGTGATGATTTGATGCAGTTGTACACGCATATTTATGACGAATGAAAAGGTCACAATGGTGTCATCTTCAGCCATTAATAATACAGAGAAGTTTCCTGGGCACTGTCATGCATTCCATGTCTCACCCACAGGTGTGGACAGGAAAGACCTGTTTGCAGACAAGCGACCATTACTTGCCACATGCGATGGAGCCTCATCCACAGGGTGAGCTGAGCCAGCGTGCTCACTGAGCACCCACCTGTCAGTCAGTCACTGAGCCCCTACCTAATCTGTGGCATTCTTGGCATGCTCCCTACCACGTTACTGCATGGAAATCATCTCCCACGTGATGTGTCCGCTGCAGGTCTCAGCCATACTGTGCCGTGGATGTGCGCTCATTGCGCACAGGAGAGGTGGTGAAATCCATTCAGTTCAAAACGCCCATCTTTAATTTGCATGCCAACCACAGGTAGGTATGAGAGGGTGCTTATGCGTTTACTAACCCCGTGACATGTTTCAGTTATGTTATTTACATTCATTGGTGTGAGAAACTTGAATCAAGGCCTTTGTAAAACCTTGTAAATGGTGTGTATTATTCTTTTAAGTTTATTCAGTGGTATTGATAGTCATCCGAAATAGCATTAAATATTTCTCAACCACATTTGAAAACAAGAGATAATACCGCTTTAAGGAATTACAATGTTATAGTATGGGGTAAAAGTAAGCCAGCATGGTCCGTTACAGTACAGTGTATTGGTAAGAAAGTGGCTGAGCATTCAGTACAAATAGGTGGGAAAACGGATTGCAATTCGATCGTACTGGTAAGACACAAAAGCTATTTTTTAACGCTGGTTAGAGTGTTACATTTTTTATAATGGCAATAAAACTACTTGATGAAAATCAAATGCATGAAAAAGAAGCATTTGTATAATAATAATAATAATAATATCAATTTATATAGCGCCTTTCACCCGAGGGTCACAAAGCGCTGCACAAGGGCCGCGAAGAGGACGGCATGTCAACAACGAAAGAAAAAACAATAAAAAACCAAAGCAACAGAAATTAAATAATTAAGGCTACTCGAATACACTGAAAGGTCGTGAAACTGGCAATCTTAAGAGCGGCAAAAATCTGCCAGCGTCCCCTAAGATGGCCGTCACTTCCTTGAAGACAAACACGGAGAGAGACAGGGAGGGAGGGTGAGCGACAGGGAGAGACATAGGGACACAGAGACAGGACGACAGAGAGACAGACACGAGGGGGAAACAACGCCAATCCAAATTAAACAATCAACATTGAAGCACAAGACAAAGATCCCCCGTATAGCCTTAACAGACTGCTGGGGCAAGTGCCGCCAGCGAGCACCTATGCAAGTCGACACGGCACAACAACACACAGACACACGCAACAGCAAAAAAACGCAAGCACCCACAACAACAAAAACACAACTTCCACACGCGACACCACGAGGCGAGTTTAGGCAAGGCATGACTGGGCCAGGAGAAGGCCGCGCAAAACAGACAAAAAAACAAGCAATAAGAGCATGGCAGACAACAAAAACAAACACCAAAGTTACACAGAAACAAACCACCAACCAAAGCGAAAAGGAACAGCTGAAAAATGACAAATGTACAACAAATTAAAGCTAAATAAATACGTAAAATACAGGGAGCGGCAGCCCACGCGCCCCAAGCGGGACGCGTGGGCTAACAGTTTGCTTATGCTATAATTATTACGTTATTTTAGATTAGTCTAGTCATTGTTGATAGTGTGTGTGTATTGGTTGGATTAGTTGATTCATGGTGTAAAAATATGCAGTTGTTATCTTGGTGACGTCAAACTATGTGTCACAGCACATCTGTGCCATTTAGTCAATATTGCAAATTGTGTACGTGTGGCTAATGGTCTGACCCATACTCATTTTAGCTTTTGTGTTTGTGAGTGTATAGGGTTCTGGTGGTGGCATTACAGGAAAAATTGGCAGCCTTTGATAGCCGTACACTCGTCAAGACCTTCTTTATCACAAGTGAGACAAAAGCAAAGTTTTTTAGCACCATTATTGCTGTTTTCACAGAGTATAATGCATGTTATGAACCACCTTGCTGGTCTTGAGAATACACGCCAGCAATACATGCCTGCATTACCAGTGACCTTAATTGAAAGTCACATATGAGTGAGTACACATACATGAAAACTTGGGCAGAGTACTTCTTTGGAGAGAGATTTTGTTATTTAAATTGATGATTTATATGGTTTTAGTTTATACGCTTCATAAACGTTACACTAAGGCACACAACATGTATACGGGTATTTATAAGACATAGTAGTCGACTTATTAATATATGGTAGTTACTCATACCCAAAGACATATCTGCATCTGTGGTGCACTCATATACATGGATTGTGGCATTTAGCAAAATGTTAATGCATTTTTCAGTATAGAATTTAACAGTATATGATCAATCGTGTTATCATAGCACTGAAATTAATCATATATTGATATTTTTATAAACGACATTAATTTACTAATATAGGGCTCAAAAACGTGTGTGATGGGCTTAGAATTTGTTTGAAAATAAATAAATCCACTCCACACTTTCCTAATCTTTTGATTAATCCTAATATATTAATGAAAGCTCAATTTCTATGTTTACATGCTTGTTGATATTACTATTCCGTATCATTTACTACCTCACAGGTTGCTACCCCAGCCCAGGACCAAACCCAAACCCACTGGCGCTTGGTTCACGCTGGCTTGCTTATGCTGACACTAAGGTTGGAGCGCGCTATGTATGTTGCAACGCAAATCGCACATTTCGCATTCCTCATTATAGGAGCAACAATTTACCACCCTCAATAATCCATTACATACAACATAAACTCATAAAAAACATGTATTCTTACGCACACAATTTATTGCATGTATCGTTAGCTTAATAAAAACTTCGATGGATATGTAGTCGCATCATTACACCGATGTTCATTGACCTTGCAATTCAGAGTATGTATGTTTATTGTTTGCATGTACTACATGGTGATGTCCAGCATTTTTGCACTGTGCCTTGCTAATAAATGTTGTGGCCTAATTGGGGCGCAACGGTTCGGCGGAATGAGTAGTTCGTCCCTGTGCCCTGTGTGTATTTGGCGCCGTTGACAGTTGGTACAGAGGCACCAGACGTACGGCGGGGTGAGCGGAGATGCCGTGCAGTCCTACACTGCCACTGTCATCAGTGCTGCCAAGGTGCCCCTATGCATGCACCATTTACGTACTCTTCTAAGTGAAAATTAAGCCATCAGTTGTCCACTGCATTGTGGCATCCTATCTTCTTCTTTGCGATTCTTCGAAGCGCGATGGTTAAATTACAGTTTCCCATTTTCTTACACAGCCCCTTGCATTTTCATTGAATTCCGCAAGGTATATAATCTATTGTTTTCATTGCCCTTCTTGGCCATTTTGTGACGTGCGCAGACAATTCGCTCTGGCTTGTCACTGTTTGGAGAGGCAGTCGGGAGGCTTGCCGGTGGGGTGCGTGGGACGGGGATGGGCCCGGGGGGCAGCGAGGAGGATGGAGGGCCACCACCTACACCGCGCAGACAAGCGCACCTCCCCGGGATTGTCACCATCATCGACACTGAATGCGTCCGGCATGGGCAGGTTCGCGATACATTTCTAGCATTGTTTACACGCTTGAGTGCCTGTCATGTTTAACGTAGTCGATTTATATCAACCTTTGTCCGGTTTATACACGAGTTTGCTAATGCAAATGGGTGAGTGAAATTTTAAAATGTCGCAGTGTCATTTGACAACGTTTTTACTTTTATATGGTGTATAAATGTGCTTGCCTCTACTATATATGTATGTGTCCAAAAATAAGTATGGAAAACTTGGTGAACGTACAAAGAAGCTTGGAGAGATGTATGATTGATATTACACATGGATTAGAGAATATGCGAGAATAGAGGGGTGATGACCGGTGGTCAAAGCTAACAAATGGAGTTGCACACAAAGGAGGGAGTATGACCGGAATGACTGACTGTGGAGATGGAGAGCTTACTTGAACCTGTGTAGATAGATAGATAATGCTTATTATCACAGCATAAAAATACCAACTGAGCTTGCAGGCTCTTTACGGGATGGATTGCTACATTGCAAGAGCATGAAATAGTGACGGGTTGGGGGAGGCCTACACCCAGCACTGTTGTTGATGATGATGTCTAGTATTTTGTTATTCTCTTCTTTAAAGCACATTGCTTGGCTTAAGTTTAGTATGAATAGTAGTCGCTGTTGTTGAGACTGTAATGTGTTGTGTGAAGGTGGAGGTTTGTGAAGAGGGAGAGGGGGATGGGGTTGTGGCTCATTTCCCAGCCCACGATGGTACCCCAATCTCAGCCATGACCTTCGACCCTAGCGGTGAGTTCCTCATGTTCCTGGATGTGGTTTGCACAAGCCCTATACAGGCGAGGGTTAAGGTAATTGTTGGTTTCATGTAAAGAAAATATCTAGAGCCGTTACCTCTAGGTTTTACCTCCCCCTCCAGCTTTAGGAACCCTTTGCTGGAGCCATAGGGAATTACCTGTTATAACTGTGCACCTGATAGATGAGCTAGCTAAAGGCCTGATGTAGCCGTAAACTAATTTGTCTTAATAATAATCAGCGGTAGTGTTGATATACCTTCACTAAATTTGTTGATTAGTGAGTTTTTATAGTGTAAATTATGCAACTGCATTTCGCACATTGCTGCAAAATCCGCAAACATGGATGCAAATGTATATTGGGATGTTTTCAGGCAAGTAATGAATGTTTATATATGTGGGAAGAAACGAGAACCTGCCCCATCCCCCCTCATGCGAGGGGGCAACACTATCCCACACAGATGGGGACAGATAATAATAATATTAGTCTACACTTAACGAGCCAGATAATCTTTTGAGCATCTTCATCCCTTTTCACAAATCTCCACTTTAGTGTTTTACATTTTTCTCAGTTTGCTTTCTAAAAATGTACCCCCCCTTTCAATACACTAGTCCATAATATGCCAGTGAACATATTATAAGCGATGATGATAATGATGCGTTGTCATGACTACAAAATATGCTTTAAATCAGGACGTTAATACCATTAGGGGGTATGACGTGTACACAGTGGCGTATCATGGTTGGCATGGACCCTAGTATATGGAATTTAATTGGGTCAGCTGTCTGACTTCCCACCTCTTAAATCCTAGTACCTAGCTCCCTCCGGCACGTGGGCCCTCATCCAATGTCACCGTTTGCACATTCGATAGCTATGACACTGCCCTTGCACTTACACTCACAATGCTTCTCTAGGGTTGCTGCTCGTGACGGCCGATGCTCAGGGTCACGACTTCCACGTGTTCCGCGTGATGGCTCATCCACTCGTGTCGGCGCAGGCTGCCGTGCACCACCTCTATACGCTGCACCGCGGGGATACGGACGCACAGGCGAGCATCGCCCCAACACACCTACGTCTTATCACAAACGTGTTTCTCCCTATGTAGTGATGCACATCGTGTAAATGTACAGCTCATTTTGTCAATGGATTATCAAAAGGGCTGTTTGCGTACGATGGACTTTTAAATTCACGTTTCATGATATAAAATAGGTAATTCGAAGTGTTTTGAGATGCCGGTCCAGGGCAGGATGTGTCCAGGGAGACTGCGCATAAGAAAGGAGGAAGCGATGGAACCAAATATGAGTACAGTGGATGTGACTAGATAAGAGATACAGAGTAAAGCAGAAGGAGTATGAAAATCTGAGCAGCTGACCGCATGCAATACTGGGGACTCTTGGCTTTTGTTTGTTATGCTTTGTGACCCTCGGGTGAAAGGCGGTATAAAAAATGCTATTATTATTATAATTATGTGCGTGCATACACGCTTGCGTGTAGGTCCAGGACCTCAGCGTGAGCGACGACGGGCGCTGGGTGTGCGCCTGCACCCTTCGCGGGACGTGCCACGTCTTTGCCGTGTGCCCCTATGGCGGCGTGAGCTGCGTGCGCACCCACACCACCCCCCGCGTTGCCAACCGCCTCAGCCGGTTTCACAAGAGCGCAGGCCTCGACGAGATGGGCCCAATCTCCTTGCAGCTGCATCAAGTGCAGCAGATGCAGCTGCAGCACGGTGCAGGCGGGTCTGGGGCGAGTGGAGCCAGTGGAGTTGGGGCCGGGGTTGGCGCGGGGAGCCCTGCACCCAGCCCAGGAGCGTCGCCTCACCATGGTGAGGTGATTCACATTTTAACTACACTGTATTTCCGGGTTGTGCCGCATGCAGAGAGTGTCTTCGGTAACTGAATTTATTTCCCGGAGATGTGAAATTATTTTCTGATGAAGCTCCCAGCACATGTTGCAAAACTTCTGTTATCAGGGTGTTGCAGACCTAGCTTCTTGTTCTCTATTGTTCGTATGTTATGTACAGGATTTGTTCACATATTTTGTGTTTGCACACGATGACTGTTTGAATGTGTCCTGGTTGCCTCACAGGCAGAGTGGTGTCAACACTAAGTTGGCACCCTGTTAAAACTGATCGAAGTTCGGTCCTTGAGACACAGAAATAAAAGGAATGGGGAAGATTCCGAGAACCATGGAATGAGATATCGACAAAAATACACTGATAAATAATAATAATAACAATCAACTTTTGTAACGCGCGCATTTTCTCCGGGCGCGTTGCACCCGTTGATTCGGAGGCACGGAGCCCTGCTCAGTCGGTTTGTTGTGAGTCGGTGAAGAGGTGACTTTTTTAGAGTTTTTTTAAGGCTGTGGGGGACTGTGTTTGACGCACTAAGAATAACGGATACTTAAAGGCTTGGAGAGAGACCTAACAGAAACCTTCTTAACATCTATGACGTTGCTGTCTGTTATGCACAAGTAAAGGTTGCCCGTGTGTGAAGATGGTATTGCTCATTGGGTGTGTAATGGACGTCATTGTGGTGTGTTGTGTGCCCCAGGCAAGCTGTCCAGGCAGGAGGTGCTGAGCAGCCGCTCCAGCTTCAGCTATGGGAACCCTCGCTTGCCGCCCTTCCCCCACCCGGGCGTCACAATTCCGCTCGCGCAAGTCAAGCAACCGCTTACCCTGGGCACGCTCACCACCGGGTAACCACCCCGCATGCCTTGTTATCAATGTGCAGCACGACGCTGCACAAGAACGCTATGCCTGGATTCCGTCGCGCAACGTGGGAGGAGTGCTCCTTGTGTGTGATTTACAGATGCTTAGATCCAACGTGCCACGCCTTGCACACCCCACCACACATCATCACACATGCCCAACATTACGGCACTCATAACTGTGAAAACACCATTTTACATTGCATTACTTATGTAGCAACCTCTGAATGTTATTGGTCGATTACGTTTGGTGGGGTGAAGGTGCAGGCACACTCCCTTATTCATATCGATGTGGTGAGTGCATAAAACATGGTGTATTGCCTCTTTAGAGTGAGGTCCTTTGCTTGGATTGGCTTCATCTCCAAATCCTGATAGATCTTTCCTTTGCAGATTTCTTGGTGTGTATATTATCATTGGAACCCCCTTCGTAGTGGTTAGGTGTACTTGTGAACATACGTGGGCAATTCCATGTCTCCCACCCTTTGTGAAGCCTAAGACACAGCATGTCAACATGATGTGTGGGCATGTAACCAGTGCACTCTTTGATGTCATTTCCCACCTATTGTCATGCATGTGACCTGTTCATTGAAGGATGCATGAACTCCTGTGCAGGCATGTGTGGTACAGGGTAGACTGTGACAGACATGAAACACCTGCACAGTGCTAGCCGAGATCACAGTCTCCTCCTTCCTTCTCTCTCCCTCTCTGTGCCTTTCCTTGCCTAGGCCTGGCCTCTTTGCCACTGGCTGTCTGGCTATTACACCACCCTGGTGAGTGGGGTGTGCGGTTGTGGTGTGCGACATAAGTGTTGGTCATATGGTGGTCTTGTTAGGGCATTCACACTCGCCATATCCCCCACCTGTAGTCAAGCCTGGATGCATTTACAAGCATTTGCCTGCTTGCACTTGTGCTAAATATATTGGATGAAAGTGGTGCATCACGTATTCCGTTGGTGTAGGTTTTCACAGTTCAATGTATGAGAATTGCTCTTGAGAGCTGCTCTTTTGGGCAAGTCGTCTTGAGCGATCCTCCTCTCATTCACATTTTGCCTCCCACTTTGGAGGCATAATCAGGCTTTTGAATGGTTTAGCTAAACCAATAGAGACCAAAGAGGTCAATGCATGAGAATTCCTCTTAAGAGCTGCTCTTTAGCTAAATCATTTAGAAGCTCCATGATTCCTCCAACGTGAGAGGCAAAACTTTGCAACGGAGAGAGAGAAACGCTTTACACGGCTATGCTGAAAGAGTAGCTCTGAAGAGCAATTCTCATATTCCGTTGGTTCAAAAGCAAAGTTGAAGCCCATCTGTCTAGGGCTCATGAGTGTAAACACGTGTATCGGTAGCTATGATCGGAACTAGGGTGGAATGCAGCACACTGGAGCTGGTTTGTTCTCCAGTTCTAAACTAAATTTTGTGTATGTCTGTAATGAATAACACTAAAGCACAGTGTTCTGCAGAAGGCTTGTTAGTGCAGTGTTATCATTTGCATGTCGTTCTCTTTGCAGCTTTGTGCAGCGCTTTGTGACCCCCGGGTGAAAGGCGCTATATAAATGCTATTATTATTAAACATCCCCCATTTCTCTGTATGTAAAGTAAAACAGTATGTGCCTGTGCTTTGGCATAATGGTCACCCACTTGAGTCACGTTTGTCATAATATTTTTTTCTTTTAATAAACCATATATGGCAGATGTTATTTATTTTTAATGGAGTAGTGTTTTGAGATTGGTTGATTTGCTGGTGTGTTATTTCATCTTTTCCTTTGTCATCTGGTAATCTGCTGTCCACTGTACAAACTCATAGGCTCTTTGAACTTGGGTATAGTTTGAGCTTTGTATCAAACAGAAAACAGTGTCAGGTTTATTTAAAATAATACATTTCTGTGAAACATGTCTTGCCGATGTGTGGAGCACGTTTAATCACATTTGCTTTTTTTCTCACTTCCAGTTTGTCTTGTGCAAAGTTTGGCCATTTTAAAAGTAATAGAGTGGTGTGTTTAGAATCTTGAAACTAAATATTTTCATAGTCCATAACTACTTACAATAATGAGTAATTTTTATATATTTTAATATTGTACTTATTAAAAAACTCATGTGCTGTTTGGCTGCAGGCAAACATATTTTTCATTTGCCCAGCATCTACCTCCACTGTCACCATGGTGGATTTTAAATGCATGGCAGAATGATTTATTACCAATCAGGTGATATTAAAATAACAACAGTGTCTCTTTTACTTGGAAGCAGGGCTTAATTTTATCCAGATCTGTCCGGGTCAATGACCCGGAATATATTTTTTCACCCAACACGCCATATCCATTTCCCTTCTCGCAATGTTTGAAGCTACTCAATCACATGACTCCCACCTACCAAGTATCCAGAATATATTCAGAGAGAATTTAAGCCGTGTCTAGGAGGGATGTAAATAATAAACCTCCCCGCATGTAACAATGTCGTCGTTGACATGCCGTTCTCTCCGCGTCCCTTGTGCAGCGCTTTGTGACCATCGGGTGAAAGGCGCTCTATAAATTGCTATTATTATTATGATTCCGTTCAAGAATGGAGTATTTTTTCTCACTTTTGCTGTCTTTTTTGCACTCTCATTTTTTACATTTCATTTGTACAAATTTGTTATCTCTATTAGTCTGATTGTAACCATAGTACATGCATTTATTGTGTGTAATCCATCTGTTCACACACATAAATAACGTAATAATAAAAAATTTCTACGTGTCGTTACATACTAAGTAAGCACATTTTCTTGGGAACAAGGTGAGAACTCTTTCAAACATCATCATAGTTAGGCATGCTCACTCCTCGACTGCTAAATGAAGGCCTCCCTGAGCCATCACCATTTCACTCTTCGATGATGCAGCAACCCATCCATGTGGTACCTGCACATGAGCTAATTTCATTAATCTGTCTCCTCGGTGGACAGATCTGTCCAGATTTCCAGTGGCTCTGTGTGAGTGGGAGCTCAAACAGGATTGCGCGTTGTGTCCTTCCTCACAGTAAGGGTGCGCCGCGCACGTCTCCCCAGCCGACGGGTGGCGTGCGTGAGGTGTGCGTTTCGGCGTGCTTCGCTCCCTCACACTCCCCCTTCAACACGGCTGCGCACACCCGCGAGAAAGGTACGTGAGACCAATCATTTCAAAGCAAACAATGTTTATATATTACTGCAAGTATCCTAGCTGCGCTAATAGTGTGCTAGAGGGGAATGTTTTCAACCTGGCAACAATGTGTTTATAATTTTAGTCTACTCAGTCACCTGTACATGTGAGTTTAATTAATTTTTCAGATTTTTCCATAATGCTAAGGAGTTGCCCGCCAAAGGTATTAATAGAAAGTGGTATTACGGCTTGAGTCAGGAAAAAGGTCTCTCACCCATGCTTTAGTGAAATCGGTCAAACTGATGTTTATAGCGTATTGGTGTTCACAGCCACTACTAATCCAAGTGTGTGGTCTTCTGAGTTAAGCCATGTATTGGGCATATATGGTCTCAACCTTTCGCCACACACACTTACTGTAGGCATTTCCACTACGCACCACTGCGGGCATCTACTGACGGTGTGTTTTGATGCTCGAGGCAGTGTAATGGTAATATGACAGGCTTGGTGGGCTATGATGGTGTATTGGGGACACTTGACACGGTGCGATCGCACGTTGTGACGCTTGGTACAGGTACATTGGTGCGTTGCTGTGGTGTGATGGTGCTGTGTGATGGCATGGTGTGACGCTTGGGTGTGGTTCGATGGTACGGGGCGATGGCACAGAGGCGCACGCCGTGGCGGGCTCGCTGTTCGTGCTGTGCTCCGTGGGCTCGCTCGTGGAGCACACGCTGGAGCCGCACCCAGCCGCCGGCGTCACTCGCATCTGTGATGACACGCCACTCGAGCTGTCATGCACTCCGCACGCCAACTGGGGCGTCGCCAGGTACACGCCTCTGCTTCACGATCCGCTAGTCTACACTGGTGTTGAACAAAAACTTCGCCACCTTTGTCGTTAACTCTGCCTTACTTACTATTACAACAGAAAATACTCTTACAACCCAGTGAGCTTTCAAGCCCTGGAAGCGGAATTCCTGTGATACAACACATGTACGAACAAACCAATACAACAAACTAATGATTTATAGCTCATTGCTAATTCACTACTGGATGAACACCTTCAAATGCTGTCTCCGTTTGGGGTTTTGACCATTCACCACTATGGTCAGTGTAGGCTGATGAAGGAGAGGGTTGCCCGAGACTGGTTCAAATGTTACTTTACAATGTTAGTACCTGTTACCAGGAATAATGCTTGGGTCGGTGGATTCATGGTGCAGTACACTTGTTCTCTCTCCATCTCACTGCCAATTTACATGTTGTCACATGTCTATTCGCATTAACATATAATTAGAAGTGCTCGCCTTCAGGCGGTATAAAATGTGTATTTAAAGAGCAAGTATATTTTGTTTTCTTTCATGGTGCACACAAACCATGCACCTGGTAAGACAAGCCCTTTGATCGAGTGAGCATGCTGTTTGTATGTTGGTGTATATTTCAGGAGTACCCATTGGGCTGAGCTGCGACCCCCATTCCACACTACTCACCCCTTACTGCTTGCAGCCGATGCAGTACAGTATGCTCCGACACTCCCTTCAGGTCAGCACTGAATACTCATCTCTTTTTAAAGTGCGTCTCTCAATGTTTTTTGTCTGAGTCTATTTTTAGCATAATGTCATTTGACAAACATCCCATTCAAGTTTCTCAGTGTAATGCAAACCTTCAAAGAAAATCCCCACAGAAGCATATATCACAGAGCTACCTCTATCCGTTCAAGTGATCTCTCTTTCACAGAAGAAGGGGCAGCACTTTCCTACCTGCTCTGTAATATTCATTGCTCAATAGTCAAACGGATATTATTATCAAAGCTGGAATTTAGCCAAATACATTTGGTGATCACTTACATGTAAGAACCTGTTTTTTAATCATAGCCAGCTGCCTGGATCTGAACCCAGGGTCTTATCAGTGCCAGCTCATTGCACTGACTTCCTGACCTCTGAGCTAACCAGCTCTCAGTGCACTCAGCTCTTTTATGATATGTGTATGTGTACATCCATTGGCAAAATCATTACATATCAGAAGATCAAACGCTTTTGGAGGATTTAAAAATACGTGTTAAAACACAATTGCAGTCAGTGTGGAGTGTCTGCAATAGAATATATTGCTTAACGATTTTTACGTCATGGATGCACTGGAATTCAAGTACATTAATGATTTAAAAAAATAGCTGTATTCCAAATGTTATCTTTTGAGATGCTATAACGGTGAAAATGACAGAGATGTAACTACCGAACTGCCTATCAGTTATGGTAGTGAGTGTGTGTGAGCGGCATGAAAAAAAAATCCTTTACCACTGGATGGATATTTCAGGGTTTGGGGTTTGATTATCGTTTAGCTATGACTTTGGATATGTTTAGAATGTGATGTGTGTCTTTTTGCAGGGGTGTGTGCACGTGCTGGTGGGGGGTCCAGTGAGAGCCTAACGTCAGAACCTGAGGATGAGGAAGATGATGAGTGGCTCTCTCAGGTTCCCCATGACCACCACAACCAGAAACCACCCCAACCAACACCACCCCAACCAGCAGCAGCATCAGCAACACCCGCAGCACCACCATCAAAATCACCAGCACCACCGCTATAAGCACCAGCACCGCCATGCCGTGTCATCAAAAGTATAGCCTCTCTCGCCTCTCAATATTCTGCACACATCCACAGAAAAGTGGACTTTCTGCTATTTTCAAAAGGGACTTCCAGCATGGCTGTTATTTTTTTACACAACAGTATTTTAAGTAACTGCTTACCATGTGTTTATCATGTTGCGCTAAATTAATTATTATTTGAAACATTTGGAATTTTAATTATAGTAATGATCAACATCCTTTTGTCTGTCCATTTCACCACACTGGTGAGTGCAGATTAGTAGAGTGGGGGATAGGGAAGAAACATGACCAGTTCAGATATGACTCGCCACTGATGTGTCTGAGAATCAAATTCAAATGTCCACGTTCTTACTGCATACCATTAGCCACTGCTCCACCCTCGATTATTTTTTTTTTAACGGTGCATCAACATCACTGCTTTTGGCTAATATTGGTATGCTTAAGGGTGGTGATATGTAGTAGTGGCTAGTGAGTTTGATGTATTAAGATGGGGCCGTGCTGGGCTGATGAATACTCACATCTGCGCTCCATCTCAGGTGGAGATCGTGACCCACTCGGGTCCTCACAGGCGACTTTGGATGGGCCCCCAGTTCACGTTTAAGACCCTTCAGCTTCCCCCGGGGCAGACCATGTTGGTATCCTCCAACTCCTCCGCTCTGCTGTCGCACACCGCGCCCGAGAGCGCCCACGCTGCCCACTCCGGGCACGGCACCCACTCGGACACGCTGGACGTGTGCAGCCTCAGGCAAGTGCCGCTCAGTGGGTGGCTCCTTCGAAAATATCGCATAGATCTTGGGGACTTAAGATATATAGTGGCAGCCTCAGTGGCCCTCGATAACTTCTTGCCAGTAGTTTTTTTTCGTCACTCATCTCATCTCATCGTCAGAAACCGCTTAATCCTGTACAGGGTCGCGGTGAGCCGGAGCCTATCCCGGCAGACATAGGGCGCAAGGCATGGCAATACCCTGGGTGGGACGCCAGTCCATCACATGGTACTCAGGACAATTTAGTCTGCAAGCCAATTAACCTATGCAGCAGCATGTTTTTGTACCGTGGGAGGAAACCGGAGTGCCCGGTTTCCACGTCACAAAGACAATAATTATATTTTGACACAATGGCAGCAATCACAAACACCAGTCTTCTTTGCCTTCTGCGATTATGATACTCGTGGAATGTAGCGCTAGTCTTTATTTCATGCATATTTATCATTTAGCAAACACTGCAATGGTGGAGTATTTTGAAAGCAGTATATTACATTTGTGTTTACTGTTCCTATTGCATGGCCTAACTTGTTTAAAAAAAGTGCCCAATTTCCCATATATTCCTGATATCATTATTGTATCTGTAGCATTAGAATCGATTTAGTCTACTGAGAAAACAGGTTCTAATCTGCACAGTTGTCACAGCCATGTGTCAGTGATGTAGTTCGCTTGTGATGTGATGTAGTGCATGTACTGTGCTGCAGATTACAGCCCGTTCGATCTGACCCAGTGTGCATGCCAGCACGGGCCTCCACTTTGGAAATCGAGGCTGGATCAGGTATGCTGTGGTGTGCTTCCACTCGTGTGCACCCATCGGACTGCACATAGAATATTTCCAATTCACACGAACCAGTTTGATTTAGCACTTTAACCCAGCCACCAAGTAGCATCCACAGACTAGTGTGTGTGGACTGGCGCTGCAGGCATGTTTGAGCTGGAGGTGTGCGGCAGCTGGCCAGATGCACAGCACCGTGCTTGGGTGTGCGACCCTGGGGATGAGGCGTTGAGGGAGAGGATCGCAGAGGCCATGATGGAGTCACCGGGGGGAAACATGCACACCACGCGTGGTACGTATACGTAGTCCACTACCACATCTCACCTTGCCTCCTGACAAATGTAAACACAAAATAAAACTGACGCAACAAAATAATGTTACCATAATATAATCAATTATATGTGTAAAAAGAGGCTAGATATGTTCTTGAGATGCTCCACAGAGCTTGCTGTAGTGGAGGCCCCTAAACAAGCAGTTCAATGAGAAAGTAGTTGCAAGGCTGCACCTTTACTTCTACGTAACAATTATAAGACAATATATATTAGTATTTATGTTTTTTGTAAACATAAATACCCACTGATATTTGGGCCTCTTTTATATATAGATGTGTAAATTTAATCTTCTTGTGATTCACTTAACTTTCTCAATCCATAGTCACGATTTGATGAAAGAATCGATTCTCTTTCAAATATCTTGATAACTGTAGCAGACTCGTTCCACGATGAGTCATGTGCAATATATACAAATTGAATAACCATATTTTTATGCGTGTGACTTAATAAATCTATATCTTTTAACATATATATTAATCATTGCTTCATTACATCCCTTCCGTATTACCTTTGCAAAATTTATATGCAAAGGTGAGACCCTGCTTTTACCATAATATTCGCAAAAATGTATATGTTTGTGCAATTGGGTAATTTGCAATGTACTTATTATTACAGAGCTGCAAAGAGAGGGCAGCATTGAGACGCTGAGCAACAGCTCAGGCTCAACAAGTGGCAGTCTTCCCCGCCGATATGACTCAAGCCTGCCCACTCTATAACCACCCATGCACTAGCACTGTGCTTTATCAACGGGTATACCAGCAACATTTCACAGTTCCACTGCAACGTGAGTCCACAGTCCATGAGCTATACCTGCTGCACTGCAAAGACAGCCCACTTTGATATAATCACATTTTATCTACTTACATTCATAGTCACACTTACACAAATCTGAAACCAAACATGTCAATGCATACACGCACATCAATGCACATTCACATGGGATAATTTTATGTACGCACTTTTAAAAATCGCAAAATGACTTGGCAAACGTATCGAAATGAAAGGGAAGAAAATGCTTCTGCAGGCCGTTCGTAGGATTGACCTTAACGCAATCATATATTTAGCAGTGCTGCTAAGGTGTTATGGAAAATTTGAAGGTAATGTTACTGCTATAGGAGCTCTCCTGAGCAACTATAAAGGGGCATTAGGTGGTGCTTTGTTGTTTATTGGCACTTTAGACAATACGGGCCTTGTTACATATTGGAGTAAGTTTTGTTTGTACACAGGCCCTCCATATAATGATGAAGAGTGTTTCTGGAACAAATTTCAGTACTTCAACTTATTCACACCAGTAGTTTTGACATCAGTTCATTGTCCTTTTAATGTGTTTATAGTTTACCCGCATCACTTCCAGAAGGGGTAACGAGATTGGCTCAGAGGTCTCGTACCATCTCTTGAGTCCAAGGTTAGCCGGTTTGACACCCATCCTGGACCCTTGTACAGCATCATTGTTGAGTGTGCCGTTTTCTGTGGGCAATGCTAAAGTGGCTTGGTTCTGCACGGAAAAGATTATCTTTGCACATGACTGCAGTTGTGTGGATGCAAAATGAGCCCTCTATTAAATGTCTGTTTAACTTCTTTTATTGGTTCGTATTTGAAGCCAAATGTACTTCTTCTTTGTTAAGATAGTCAACTAAATATACTCAGCCGTGCTTGTAAGATTAAGAAAAATCAGGTAATTTTATGGTAACTTAATTATCTGTTAATTAAGAAATATTCCATTATAATGCACGACTGGTCGTGACACTTCATACCATATACATACGCTTTTAATGTAAAAAAATCACAATCGACTTGTTACTGAGAATTATTATTCAGCTCAAGCCATGGCAATTTGTATGCAAACATTGTAGTATTTAAATTTATTTTAACATATTACAGCATAGTCATTGCTAACATTGAAAAATAAAATTGGTTGGACTTTGCTTAAGTGTAAAAAAAAGATGTGTTTTTATGTTGATTACATACATATATGCTATCGGCAAGTGATGTGACTTTAAAAATCTATTTCAAGTCCTTTTTATTACTATAGAATGATTCGTTTCATGCTTGGTTATATTGTGTATTGAGCTTTAGGCTACAGTATTAGTTAATGTATATAGTCAATCTATTGGCAAGCACATGTCCTGTTCAATGATAGGCATAACACTGGGTTTATAAATGTCTTTATTAGCTCTTTATTAGTGGTGATCTGGACAAAACTGCCATAGCTGGGAGACTACATACCTTGTAACAAGGTGATGATTAGTCATCACTAGGTATTGCCCTTTAATAAGGGCAGCGGTGCCCTCAGAACAATATCACCTCCCTTAAAGCCAAATATCTGTCCACCTATCCTTCTAGTAGTGCCACTAATGGATGATGTGGCCAAGTTATCCATTACACCCCTGTTGTAGCAATGAGTAGGACGCAGTTGCCAATTTATTATATATTTATAGAACAATTCAAAATAGGCATTGGGTGATATTTGTTGCTTGCAGTAAACTCTTTCAGTAGTTGGCCTGATATGGTTTGGAGGAGATTGTGTTGGGTATTGAGGGTTGGTTCAATGCAGCCCCATTTGCTGTATCCATTACTTCTAAATGAGGTCTGTATTATCTGCAGTGGTAATCCACAGTCCCAAAAACACATTTACCAACTCGACTCGGGGTTCTTAACATTTTTCACCTCAGGGCCCACTTGGTTCACGTGTGTGTGGTCTCCACGGACCACTATTTGGTGCTCGCAGCCCACTGATGGGTCGTGACTCGCCAGTTGAGAATAGAGGAACGAGACCACCCATGCCATGACATGCCTCCTGTAGCCACCATCTCAGTTGGAATTTAAGCCCTGGGCATTCACATATATTTTACACCCAATTGGACAGGTGTAGTTTAACAAAACGTGTTTCTCAGATTGTATTTTACATCATGCGATACATGCCAGGTGTGTTTCTCCACTTGATTAGGTTTTATCTACGAAATATTTTCCCAACTTGTATTAATTCCTGCAGCAAAATTAAGAATTACTTGTCACAACAGGAGAAGAATAGTACAAACATTAAACAGCGGAGGTAATAATTGACTTTGGTTAAAATATATAATTATTTTAAGAAGTTAATTTAGTAATAAGTTATGTATATAGAATATTACATTTCATTTAAACAGTAATATCTAAACTATTAAACGCATGCTTCAAGTAAATACATAATGGGAAGATTTGTAATATACTGTACTTTATATCCCAATTGCCTTGAGTTTAAAAGACCACATGCCCTACCCTGGTGAGTGCACAAGCAGACATTTGCACACACAGTGCTGTGTAACAGTAACCTAGATGTTAATGATAACAGCACTGCAGATAGAGATATTCCCATGTAGGAACATGCTCTAATGTGCCGAGCACATGTTATGCTACTTTTGTGACTGCCGTGCTTGTTGGTATCATTATGTGCATTTATGTATGTGAGCGATTCCTAGGCGAGTGTGTGTGTGTTCATAAGTGATTGGACCAATGTACTGTTGTGTCATTAAGACCTTTGGACCTTTTTGCCGTTGTACAAATAAAGTATAAAATACGAGGTTTTTACCCTTACCGGCAGTAAGAACACAGTGTTAAGATATTTAAACACTAAGTGAACACCTTTTTGCAAAGGCTTCAACGTGCAGGCAGCCACACATACTTGTGGCAAAACCATGCAAAAATAAATGCTATCGCAATACACTGCGATAGCAAAAAGGTGTTCACTTAGTGTTTAAACATCTTAACACTGTGTTCTTATTGCCGATAAGGGTAAAAACCTCGTATTTTATACTTTGTGTGTCATTGAATTATCTGCTGTGTTGTTCATTTGCATATGCGTAAATGGATGGTAGGTGTGTTGTATGTAAGGCTGACAGTGGTATGACATTCATCCCAAGCATGCAGGAACGGTGATGTTCCTTTGTGCTGGAATGGCTTCAGTATGTTTACAGGTTCAGTGTATGGCTTAATGCAGCTGTGAGGAACCTTTGATGTCTTGTCAATAAATTCTTGGGAAAACTTACAAAATATTGCGAGCATTATTGCATGCCTTTTGATGCACGTTACCCCCCACAATGACCACCAACCGAACAGTCAATTGTTACTTTGTAAGAAATTATTTCTATTATATACCTTGCTAGATATATTGATATATACCTTGCCTTATAGCGTATGTATGCCTTTAGTTCCCCAATTCAATCCTTAGAAAATCTCAACTTTGTCTGAATATACTTCTGTTTTTAGAAATGTGTTTTTTATTTTTTTTTGTTATTAAGGCATTTATTTATGAAAGCTTTTATGAATGAATACGTTTATATTGAATTAAATTCCCTTCCCTATGCAATGAAAACAAGGCGATAATGGTATCTAAAATCCGTGTCTTTTCTCGGACTAGACTCAGTATTATGTGATCCATTTAAGAAGGACAACCTTTATATACTTAGTTATCTCACATTGGCTTCTAAATTACCCATTATGTGGGTCTATGATTTTAATAAATATGTTTTATATATTTGTCATTGGATGTTAATGGGTCTGTAAGTCTTCAAGTCTGTTTAACACCATTTCAAATAGAATGAGGCATCATTCCACAATTGGGGCGGCACGGTGGCGTAGTGAGTAGCGCTACCGCCTCACAGCAAGAAGGACCCGGGTTAGAATCTCGGCTCGGGGGCCTTTCTGTGTGGAGTTTGAATGTTCTCCCCATCTCTGCGTGGGTTTTCGCCGGGCACTCCGGCTTCCTCCCACAGTCCAAAGACATGCTGCCAGGATAATTGGCGTACTGACTAAATATCCCGAGGCACCCTGCGATGGACAAGTGTGCCATCCTCGGTGTTCCCCTGCCTTGCGCCCTGTGTCTGCCGGGATAGGCTCCGGCTCACCGCGACCCTGTGCAGGATTAAGCGGTTTCTGAAAATGGATGGATGGATAATTCCACAATTGAAGTATAGTATTGCATTTCTTTGTAAACATGTAATGGGTCTGTAATTGTTAATAAGCTTGGCTTAACATTTGGGTTTATGCTAAATGAGCAAAACATATGGCTTTGGGGTGGTGCGGTGAGTAGCACTGCTGCCGCACAGCAAGAAATCCAGGGTTCGAATCCCGCTCGGGTGCCTTTTTGTGTGGAGTATAATTGTACTGCCCGTGTTCACGTGGGTTTTTGCCGGGCACGCCGGTTTCCTCTCACAGTCCAAAGACATGCTGCTGCATAGGTTGATTGGCCTGCTGACTAAATTGCCCCCGGTGCCCTGTGATAGACTGATGTTTCATCCTGGGTATAGCCCTGCCTTGTGCCCTGTTTCTGCCGGGATAGGATGGATGGTTACCGGCCTCTGTGCTTTCCTCGCGCCTCTGAGTCGTTCTCTCGTCGAGTGAGTACCTTCGACAGTGATTGAATATGTGCGCGTTATAAATGTAAAATTATTATTAAATTGTGTTTTACACCACATTACCGGTCAGGTGCACTCTCACAAAGTGCATGTCTCATAGCGCACTTCACGTCATGCGTATTTATCAGACGCGTTATCTCATTGCTGTTGGGTGGGTTGAGTGTTTACCCAAGGCCAGTTGAACTTGCACTGTACCACGGTGAATAACACAATCCCCCAAGAATGGTGAAATGTATTATTATGCAGCCGACACGCCACACAAGCTGTGCGCTGTCATGTCGCCTAGAGCTGTCAGCTGCGTGCAGCTTGTCCTCGGACCAACCTGCTTTGTTTAATTATTTTCTTATTTTTGTTTCTGCTCGGAAATGAGTGAACAAGTCAGCAGCCACTTCCTGGGCACACTCGCCGGGGGTATATAAAGCGTGTGATAGGACCGTTGTCTGTCAAATCGGCTGAACAAGTTGCTGCCATCACAATGGGAGGTAAGTGATTTTTTTATCATCGTTATATTTGTGTGTACACTCACAAGCATGTTCCGTGTACGTGTTGTACGTTGTGTGTGCTTACACACTACAGTTATGTGTTCAACGTAACTTTTGTCAGCCCATCAGCGGACTTTGCTGGCGATGACAGAAAGTCATACGCGAGATTGGATCGTTGGTTGTGGAATTTGACCTGTAATGACCTCGAATTGACCAGAAATTAGGGGGGCCCGACTTTGAGTGTCCACCACACGTGGTGTCCACCGGAAGGGGTGCATCTTGGTGGGGGAAAAGGGTGACTAATACCAAAGGCGCCAAACAGACGCGAATCGTGCATATGTAGGACGAGATTAACAGACGCGAATTGTGCATATGTAGGACGAGATGAACAGACGCGAATTGTGCATATGTAGGACGAGATGAAAAGAGGGAGATTAAAGGGAGTCCTGCTGTGAATCCAATTATGTAGGACGAGGTTGAGGTTAAAATGTGGATTGAAGACGTGAGTCACTGACATCGGGTGAGGGGTGACATCAGTTTGCGCGGGAGTTTTAGAGGATAAAGGGCGGGCGCCCAGGATGTTCGGGGTTGAGGTTGCTTTGGAGGTCTGCTTAGGAGTGACGAGAATACGGCTGTTCTGTGAGAGGGTCTTCCGTGCCGGGCCGCGCTCCTGGCGCGGCCCGGCCAGCGTGTTCTGTGAGCTGGGGAAGTTGGCGTGGGGTGTGCGCTGCGGCGCTCCACTGCTAGATAGTAACTAAACGGCGTGCCTGTGAGCTGGGGAGCTCGGTGATAGCAAGCTGAGCAAGCTGAGCGGTCGTAGTGATGGACTGCTGTGCGTTGTGGGAAGTCTTGCGTTGGTGAACGGAACGTCACTCTGCGTTGGTGAATATTGAACGACACTGCGTTGGTGAATTAAACGACTTGGCTCAACCTCTTGCAACTGCCGCGCCTCGCCCTTCATCTGTTCTGCGAGAGGGTGGCCCTGGGCCGCACCGACCACCGTGTGCTCTGGTGTCCGTGGCGTTCGACTTACGTCCTAGAACGTGATAAAGGACCCGACGGCTCATCCTGACAAGAGGGTCGACAAGGGTCCTCACAGACCAACATGTGTATTCGTGTTGAAACAGTATTGTCTATAGGAATGTGTGTGCAATGTTCGATAATATATTGCATGTGTAATTCAGTCTTTCTGTCTCTATGCGACATGTACAGCATCAATTTAGGAGCAGTTGACACAATGTTAATGCTTGCTGTACTGGGTATTTAATGTGAAAAATTATGATTTGCCTTGTCACGGCTAACAACCCCGCATTGGCCAAACAACCCCCGTGAATGAAACTAGAGGGGAGGGTTTTATCCAGTAGTGGATTGACAAAGGGCTGTACATTGCTATTATGAACATGTACTACTGTACTTGTAATGCACATCTATACCTGCGTCTTAAGGTTATGCCCGATAGTGCACGTTTACTGGGTAACAAAAATGCTGAGTCATGTTGGTGAACATTATAAGGTGTAGGATGCTTTTGAATACTTCTTTAGTTGAAAATTGCTGTGGTTTCAATTGAGGTTTATTCTACCAAATCAAATCAGTACTGTTAGTGTTCACACCATTCTTATAGCGAAAGGCTATTACGAAAGCGGTGTTTCACAGGCGACTATAGTTTGCAGTAGTGTCACGGTTAGAAATGATGTTGCTGTGTGGTTTTACTCAATTAAGTAATCTGTGAGTACATTTTCAATGTTGGCAAATTCGGAGCATGATGCCGGCAAATACGGGCTTACTCTTATTCGAATAACGTCCCGAGATGTTTAACGTCCAGTGTGAATTAGATGACGCTCATTTATTGGGTCATAAGTGCTCAGTATTAACCAAGGAGACCGGCAGGCGTGAACCGCAAACCTGTGCAATTTTGTAGCAAACGCACTGTCCTCCGCCACGTCACCGCCCCAACTCGGACACATTTTTGTCCACGAGTTGACTTACGAGTCAAGTAGAAATGTGATTTGGGCTGCGTCTAATATGCCCACGTAAGCTAATCCAGCCGCACCCTTTTCGATCAGAGAAGTCACCAAACGTTTTCGCTATCATTTAAATGTACAGTTTATGAAAATTCGAGAAACAGTGTGTGATTCCAGGATATGCCAAATCCAAAATGTTAACGGTATAGCGCACAGGGATGATTTGTGTTTCTAATTTTACAAATGAGTGGGATACAGTACATGTATGAAACGTCGTGTATAGTCTGATTTGCTTCCGTCTCATTCGATGTTCTTAGGATGGGGCTTTTTTACTTTCAAAATGCATGTTTTCAACTTAGTGGAACCTGTCAAACGTGCTGTGAAGTGTTTTTTACGACCAGGTTAAAGTCCGGATCTGACCTGAAGTTAACTGGTAGTGTAAACCAATGCACCTACAGTAATCGTGTCATAGCTTTCAGATCCATAGACTCGCACTGAAACTCAGAGGCTAACAGAGACCCGTACTCTAATAATGAAACACATACTTCCATAGACTTGCATACATGCGACACATTTATGCAGATATCTCCGCATACAAACAAGATAGTGGATAAATTAGGGCGCCCAATGAAGCAAACAGCTATCTTCGAGCCAAGCACTACAATGATAACCTCACTAACCCCTCTGCCTCCTCTCTGTGCGCACCACCGCCAGTGTGGCAGTTTGACTTTGTGAGTTTGACTTTCTTTGGGGTGCAGAATGTTCTTGTGGAAACATATCTTTACCCGAACACCTTACACACACTGAGCATAACATGGCTAGGGTGGTTGTTGTGTTTGATCGGTATTTTTCTACTGTAACTATCCATCCATCCATTGTCAGAATCCGCTTAATCCTGTACAGGGTCGCGGTGAGCCGGAGCCTATCCCGGTAGTCACAGGGCGCAAGGAAAGGTTTTACCCCTGATGGGACGCCAGTCCATCACAGGGCACTGAGGGCAATTTAGTCTGCAAGCCAATTAACCTATGCGGCAGCATGTTTTTGGACTGTGGGAGGAAACCGGGGTGCCCAGCGAAAACCCACGCGGACACGGGGAGAACATGCAAACTCCAGACAGAAATAATAATAAAAGCATTTTATAGAGCGCCTTTCACCCGAAGGTCACAAAGCGCTGCACAACGACAGAAAATAAACCTAATAAAAAGCAAAGATACAAAAAAATAAATTATTAAGGCTGCTTCGAATTAACTGAAAGGTCGTAATAAGACCAAATCAAACATAGCCCTGCTACACAAACCTGTAGGAACGACATGGGGCACCTCAGCTGATGTGCTTCAAACTGATGCCCTCTCATTGATCTACTGACTGCGGGCCAGCCTGATCCCGAAGCTCGTACAGAAAACTGCTAGATGCACAAATGAATAACCCAATGGCCATTATAAACAGAACACTAAAACCCACACTAATCCCCCGACTCACTATTCTGGTGAACATTCCTTCATAGTCATGAAAACCGCAAGGGACTTTACAGTTTCTGGCCAATGACAATAACCTGCCCAACACCAAAAGTTCAACAATGCACCATGCCACGGACTCATATCCCCTTTCTGGTATGATGATGTCTCCAACCTAGAATCTCACCCAGTTCCGGACGAATGCTGGCGAACAAAGTAGAACAACAGGACTGCGTGCAGGAATCCACAGCATCTGCTGTGGTTTTTGTTGGTCTGTGCTCCGTCATGTTTGAAGCACATAGGTTCCAAAGAAGCTGACAGGCTTTTACAGCTGGAGTAAGTGAAATCCAGGTCTGCAGTGATGTCTTCCTAACTTTTTCTTCGTGCAGATTTCAGGGCCTCCAGACGTGTGGTGCACTTATCTTCGTCACCAGATCTGATGAACTCTTTAAAGTGTTGTTCTGTGTCTGGTTGCCAACTTGGGGTATAACTTTTCAGATACCACCTTGGGATGTTATTTTCGTGGCAGATGTCAGAATTATAATGCATTTATGCTAGTAATCTGGCTTATCAACTGAAATGGGGCCAAGGAGAGGGCTGTTGCTTGTCCATATGTACAGCTTCAGAGACCCTTATCTATAACCACTGGTTTTCCTGTAGATTTTCTCGTGCAAGGCTCACCCATTAATTGACAGGTCAGATGGTTTCATCACACCTAAATTCCTACTCCCTCCCACACGAGAAACTCATGGCAAGATTGCTCACTTGTCAACTTGAATATAAACCCAAGTGGAAAGGTTCTGATGTGGAGACCGGTAAACTTGGAACTTTGGGCTCATGTTGTTCCAACAACGTGTGAACGTTGTTGTAACGAATTGGCATGTTTTTTTCCACGTGACAACCCTTTACTGATTGGCTGTGTCAGGTGGAGGCGGGTTTGCGACACATATTTTTTCCATGCAATACATCTGTGAATTGGAATACAGGGAGACTGAAGTGGGGATGTAAATGGGAGAGATGTTTTACTAGAGGTGGAAGGAATGCATTGATTAATAATTTACAGTAATATCTATAATGAAGTTCACGATCAAAACTACAATTATTTAAACGTCGTGACTTGAAAGGTAAAAGGACATGTGTGTGTACTGACCCACCCGGCATCGTGTCAGGATGTGCCGTCGGGTGTCGTATCACGCTCATGTCCCCGGGCTTTGACAACATGAAGTTGAGAGCCCATGTCTCCGGGCTCATGGCAGGAGCCGCCGCCGCTGCCTCCGCCGCTCCCACCCCCTGCGGGAGCTGGGACCTGCTTCTTCTTCTTTGCGATTCTTCGAAGCGCGATGTTAAATTACAGTTTCCCATTTTCTTACACAGCCCCTTGCATTTTCATTGAACTCCGCAAGGTCTTTTGAGCTGCAGAGGTTGGGTAGTAGAGCACAGACAAGGCAATGTTCCATAGTATGGTCTGCTTCTCCACATTCACAGGTGGTTGGGCCGGTCTTGTAGCCCCATCTGACCAAAGCATCTTTTGATCGTCCCGTTCTAGTTCTCAGGCGGTTGAGTGTCTTCCACTGAATCCATGGTGCATCTGAGCCAGGAGGGAAGTTGGGACCTGCTGTTACGCTTGCGTGTCATCCTCACACAGATGATGTCCGAAGCGTGGAGTGTCCAAAGCAACTTGTCGTTTAATAATCCACAGGGCACAAATCCACACGGCAGCTGTCCGGCGATATTCCCGGGTTGTCCACGTTGTACCGGCGCACTGACTCGTTCTAGGTTAGCAGTGGATCATCTGTCGCGCAGATCCCAACACTCTAAAACCACTCTCTCAGTCACGCCTCACAGCTCACTTCGCAGCACAAAGTCTCTGCCCAGAACCCTCCCCTCTCTCGGTCCTTCCTCCCCTTTATCCCAGAATCTTACTCGCGTCACCCGCCTCCCTGTCTCCCCTTCTCCGAACGTGTTATATTTAATACAATGAAGTGTGATCGCCCATTTTTCCCCCTCACCCCCCTCTTTCAACAGGCTTGCCTGGACCTGCATTGATTACCTCATTACATCGTTCTCTGTAGAGCGGGAACTCGACGTGGTTACTTCGTCCCCTGCGCGGTTATTTCATCCACCGCGCGGTTATTTCGTCCACCAGTTTCTGATCATATGTAGGTTACTACATGTGTATGGTGGACAATCTTATACCATCGTGGCCTCGGGGTGCATGTGGCCTGGCACAGGCGACGTGGTGACGTCACCGCCACTTAGTGGCGAAAGACGGTTGTTTGTTTGTTTTGTTTTATGGTGGGAAAGGTACAACCTGTCATCTTGTGAAAATTGTGTATCTGGCAGTACTTGTTAAGCTGAACCCTTTGGTTGTGTTATGGGCAGATTCCGAGAAACAGAAGTGGGTGTTGGAGCTCATAAAACGCAGCCGCGAAGTGCTCAAGCAATCGTACAGCCCTTACAGCAAATTCCCAGTGGGTGCTGCTCTGCTCACCACCGATGGAACCATCTACACGGGTAAAGCTGCAGCTGAGACTGATTCTGTGCAATAATTATTTAGACACTACACAAACTCATAACGCTTTTTCTGGTGAACCAATAGGCAAAAATATATATTTTAGCCCGAGATGGAAATTCCCCATCATATGGTGGGGCAAGGCGATTCATAGGCCAACCACTATTGACTTCCCCACAAATTGGTACAATTTAATAGTGAGGTTCTGTTTGTGAGTTTAGGTCTGTTGAGGTAAGTGATGCATGTGCTCATTCGTTTGCTCCGGTATATCGACGGGTGCATTTCACTTACACACCTTCACATGACCTAAACTCACAAACAGAACCTCACTATGAATAACATTGGTCATGAAAGCCTTCGAGTTAATGGTACAATTTCATCGATCTCAGAGAAATTATACGCTTGGCAAAACCCCAATGGGGACTTGGAATAACTTCTGATTGTGAGCCAGTCACTACCGCTGAGTCACTGAACTCGTTGATTCACTTAGTAATTCTGGTTGACATTGGTTGACTTGTCTTATATTCTGTTTTTGTCGTGACAATCTTATACCATCGTGTGTCTGCAAGGCTGCAATGTGGAGAATGCGTGCTACAACCTTGGGATTTGTGCTGAGCGAACGGCTATTTTTAAGGCTGTCTCCGAGGGCCACCGCAGCTTCACAGCCATAGCAGTGGCAGCGTCTAGGTGAGCAGTGATGTTCAGCACACAAGACCACCCAGAGGAGGGAGGGACACTATGCCTTGGGCCTCACAAAATAGAGGGCCTGACCGTGGGCTTGACCATGGGCCTAGTTTGTTGTAAGTGTTATTAAAATATCAGTTTATTACAATACATGTATTTATTTTTCAGTGAAATAAGTGTTTTTTTGTCTTAAGAAATCGGGATGTGGGTTTGAACACTGGTATAATTTTACCCCAGGCCTCCAGGAACATCTGGACTACCCTGGCCACACAAGTCTAATTTTGTATGATCATTGTACAGTTATCACCGCGACACTGTACAGGATTAAGCGGTTTCTGAAAATGGATGTACAGTTGTCAGCGGATTATAATTAAGTCTCTACATTTACGTGTGTGTTTTAATGGGTGTCTTTTCCGTTGATGTTACAGTGACGTTTTCGATGACTTCATCTCACCATGTGGCGCATGCAGGCAGGTCATGCGAGAGGTGGGTTCATGACTTGTGCTGTTTGCCCTGAAGGTGGATGGAGGCCTCTTGTATTGTCCTGCTTATCACGGATGCAAAAACCTTTATCTCAATGAGGGCCAACAGTTGGATTCCAAGCGGCTGCAAAAAAAAACGGTTTCGTGCGGCTAATTGTATTAAATAATGGATGTACAACCTTTTCTTTGTCGAGGGCTGGGTATTATCTTCACGTAGCTTTAATACAGACCTTAGTGTTACGTAAATATATTGTGAAAAGTAATTGGCACTCTCCCACATGCGCGGCTGAGCATAATAAGATTAGAAACAATATTACCAGGTGAAACATATTTACCTCTGGTACCTCATTAGTGCAATTAAGATGCTGGCAGTAACAGATATATCTAGTTTGTAGGCTTTTTAAGGAAGTGTAGCCTCGTTTGGTTGCAGTCTGTATGGGCTGTATATGGCCTGTGGGTTGCTGGTCTCTTGTCTCTTCTCAGTACTCTCTACCCTCAATCTCTGCTCATTCAGATTACTCCTAACACTGGGGTGTGGACGCATAGTGAACAAGCACTGTAAAAAGACGAAACTGACCACAACGGTTTACAGAACTGGCCAGTTGAAACATAATTTACCTGTTAAAAAAGAATCTAATTATCTTCCAATTTTGCTATCAGTGTTCTGTCATAAGTTGAAGGTATATTTTGGAAGTTTAAAGGCAGTGCACCACCCTGTATCAAATAATGGCCCTTGAATATGTTACAGAACTACTTCGGATATTAATACCTTCGCCATGTAGAATTGTGTGAAATGAATAACTATGTGCATTACGGAGCAATGCCCTCTAGCAGCATTTGTTTAAACCCACAATTTTTGAACCAGCCTTACATTTTTGAGAAACATTAACTGAGTCAGACCTGTTAGACAAATGCTTATATGTGACCAGGCCGAGACCATGAGCTCACTACACTCTAGAACCCAGTTTAATCACAGATGGCTGAAACCAAGCTTCAAATCCAGGGCTTAGTGGTGGTGGCTCAGTGCTCAAAAATTCCATTAGCCTGCTGTGCCACTGTGACATCTCAAAATAAATCGCAGACATGGGAGTACGTTAACGATATAGCTAACACAATAGCTCTAGTGTGCGTGTTTTCATAATTAACTTTGCAAAGGTCCGTCCATCCATTGTCAGAAACCGCTTATTCCTGTACAGGGTTGTGGTGAGCCGGAGCCTATCCCGGCAGACACAGGGCACAAGGCAGTGCTATACCCTAGATTGTACGCCAGTCCATCACAGGGCACTTTGAAAAGGTATCCAACATATTTGTTGTTCCATTAATTTTCTATTCTTGTTTTCACTGTGCACAGTTTGGCACAGAGTGGAGCGTTTTCATGACAGCACGGCATGACGACACGTATCGTGAGTACTCAGTGGAAGAGCTGCTGCCTGTGTCCTTTGGTCCGCACCATCTCAAGCGGAAGATTCCTGCTGGAAGCATTGTGGCAGAAGTGCAGGAAACAAATACTCACTGAAATCGTTTTAATAGTGTTAAACAAACCAACTACTTTCGCACATCAGGGTTAACGATTATGCCACGTCTATAATTGTTGGAATATTATGATTAACAGTCCACCCTTCCACTGGGGCTTAATTCATTCTCTTGCTTATGGATAAAAAAAAAATATTCATATCTACTAGGATTTTGTCTGTATTGTAAACTATATACACATTCAGAATGAAGACAAATTATACAAGTGTCTTCGAAGACCCCAGGAATGCTCAAAAGATGCATCTGGCGCCAGTCAGCTAATTATTAATTTACTAGAAGGACTAATCCGTGAAATTTGCATTTAAACCAACTTTGTCTGCCGGGATAGGCTCCGGCTCACCGCGACCCTGTACAGGATTAATTGGTTTCTGAAAATGGATGGATGGATGAACCCACTTAACTCACGCGATCCGGAAATCCATGTACTCATGATGTTTCACGGAGGTAACAGCGTATACAGTACCTCACAAATATTCGCAGCTGCTGTCCAAATGTTCTAAAAGCATTTGTGAGCATGTTACACTGCGTTGCGGGGAGAACTAGTATTGCAATGCACGTATAGCATTCTTTCTTATATTGTTTGTTTATGCATACTATACTGTTTTAATATCTCTTGTTTTCCGATTTTCCTGCGTTATGTAGTGCGTATAAGTGTCTATTCATGGTTTTTCGTGCAATATTTAGGACCCACTGGTATGCATATGACGGTTAAGGTGCTATTTGCGAAATGTGCGATCCGCTAAGGTTTCTGGAACGGATCCCTCGTGAATAATGAGGTCTTCTTCTTCTTTGCGATTCTTCAAAGCACGATGGGCAGCTTCTGGACATCGTTGTCTTTCAGCTTGGCTTCGAAGTGTTTGGTAGAATTCGCAGGCAATACCAAGTATTACCTGACAGGGATCGCGACGTGAACGCTTCTACCTTGACCCCCAATAATGAGGTTATGAGTGTATATAAGGTGTACATGCCTGTATATATAGTATATGATAAGTACTAAATAATGTATGTCTTTGGTAAGTCATACATTTTGGTGTTTTCATATAGATGTTTTTATAAATGTATGTCATCTACCATGGTGTATCTATTGCTGCATGAAGGCCTCCATAAATTGTCACCATCCTTTTATAGTCCTTTCGTAACACAATCCATCTCACTCTTGCACATGCACCCATTGCCTCACCTTATCAGAAGAATGCTGCCGAATAGAATGGAGTAACGCAGACATCGATACATCAGTCGAGATCCAAATATCACACCTCCTGGCTTTGACATTCCTCGAAGTTTCTTCTGGTGTACCATGAACCGCATCAGAACATTAACAGACATCTTCATAAGTGGATGATTAAAGTCAAGTCACAGTGCTATTGTGGCCTTGCAACCCCAAGTATTGACCGTATTGTAAACAACTTATAGTCTGTGTTCCTTAAACAGAATAGCAAAACCACACACTCTTTTGGAACCCTCTCCTGGCTAGTAAACCTCGTGGATGGCACTTAGCTCCCAAACATATTCCCATACACAACAGAATAAAAACACCTTGTCAATATCCAGTGGTCATCTTCTCAAGCACATTCTGTCCTTTAATCGCCATTCTGTTAATAATAATAATAGCATTTAATATAGCGCCTTTCACCCGAGGGTCACAAAGCGCTGCAATGTGGTTTGCCTTTCTGTGTGGTTTGTTCAAGTCTTTTTCGGATTTGTTTCTCTGATCCACGTGGTACTCTGCAGCGCAGAGTAATTCTAACTATGCATCTTTCCATTCTACTTTGCCTAATTCTAATATTTTATTCAGTTTTGCCTGTGTATCTGATTCATGTCATAGCTGGTAGTATTCATTGGTTGAATTTTGTTTAAAGTATATTACTATTCTGAATATAAACGAATACCACGTTGTATCATATGATTAGCTAATTGTAACCTAGAAATGTATGCATATTATAGGGCTATAAAATTCGAACTATAGCACAAATGTAGTCACATTGTAAATGCCCTGGAGCTGATTGTGGTACGAATAGGGGGGGTGTGGTTACTATATGAGAGAATACGTACAAAGTATGATTGAAAGATTTTCTGAATATTTTATCAACACTACTGAGTACCATATCAAGTTAATAAAATGACCACCACTTTGAAAGCCATCCATTTTCAGAAACCGCTTAATTTTGTACAGGGTCGCGGTGAACCGGAGCCTATCCCGGCAGACACAGGGCACAAGGCAGGGCTATACCCAGGATGGGACGCCAGTTCATCGCAGGGCACCTGGGGCAATTTACTCAGTAGGCCAGTAAACCTGGCAGCATGTCTTTCGACGGTGGGAGGAAACCGGAGTGCCCAGCGAAAACCCACGCGGACACGGGGAGAACATGCAAACTCCACACAGAAAGGCAACCCTCAGCCACAGTGGTTCATTAAACAGACGGTCGAGTTCAACCAAGTGTGTGAAACGTGCGAATCAATGAACTTCCAATGGCTTTGTGTCCGCCTGTTGAACCCCAAGAAACCCACGCCACGCCGAGCGTCGTTGCGTAGCCTAGCAACATTGCCCACCCCCCGCCTCCGCAACCCCGTCAGCTCCCTCATTACATTCCCCAGTCTGCATAAGCAAATGGACGCGCATGATTGGTCCCAATGCTCGGTGAACACCCCCCTGTTGTTGACCAATCGTGTCCCCCGCGCGCACCCGTCTGTGTTGTCAATTACAAACTCGGCGCGAAGGCACGCCACATTAGATGAGTTTGTTGTCCAACAACACGTCCGGTTGCCCTCGTCTCGCTAATAGCGCTGTTCTTATTTTCTATTCTTCGAAGCATGATGGTTATATGACAGTTTCCCATTTCTTTACACAGTTCTTTGCATTTCTATTCAACTCTGCAAGGTATTTTGAGCTGCAGAGGTTGGGTAGTATAGCGCTGTTAAACACATCGCACCGGTTAATCATTTGAGACTGAGTCGACCTAGGGCAAAACCAGGACAGTTTCAGAAAATCGTCACTGCGGTGGTGGTGACCGTGAGCGGGAATCCGAACTATTGTGTCGCCTCCCACGCGGGCGCAATGGCGTCCCCGCGGGGAAGACGGAGGTGCGACGGGAGCAGCGAGGGCAACGAAGGCAGCAGCAGCAACGGCTCGGTCAGTTTGAACTACATGGACGAGCACCCAACACATGTAACGAATGAAAGCACAAACTAAAGAGGTGTTTCATGGGGCGGAGAATGGGGGGTGGTTTCAGCCGAGTTCGCAAGTACAGCAAGTCGATTCTTTCACATCCCGGTTTGCAGCAATGGGGCGGCACGGTGGCGCCGTGAGTAGCGCTGCCGCCTCACAGCAATAAAGTGCCGCGGGTTCGAATCCCGACTCTGGTGCCTTCCTGTGTGGAGTTTCCACGTTCTCCCCGTATCCACGTGGGTTGGTGCACTCCGATTTACTCCCACAGTCC
>JAZEWU010000020.1:4167084-4180195 GCA_036362915.1 Geotria australis | reverse complement strand
CGGCGTGGGTTTTCACCGGGCACTCCGGTTTCCTCCCACAGTCCAAAGACATACTGATGCATTGGTTAATTGTCCTGCTGACTAAATTGCCCCGGTGTCCTGTGATGGACTGGCGTCCCGTCCGGGGTATAGCCCTGCCTTGCGCTTTGTTTCTGCCGGGATGGGCTCTGGGTCACCGTAACCCCGTACAGGATTAAGCAGTTTCTGATAATAGGATTATTCCTTAAGTTAGTTTGACCGTATTCTGGTTAGTAAAACATTACATGTATCGTAATATCCTTTCATTTTTACGTGTCACCGTAACCCTGTACAGCTTACATAAAACTTCAAGAGTACATCATCATACTCTTGTTGCTAGAAAATCATATAATGGAGTGGTTTACGAAGTACAAAATGTTTTCAGATATAATATAATATATTCCCTAAATATACACTTCAATATCACACAGTATACAGGATGTACGTTCACTTTATTATTGATATTTGCTTTTAAAAGCTGTTCTTTCGTGATATCCGTGTCGAGCGCTCCCTCTCGCTCGACATGGCTATCCTGAAAGAAAAGCTTTGAAAAGCAAACATCAATAAGAATTACTTTAATAATAATCTACACAATATAATGCAAATATTAGTTAATTTATATAAAAATGTTCCTATATCATATATAGTTTGTGAAACTACTTTTGGAACTGTCTTGATTGCCAAAACCAATAAATTCCAACTTACATTGTCAGCATCGATTACAGATCATTAAGTCGGATAAATAATGAAGATGCAGTTACGAATACCGAAAGGTCTATAAATTACCTTATTTTGATTCAAAAGGAGTTAAAATCATTATTGCATTCATCAACAGCATAAAAAGATTATTTGTTGTCAAAAAATATACATGATGGAGTGGATTAGGATATTAAAACTCTTCCACAAACATAAACCCATTCAATGTATCATATTGGGCGGCACGGTGGCGTAGTGGGTAGCGCTTCCGCCTCACAGCAAGAAGGTCCCGGGTTCGAATCTCGGCTCGGGGTGCCTTTCTGTGTGGAGTTTGCATGTTCTCCCCGTGTCCGCGTGGGTTTTCGCCGGGCACTCCGGTTTCCTCCCACCGTCCAAAGACATGCTGCCAGGTTAATTGGCGTACTGACTAAATTTCCCCAGGCGCCCTGCGATGGACTGGCGTCCCATCCTTGGTGTTCCCCTGCCTTGCGCCCTGTGTCTGCCGGGATAGGCTCCGGCTCACCGCGACCCTGTATAGGATTAAGCGGTTTCTGAAAATGGATGGATGGATGGATGTATCATATTATTTACAGCATATAACAAGCCTGCAAACTATACAGGATTTAGGAAGATATTTCCGAAATAACCATCTACGATAACAAATATTGCAATGCAGACGTTTTTTACTAGCTCGACAAACTTGATATTCTTAGAAATTATTTGGTGTGAAACTATTTCATATTCTTATCATATATTATTAACAAGATTGTGAATATTTAAGAAATCTAGTACCCATCACCACTCTACGTGATTCCAGACACCATTTTATTATAGTAGCCGTTTATGCATACAATTTACTGCTCTGATTTAGAACATATGCAAATGGTCAATGCTATTTTCATGTAACATATATTCTTGATTAAATACTTGTAATGTTTTATATCTCCTCCGTTTCTCCTGTCAGAGTCATCAACAGCTGTGCCAACAACATCAATCCCACCTGGTTTGTGACTATTTGTTTATCCAACTATAGATTTACTAATGTGTTATTATCATATTAAAATTAAGTTTTGAATCCATGACTCACGAACAATTCTTATGTGAACAACAGTAAACTTAGAATATTCTAATTTATGGATTGACAATACTTGAATGCAATATTGTGGTGAGCTATTGGTACTGAATCCACAAGGTTTTGGTTTATAATTACATTGCTTCTCAACACATTTATCAGTACACTTTTAGTGACCGTGTTTCAGTTGCTAGCTCACACTTGTGGCCATAACATGTATCTGATGTGAATCTCGCCTGGGTCAACTTTCGTCGAAAAATGAGCTGTGAAGATGGTGTAACAAATAACATCAATGCTTGAGAAGCAAGAAGCACTAGACATGACTGCTAGCTTTTATAACTGTTCACTCACAGTTATTTCCTCAAAAACGTATCTCGGTTGAATATAACACGTGAATTTGCCACTGTTTTTCTTTCCATGCAGTTTGTGTACAGCCAATGGGCATCAAAGAATTCAGAGCCTCATCCTCCAGGAGTGACGCAGAAGGGCCCAGCAGTGCCCCTCTGTACTCTAATTATGCATGGGCTGCGGCTATTAACAGCGGGTATGATGCGTATTTGCACTTTCCAGGACACAAATGAATTCAACAGAATCATTACACCACAGATGTACTGCTTTTCACACATATATGTCTGGTCCACTCTCCTTGGACTGCTGCCACCGCGACAACTCACCAGGCCAAGCGGTTTAGAAAATGGATGGATGGATATTTATCTCACACAATATATATGACTAACACATTTGGGTATAATTAGGTTCATCATCTAACAAAGGCAAACAATGTTCACACAGGGTTAACAGATGCAACTAATAATGTACAGCATGTGGAATAAGGGTAAAAAGCCAACGCGGTGGTGGTGGACGCCTGTAACCCAGCACCTGTTCTGCGTGGGTTGCCTCTGGGTATTCCTGTTTCCACCCACAACTTAAAATACACGAATTAATTAATTGGCCGAAAACGTCATAATATATAGGACACAGTGTCTGGCAAATGCTTGGCGCCAGCTAACTGCGTGGCTGCCTTCCGCCTCGCCTCTATGCGATATCTGTCTTGTCCATGACCAGGCATGGAATTTGGTTGCATTATAAATTGTATCACTATTATCTTTGTGTATTAGTGCTTGGGAAAATGTTGGTACCAGCTCACGACTTGGCTGCCTTCCCATTTGTCTGTGGTTCGTCGCACCTCTGAGTCATTCTCTTTCTTCGACAGTAAGTGAATACTGTGCACGTTACAATTTGAAACTATTATTTTAGTAATGTCCACTACTTTTTCTGTTGACAGATTCCAGCACCTGGAATTGATATTAACTTCAGCTAGGCTAGTAATTGCCATAACCACACAAGGCAATCCAAATGCTGATGAGTGGGTTGAATCCTACAAAATTGCTTACAGTAATGATGGTATCAACTGGGTGACCATAGATCAGGTAATGCATGGTTCAGACTGTTTTTTATCTTCAGTTGCTCTAAACATTATAACACTGTGCTTCATTATCATGTGAAAGGTTGTTGGTTATTATCCTATGCATTGCACCGAATTCTTTGCGTTTACTAAACAGCACTCATCTGTTTGTGGTCATTCACTGACCAAATATGTGCTATTTTTATAGTATATTAACGGCTTTTAGTTTGAAAACAAAATGTTACTCTTTGGCTCATATAAGAGATGTAATACACATAGCATACACCTAGGATTGGTTCAGCTATGTGTCCACTGTTAGCCACGGACAAGATTCAAACTCATGTTGATGGCTTCATAGTGCAGTACTCGAACCACTCAATCTCCCACCTCATATCATTTAATAATGTCTTAATCTCTCGGTAGCAGTTTTTATTTCCAATACCTGTGGTGTATACACAAATGTAGGGCTTGGAGGATAGACTGCATTGATGGTCGTGCAAAGCCAAAATAAAGAACATTCGATAACAAAATATATAGTGGCAATATATCAGTACTGTCTAGGTGAAACATTAACCTTCTATGTTCGTAATTGTTTCAGGTGTTTTCGGGCAACCAAGATAGCAATTCACTTCATACAAATTACATAAGTTCTTCAGAGCCTCTGTTTGCAAGCAATATCCGTATTATCCCGGTTAGTTGGCATGAACACATAAGTTTGCGTGTGGAGTTGCTTGAAGAATGCGTCACGCCAGGTTTGCGGTTTTGTTTTATGTGCCTTAACATTTTATTATTTAAACAAATCACAGTACTCATAAATGTTGTAATGCATGTGTTAATTGTAAAACATTTTTCTTACAGCACCATCTACAACTGCTATTACCACACCCTCATCTAGCACAAGTAAGATAACGACTTTTTATATTTTATAATGTATTAATAAACTTGTGTGAAACGTTATTAAACAAAGGGTTGTACAAGTGTTAAAATGTTTGTATGTCAATAATATAAACTGTTACATCTAAGGACAATTGTTCCACTACAATCAACATCTACATTTCAAAATCATGTTAAGAGTCCTGTAAATCATGTGACGTGTGCGAACACCACCACTATGAATCCCTCCCCTCACTCCGATGCACCCTGTCAAAACACACTGCTCCTCCATGCAGCTCACTTCTGCTTGCTCCTTCCTCCAATCTCCCTCCCCTCTCAAAATCATCGTCATCACCCTCTCATCCTTGATATCTTGGCCTGCTCATTCCTTCTTCCACTTCTCCCCTTCCTGCCAGGTTCTATCTCCTGCTGTTCAACTTGAGCCATACCTTCTTTGTCTTGGGAACTTCTGTTCCGGCATCCCCTTCCCGTTCCTTTCTCTGTTTCCATTCATTATAACCTTGACACGTTTTCCTGTGATGTGCCACCCATTTGCCAATATGGTCCTTCTGTGTAGCACAAAAGGTTTTTGAAAGCCGAACTTTACATAAACGTGTGGCTTCAAATTGCATCTTCATGAAACGCTTTTCTAACATCAGTTATTATAAGTAAAACACGTTAACATTCAAATATAATGTGCTGTTTAGATGGTGTTACAATGTTTCAAGATTATAACCAAGTTCCTGTCCAGTAACATACACTACCTGCTTTGTAAAAAAGAATCTTACAAGGTGGAACTAAACTATAACAAAAATGTACCTAAACATTTCCACAAGAAAGTTGTTACAATTCTGACATAGATATTGCATTTTAATATTGCATTTAAGATATAAAATGTACCAATTAACCAGTTTCAATACTGGCGATAAGCTAACAGCAGTGGTATGACAAAGAAATGTAATGGATACTTTACAAATGATAAATGTCCGTTGTGTTACAGGGCTGTGTCCATCGGGCTCTGAGTGGAGCATGTGCATACTGAACTGCGAAAACATGTGCCAGGACATGCAGTACTACTTTGGGCAGTGTCAGCCCCCGAACGTGAGCCCATACCAATGCATCCCTGGATGCACAATACCAGCATGTGCCGAAGGAGAGCTTAGGGCCGACCTAACCACTTGTGTCAAGATCGTGGACTGCCGTTGCAGATTACCTGATGGGACTATTGTTCCGGTAAGTGACCCAGCACATAGACATAACCCTATAGCTAATTATATTTTATATATTTACAGGTGTAAGTGTCTCATCAACTATATATATATAGAATCAAGTTTGGTTTGTTTGCTTGCTTGCTTGCGATGCACTCCGCCAAATTGCAACCAAATCGCGCGGGACCTTCGCACAACGCCACTCGGTCCGAGGCGGGTCTTTGGCGCCTTAGCGAGTGACCACGGGCCTTCCCTGGCCACTGGACCGCTTTCTGTGCTTCGGGCCGTGCCCTCACGGGACCATGAGCCGCGCCGCCATTACAATACCCAGTTACGATAAGCACTGCCTCCATTACAATACGCACTTTGGATAAACGGCGCCTCTATTACTATCCCCAGTTACTATCAAATGTACCCAGGCAACGCCGGGTCGCCCCACTTAGTAAACTATATATGCAATCCTTTTTGTGAGATGTCAACCTTGTTTTATTAAAGATTGCACTACAACGTATGGACCTGCTGTTGCTTTAAATGTATAATTTTATATGAAATGGACAATATTATCATCCATTCCATCCATCCATCCATTTTCTAAACCGCTTGTCCTGGTGAGGGTCGCGGTGACAGCAGTCCAATATTATCAATTTGCATAAATATTGGTCATTTGTTTCCATTTCTCCTAAATATTTTTGTTTCGTTTCATTGCAGCCTGGAGTGTCTATGACCACACCAGATGGAGAACGATGCACATGCTTCGGAAATGAACTTACCTGTACACGAGTAACATCACCGCCACCTTCAACATCAACATCACCGCCACCTTCAACATCAACATCACCGCCACCTTCAACATCAACATCACCGCCACCTTCAACATCAACACCTCCGCCACCTTCAACATCAACACCTCCACCAAGTGAAAAATGTGCAAATGTGACTGCAGATCTTGATAACAGCACCTGTTCAGACTGTTCCGATGGACTTTTCTGCTACAAGGGAGCCTGCGTGAAATTGTACAACTGTCCATGCGTCGTAGATGGCGCTTTATATGACCACGGACAAATTTGGAACGAGTTGTGCAAAACTTGCATGTGTATAGATGCAAATGTTGAATGCATAATGCAAACGTGTTCAGTTAAAAGTCAGGAAGATTGCTCATTTGATGAAAAGTACGTCTTGGAAAACGACAGTTGCTGTGGAATCTGTAAACGTTGCTGTAATAGCTCACAGTTCAACTGCCACTCGAGCGGATGCAAATGCATCCCAAATAACTGGGTGTGCGATGGCACCTACGACTGTTCAGGAGGCGAAGATGAAGAGAACTGTGGCACACAGACCTTGGTCTACTCATCGACTAGTCTAACACCAGTAATAACTACAGAAACCACAACTGTAATAATCACAACTGAACAAACTTTAAGTACGAGTCAACCAACAACTGAAACAACACTACCAGAAGGGTGCTATAACATGGGCGTTTTCGTTCCAGTAAACGGTTCCTGGCCAAGTGGTGTAAATGGATGTGAAACATGCTACTGCCAGGCACAAGACAGGATCAGGTGCGACACTTCAAACTGCGAGCTGACGTGCATTGTTACAAGTGACCAGCTGAAAATGTTTGATGGTCAACACTATGAAGTCAAATACTGTTCTGATGTATTGACAAAGGACTGTGCAAATGGCACCTTTGAAATAGTGTACGTACTCAACTGCAGTAGCAATGGAAGTGACTGCCGTCCAGCGGTTCACATTGCAACAAGTGCTACTACCATCGTGTTGGACTCAATTAATTATGTTACTGTTAATGGTATCAGCTATACAACTGCACAGATTCAAATTATTGGCCTAAAGATAAATGGCCTAAACATTTCTTATATCTCCGACTCTCAGATACTCGTCTCCTCCAATCTTGGTTTCAAAGTAATATGGGAAAATGGATACACAACGCAAATTGTGGTCAATGAAAGTTTGAAGGGACGTCTCTGTGGGCTTTGTGGCAACGCCAATGGCAACACAAACGATGACTTTGTCTTACGGAATGGCTCTGCAGCAGCAAATACAAGTGACTTCATAAAGAGCTGGGAGGTTGGAGCAAATGTGTGCGTTTCCCCACCTAATTCAACGTGCGTGCAATCCGCGGAGGCAATTGACATTTGCAAAGCCATCTATTCACCAGTGTTCGACAATTGTCCAGGTTCGGTCAACGCAGACTTATATTATAACCTTTGCCTGACGGACGTCTGCAAATGCATTCAGGCAAATGCATCCATGTCTGATGTCAGCCAATGCAAATGCCCATCATTTGCCTCCTACACCCAGGCGTGTATGAACCAGGGCAAGTGCGTTAATTGGCGGGTCGCTGTCAACTGTCCAGTCACCTGCAATAATAACATGGTATACAAAGAGTGTGCCTCCGGTTGTCCAAACACGTGCAACAACCTTAACGCCCAGCAACAAGGCAATTGTGCAGTACCACTCACGTCTGGTTGCATGTGTCCTGACGACAAAGTATGGAATGGTAATGCCTGTGTTGGAATTGACTCCTGCAATCCATGCGTGTGTACTGGCTACGGCGATCCTCACTACATAACATTCGATGGAAAATATTATCCATTCATGGGAAATTGTTCATACGTGCTTGTGAATGACACTCTATCTAATGACCTCCTCATATACGCTACAAACGAGTACTGTAGTGCATCTTCGACAATGACATGCACAAAAACAGTGACGGTGCTCTACAAAGGCAATAACGTGACCTTGCTACTTAACAAATACATAGCCGCCAATGGCGTTTTACAAAAGCTCCCACCTTCAAGGGTAATAGGTGGCGTCATTTTTGTGCAGCTTGTTGGTCTGGTTGAAAGTTTAACGATCCCTGAGATTGGTCTCAAGGTAACATTCACGCCAAGTAATATGGCCTTCGTTATTCAACTACCACCGTCAATTTGGTGGAACAGAACTGAAGGGTTGTGTGGCAGTTGTGATGGCAATCCAAAAGACGACTTCATTACCAATAATGGCAGTCTGGTGCAAGACAGTAACCAGTTTGGCTCCAGTTGGGAGTATTCACCAGACAACAAGACAGTTTGTCACCCACCACCACCAGTATGTGTTGACTGCTGTGTAAACGGAGCTCCAGTCAACATCTGTGATGTCATTTATACCACACCATTCAAGGCCTGCTTTCCATTAGTGAATCCAGATGTGTATTACAACTCCTGCAGATTTGATGTTTGTAAGCTTGGTGGAAACCAATCAGCATGTGCATCAATAGACGCGTACAGCCAGGCATGTCTGGCTGTTGGTATTTGTATCAATTGGAGGAACTCTTCACTTTGTCCATACGACTGCCCAGCACCATTCCAATACAAACCATGTGCTCCAACTTGTCCGAAGACCTGCGACAACTACGAAACCTATGAATCTTCAAGTTGTAGTCATATCGAGGGGTGTATGTGTGCAGATAATCTAGTATATTACAATGGAACATGCGTAAACGACTCAAGGTGTCCAAAATGCATTGGCGAAGATGGCACAAAATACGCCCCAGGTGACAAGTGGTATCCTGATGGCAACATGTGCACCGAGTGTGAGTGCCAAACGCTTCCTGGTGGATCCTATAGTGCACTTTGTAAAGCCTATAGTTGCAGTATCACAAATGTCACTTGTGCACCTGGCCAAAAGAAGCACAGTGTATTAGACAGCAGTGGTTGTTGCAAGATAGATGTCTGTGAACCCTGTGAATCAAGTGACTGCCAAAACCCACAACCCATACCCAGTTGTGACATTGGCGAGGTGCTGTTGGCACAAGATACAACGGATTGCTGTAAGGATTATAGTTGTATCTGCGTGCCATCCTCGTGCAATGTTACAGTACCTGTGTGCATTGGTGACCACATCCTAGTAGTGATTAACGTATCAGCTTGCTGCACGACCTACAAATGTGTATGCCCTGAAGATTGTCCCAAGGGCTCACAGCCTCCAACAGATATCCCATTCGGCTACAAGGTCGTTAACACAAATGAAGGTGGATGCTGCCCTAACTATGAATTAGTCTGCGACAAAAACATATGCAACAGCGTACTTCCACCCACGTGTAATGCGCCTTACGTTTCTTCTGTCACGGTTGGTACTTGCTGCAACACGACAACATGTGTTTGCCCTCCGTGCAACAATGCGGTTGTTCCAACGTGTGGAAAATACGAGGTGCTGCAGACGCATGCAGACGCATGCTGCGTTTCCTATTCATGCGTCTGTAATTCCAGCTTGTGTCCAGTGCATAATGTAACTTGCCCATCAGTAAACCAGATACTGGTGGCTGGTCCGGTAGTGCCATGCTGCGGGCCAAGCCCGGAGTGTCGCTGTCAAAGTACGTGTGCTCCCTCGCCATGCCCTGAAGATCAGTTGTCCATCATCACTGGGCAAGATGCCTGCAATTGTTCGATCTATGTGTGCCGTAAACGGCAGTGCAATTACAGTGGCGAGATTTATCCTGTTGACAAATCATGGATAGTGGATGTATGTACAGTATGCTTCTGTGAAGAGGTTATTCCAGACTACAGAATACGCTGCGAAGTGGAAAGTTGCGCACCATGCGGTCTGGTAAGTTGCAAAGTGCAGACATGCATTACTATTAAAGTCTTATTCACCACTGTTTTCTAATTAGCATAATGCATTTCTTGCTTATATTTAGTTTACATATTCAAAAACAATTGTGCAAATCCTCAAAGGTGCATAATGAAATGTGTCATGATTTTACCAGGGACTTGCACACTCACCAATTAATGGCACCTGCTGTGGAGAATGTGTAGAGGTGAACTGCACCACATATAACAACGGTGTCCTCGAGATGTATGCGGTAAGCTGCCACTTACTAAACTGCACATTACATTAACAGTAAATATTTACAGTGATATTGTAAATACCCTTGATAAAGTGCTTTCCAGAGGATGCAGAATACAAAAAAAATGCGCCTTTGTATCCCTCGATGGTGTATAATATGCTTTGTTCTGGAAGTCCAGTAAAGTGATGAACTAAACATATTTTAGGTGGAGAATAGTTTTTTCTCTTGTTTAGGTAAAGTAATATCCGGAGTGTTTAAGTGAATCGCTGGTCATTAATAAACAGCAATACAACTAATTATTGTGAGCCGATTGAAATAAGAAACATAGGTTTCCAATATTTCTGATCAACGTCCCGTTATAATCCAATATTGGTTGCTATCAATGTTAAACAAAAAGGAAAACATTTTAATTGTATGGCATTTTGTTTTACCAATGTGCTCATTCATTCACCTCCTTTAGCCTGGTGAGCAATGGAATCCAGATTCTGATGCATGCACAACCTGCACTTGCGTAATGGCTTTGGGTCAAGTGTCTGAAGTCTGCGACACCATCCGTTGTGATACTGTTCCTGCTGACTGCAAGCCGGTAAGTACAAGCCTTCACGAGAGAACCTTTAGCAGATCAGGTATGCCAAATACAGCCTGCTTGTTTCAGCAACAAGGCATGCCTCTAGATATATGGATTAGATATAGTGTTTCGTGTATCATATATTAATTATGTATTTTTTGCATGAAGTTCAACATACAGTACTTCAGCATACAACATACTGTACAAGTGTGCCACTTTTTGCACAAAAATGTAATCTCTTTTTGTCATTGTCCACAATGTCCTGATGCAGGATCCTGCTCCTGAACGTCTTGAGATACAGTAAAGTGAATAAAGAGTATGTTATAACTTTAAAATATATTAAAGGAAACCCGATTAATGATAATTTACATTACAGGCGAACATTGTCCAGGATGGATGCTGCCAGAAATGTCTCACAGTCAACGAGCCGAGTAAGAAAAACACTTATGTTCCACTTTTAACAGCATAAATATATCATCCACTGAGATAGAAGCTACAGGATGTTTTATGTATAGAACCAGTTTCATAGATTTACTAAGACCGTAGTGTTATTTTTATAATCCATAAACTTAAGTAGTTTGATTTTTTACCTAAATGCAATACTTCCATTCAACTCGTCAAACTATAAATTTGTATAAAAATCCCGTGCGCTACTCGTACATAAATCAGTCAAAATAACATCACGAATTACCAAACATTTATAACACCATTCTAATGTCCATTCTCAACAATTCCAGATATGACTTGTCAACCTGTTCTGGTGAACGGCAAGAGCACACCAATCAGTGTTGACGGCTGCATGAGCCACGATTTCGTGGACGTGATGGAGTGTGCGGGTACCTGCTCGGCCACCACCATCTACTCTGCCGAAACTGACACTTTCGACCGCCGCTGTGGCTGCTGTGCGCCCGCCAAGATTGAGAAGCGCTCAGTGACGCTGTACTGTCCCAATGGCAGCCAAACGACGCACAACTACAGTTATGTGCAGTCATGTTCCTGCCAATACAGCCAATGCCCTGTGTGAAAACGAGAAGCTGTGACCTGACCTAACGGACTGACTGACCGACCGATCACAGACCTGAGCTTAGTGTATTATCACAAGTACAGTAGCATCAACATTAATGAATATAGATGAATTATTGATAGTAAGATGCAAGTTTTAAGTCCACGTAGATGTATGGATATAAAACAGTTGCACGTCATTACAAATGTTGCTTTTAGTCTAATTGTATGTAGTGCTCCAAATTACAAAATAAATGACAAACAGCATTTTTGCAACAGTATACATGTCTCTTGAGTGTTTTTTGTGTGTTCCCTTATAATTACAAAGTATAACCGACAAACAATAGATGCAACAGAATTCTATATACATTCTAGGGGAAATTAAGAACGCATACCATAGTGCACCAACCACGAATAAAACTTTACAATTAAGGCAATCCTAAAATACCTCTGAAATATCTCAACATTATCAAAGTTTTGTGTAGACTTGAGAACCTTTGCACATAAACAGGTGTTAAAATACACATTGTTCTAATATCTATCATACCATTTAATAAACAAACCAAAGTAGTTTCAAAGTGAAATGTTCTACACAAAAAGCAGTCAAATTAAACGATTTTCCAATCTACAGCCTTTGTGCTGGTTTTACAAAAGTATTAATATGCCAAAGCTGGTATATAATGCTATCTTCCACACGAGTAATTATGTTCTTGATAATGGACACAGTAGGCACAGATGTTTAGCCTCACTTATTCAACACCAAGCACTCATTGTGGTAAAATATGTAAAGTAAACGTTTCTTTCATAAGAAATATTCATGAAAACTACTTGTAAAAACACAGTTCAACTCACAAAATGGCGTAATTTTGCATTCAGTTGTTTTTCTTTGGAAAGTAATTCTCCACTATGCTTCTTAAAGGCTTCAAACTCCTGATGAAATAAGGATGTAAAAAAGCACGAATCAGATTTTAAATAACATTACACATGTAAAAACAAGTTAACTAAACAATACAAAAGTTACGAATTAAAAATGAATCTGATTTCAATATTTGTAAGACAATTCATCACAGAAATGTATTCATATTGGGTTCTTAATGTTAGTCGAACAACGAAGACATCTCATCAAAAGACTAAAGTACGAGCGGAGATTTGATAACCCCGACGTACCTTTTGCAGTCTCTCAAACGCCTGCGCAAAGTCGTCCAGCTTCCCCCTCAATGTCCTCACCTGCAGTTCAGCATTCACCGCTTCCACATCCCGCTCAAACCTACCACCACGCAACCAATGGATTTATAATAATAATAATAGCGTTTTATATAGCGCCTTTCACCCGAGGGTCACAAAGCGCTGCACAATGAAAAGTAAATAAATAAAAAACCAAAGGAACAAAAACAATGAAATGATTAAGGCTGCTTCGAATATA
>JAZEWU010000020.1:4130264-4142859 GCA_036362915.1 Geotria australis | reverse complement strand
AGAAACAGGTACAGATGTGGAAGCTGATGTGAAGAAAGTACGAGATTAGCCTTTTCGTTTCAGAGCACGTAAGACATGATGCAAAAAGGATTAAATTGAAATCAGGTTAATAATTTACCCTCCGGCTGGCAGTCTTCCAGAAGCTGGGCATATAAGCTGATTTGCTTGTGCCAGTCAATTGGATAGACACGGATATAAGCGGCATCACTTGGGATAGATGGGCTGAAAATAATTATTTTCTCTGAATTTCCATCAGAGTTGCCCTCAAATATCTGAAAAAAATCAGTTGAACAAGTCAGCCTATACAACTGTAACACAAAAGTCAGCCAACGTAACTGTGTTATGATAGAAACATTTTAGTTTTGGTTCGAAAATATCATGTATAGTGAGTGACACGTGACAACTTCATGAGTTCTGTAAAAATGTTACCTTGTATAATGGTACCCATAAACTTCCATCAACACTATAGGAAACTGTAAATTTTGTAACCCACTCCTCCATCTCTCCCTTGATTTCTATACCAATGACTTTACTGTCTTTTTCAAACTGAAACTCTATATAAGGATACCTGGAAAAACAAATACACATTATTCAGTTCAGGAATTCTAGTTATGAAACATAGATATATTTAGTATTAAATATAAATATTTATAGTGAATGTTTGTAAGGAGGATAAAACATACTTGTCATTTTGTCCTGGGCTCCATGATTCATGAGAACTCTGATTAGAACCTGATACATCTGGTGATGTTTCCTCTGCACTTGAAGAAGAGTATTTAATCTTCGGTTTGGACATTATGAAATAACAAGCTGCATTGCGCAAATAAAAATTCATTTACAATGCCCTATGTATTGAGCACATTATACATGAATGTAAGGCATAAATGAAATCGGAGCCTTGGTGAATGTAGCTATTAATTAACATTCTTAGCTTTCGGTAAACTTTCAGGTAATAATAATAATAATAATTTCAATTTATATAGCGCCTTTCACCCGAGGGTAAGTACAGAAAAATTGGAGATTAAGAAGTAAAAATATCTTACACGTAGTTGATTGAGTACTGGAAGTCGTGTAAACCTCTGTCGTGGTTACTTCTGGTGTAGTAGTAGGTGGTGTGCTTGTAGAAACAGATACAGATGTAGAAGCTAGTGTAAAGAAAGTGCAAAAAATTAGCCTTTTCATTCAAATGTTACTTGATCAAAACGTAATTAATTCAGGCAGGTTGGTGAAGGGGTTATGGAGGACCAGGACCTTATCAGATATAACTTATCACTCATGTTAGTCATGACCACAAACGAATGAAACTCAGGTTTATGGTTTCATAGCGCAGTTCACCAACCACTGCCCCCCTCCTAGTTTTGAGTTCGTTATATAATTAGAATTAAAATATTTTTGCTGTGTGAATGCGTTATTATGCGGTTTGCTTATTTTCATGTGTTCCTATATTCTTACGTGTAGTTGTCTCAGTCTTGATAGTTGTGGAAGGAAGTGGAGTTGTCGAAGTTTCTACTGTGGTAGAAGCTAAAATAAATTAAACCGTTATATTAGTAACATATTTTTTTACTTCAAAGTGACGCAAAACAGTTTTTGAGTGCTATTAATTCACCTCCGCTCGACTTTATCTCACAGTTCACATTTTAAGTTGTATTCACTTGATTTCAGGGACATTGTCGCCTCTAACAACATTGTTGCTCTATAACGTCGCTAACAGATAAAGGAACACTCTTCTAACAAGATCGTGACATTTCCATAAAACGTCCTTGTTCCCATCAATGCACCACATGTTTCGACATTCCTCCCTCCCACCTTCACAAATAGTCCTATGTGCTATAGGCATATTTGGCTATTTTTCAGAAGGAATATTTAAGATATATAGTAGAACATTACAGAAGGTAACAATGTACCATGCTTGCCTATCACTTTCGAGGTGAGGAATAGTATATTTTGCTGTGTGAATGCGTTATTATGCGGTTTGCTTATTTTCATGTGTTCCTATATTCTTACGTGTAGTTGTCTCAGTCTTGATAGTTGTGGAAGGAAGTGGAGTTGTCGAAGTTTCTACTGTGGTAGAAGCTAAAATAAATTAAACCATTATATTAGTAACATATTTTTGAACTTCAAAGTGACGCAATACAGTTTTTGAGTGCTATTAATTCACCTCCGCTCGACTTTATCTCAGAGTTTACATTTTAAGTTTAATTCACTTGATTTCAGGGACATTGTCGCCTCTAAAAACATTGTTGCTCTATAACGTCGCTAACAGATAAAGGAACACTCTTCTAACAAGATCGTGACATTTCCATAAAACGTCCGTTGTTCCCATCAATGCGGCACATGTTTCGACATTCCTCCCGCCCACCTTCACAAATAGTCCTATGTGCTGTAGGCATATTTGGCTATTTTTCAGAAGGAATATTTAAGATATATAGTAGAACATTACAGAAGGAAACAATGTACCATGCTTGCCTATCACTTTCGAGGTGAGGAATAGTATATTTTGTGCTGGTATTTACTGTAGCACATCGGTATAATACCCAAAGGAATGCTTAATTTTTCAATATTTCCACAGCTGTTTCCAAACAATGGCTATAGCGAATAGTTAAGGTCAGCTGGCCAATGAGTCCTACCAAAAACACTTGTCACTTACAATTAAAGATGACCGTTCTTTTTCCACAAAGCGGTTTTTTGTATAGTTCATTAAATACCCATGAAGCTAATGGTATGTTGACCTCCCACTTGCAATACCTTGTCTTGTATACATTACTATTAAAATACGGAGGGAGCCTACAAAATATGTTAGCGTTTCACTGAAGTTATAAAAATAAAACCCTGATTGTTATACCTATGCATTCAAATATGTATAAACAATGCTACTTTAAATTACATGCATTTAAAAATGACTATATGGTTTGAATGGAAGATTTCTTACGAGGAATTGTAAAGAAGGGCAGTGAGTGTGAAAGATCTAGATGTGTAGCCCAAGGTGTTGTCGTAATTGTTGTTGTTTTCTTAGTGGTGGTATGGGTTTCCGCTGTACATATACAAAGAAAAATAAAATATTAATTCCTATATTTATTACTCTACTATAAATAATAAGCTACTTTTTCATAAGTGTACAAAGTACACTTACTCGTTGGACTTGAAGTAGATGTATGCAAAGTTGACTCAGGAGAAGTTTCAAATGGTGTGGTAGCTAGGAAAAAATACAAAATATAGTAAAGTGGGATCACACACACTCTCAATATTACCTGTTTAAATACTTATGGTGTTATAATATTATTTTTAAAAATGTAGTGCGTGTATTATGTATAAATATCGATTGTATTTGATGCATAATTGCACGTGTAATAGTGTAGCCACTTGAACCATACGTTCGTCCACAAATGCAGAGGCCATAACGAACACAACTGTATGACCTGTTTTGTGCACTGAAGAACAAGACTTTCTTATAATTTTAACCTGTTTAAGCATACAAGACTAAGTCTACTTTTACAACAATTGCCATGGGATGTCGTAAAATGAAAAGCTAAAAATATTTGCGTCACAATACACAAATTATCTGAAAAGATAAGCAAAAAACCTGACCAATTTCTTTTATGTACTTACTGCTCTGGCATTGACAGTAAACTCTGACTTCATAGTTGACGCACTGAAGCTCTTGTTGCAGTCTGTTATAGCAATGCAGACCGTACAATAAATCACAGGTCACGCCATACTGTCCAACTTCGTCATACATTATTTGGGTTTTCTTTGCACGGCACTGAATATCAATAGGTGATTCGCAGAAGACATAAAATCGGCGTAGGTTTGGGAAGCTCTCCATGTCACCATCCTTGTTTCCAAACGGCGAGGATGAATCCATCCAATCTGACCAGCCGTCCTGAATACACGCTGGAGGAAACAACTTTGAGGTTGTACTTGGTGGTGGGGTGGTTGGCAGAGAAGTCGTAGCAATTGTAGTTGTTGGCTGCTCAGTAGTTTTTGACTGGCAGCAAAATCGCACTTCATAGTCATAACAGAGTGGGTAACCAGTTTGCTCGTTGTTGTGGCATACAAGACCATTGTTACTGCAAAGCACACCATTCTGGTGGGCAACATTCCATGGTACATTCACACCGCTTACACGGCACTCAACGCCAGACACATCAGATGCATCGCAAAAAGAGTATTTTTGATGTAATTTGTTCTGCGTCTCAAAATCACCACCATTGTCCATTGATGGCGAACCACTATTCATCCACGCTGTCCAATATCCACCTGCGCACTCCTGATTCATGCACAAGTAGACAAATACTTGGTTAGAATAGCAACATTGACTAATACATAACACGCACGTGAATATACAGTATTAAAATGTGTCATATCTCTGCTTTCTTCTTTCATAAGGCTTAAGGAAACAGTAATGTTATATTTCCAAGTCTAGGTTGGTGATCATATTCATTGCTTTAGTGGGCACGGAGTGCATGGCATTGAATCAACCTGACCGTCTCGACTTGTATTTACATTTTCAATGTGTAACTCACCTATAAACGATGGTATACATATTAATACGTTATCGCCTATTCAAACAATTAAGTTAAATCTGTTATCCAAAACTCAAATACATAAATATTTACTACTGCATGTTCAAGGAATGCAATTCCATTTACATATAATTCAACGTCATGAAAAATATGCAACTGTGTTTCATTTAACATAATCAGCCAAGTCTACGTGAGATCCACGATGCATTACATATTTAACAGAAAACTAATTATTTTGGACAACACCATGTTAATCATAATAATTTTCAGCTAGTTTGACAATGTACTGATGTAGGTATTCACGGCTCGATGTATATGAATTGCTCTCCATACCTGTTCTTTTAGGATAGCTCTATGCTTTACATGGCTATCCTTAAAAAATAGCTATGGAGAACAATTCTCATACTTTAACAATATCGATTGAAATGTTTCAAAAGGTACAAGTATTGATTGTTTAACCTTAATAACACACAAACAAATTAAATTGTGTACTCAAATACTTGCCTCGCTGGGTGGCGTAGTGCTTTCAGAAACCAGTGTGGTGGCGGTTTCCAGGGTGGTGGTTTCCAGAGTAGTGGTGGTGAGTATCAGGGTGCTGGTTTCCAAAGTGGTAATTTCTGGAGTGGTAGTGCTTTCCAGAGTGGTGGTGGTGCTTTCCAGGGTGCTGGTTTCCAAAGTGGTGATTGGTGGAGTTGTGGTGCTTTCCACAATGGGGGTGGTGGTATTCGAAACGGTTATTACTTGAGTGGTGGTGGTCTCAAGCACTGTACTTGGTGTTATTTCAGGTGTGGTCGTTATTTCTGAAATTGATGGACCAATAGTATAGGGTTTACAAGGCTGGCCTAAACAGTGGATGCGACCTTGGGAGCAGTAACTGAAACACAGGAACCACAATTACAGTCATATTTTCAGTGGCATTAATTATATCATGTTACATCTAAACTTGTGTCTAACATTGACACTCACAATCAACTAATTACGTTTGTTATTTACTTGCAGATGTGTAGCCTGGTTGCCATGGGCCCCAATGCAAGACATTAAATGGGGTCCAGTGTCCACTTTTCCAACGCTTCGTAGCCACACTGACCCACGGGTCCTGGTGCAATTGCATATCTTCAAGTTCCTATACCACTGAATTATACTGCGTCAAATTTAAAATATCAGAAGTCATGGTCGTAGACTTAAAACAAAGCCTTCGAACCAAATTAATACAAAATTACCTACTGTTCAATGCTATGCTGTATGATCTTAAATATATGCTTCACAACAATGTGATTTCGAAATGTTTTGCTGACATTACATGGTGAAAGGATTTGAATTATTAAAACATTACTCATGAGTCCACTGGAAAGTGTGATAACCAAAATGGTGTCAATATGCATGATACATTTAAAACGGCTAACAACTATTTCTACACATGGCTAAAAACCATTTCATTTGATCTTGTTGGCTATTATATATCATAATACAGTATGTATAGTTCGGGTATAAAATAACCATTTTTATCCTGTCGCACTGGATAAGTTCACGTAAGGTCTTGTTACGCACGGCAGCGTGTGATGCGTCACGTAACATCCTTCACTTAATGGTAATCTTTGCATTTGTATAGCTCTCAAATCCCTTCGCAACTGAAAGCGCTTTAAATCACATCTCAAACATTTTAAAGGTGATGATCACTTTGGGTCATCTTAATTTAGTCATATGCATGCACCTTTCCCTTATACACTGTACAACATGGCAGAGGTGTGACGTGCCAGTGTGTTACCTGCGACAGCCAATCAGAATTGGAGGACAAGGTCAGATGGTGCCATGCTTACATTCCTTATAGTTGACTTCGACATGACAGCCCTCATGTTCGTTCACAATATTTTGAGGAGTGCTGTACATTATATAAATACAACGTTTACATCCATCCAGCAGACACAGGGCGCAAGGCAGGGCTATACCCAAGATGGAATGCCAGTGCACCACAGGGCACCGGGGAAAAATTAGTCCGCAGGCCAATTAACCTATGCAGCAGCATATATTTGGACTGTGGGAGGAAACCGGAGTGCCCGGCGAAAACCCACGCGGACACGGGGAGAACATGCAAACTCCACACAGAAAGGTACCCGAGCTGGGATTCAAACCCGGGGCCTTCTTGCTGTGAGGCAGCAGCACTACTCACCGCGCCACCATCCCACCCGTAACGTTTACAATTATTTCATATTCTTTTGATCTGCTCCACGTCACTGCTGACCACAGAACTTAGAGTTGTATAAGGTGAGGAAGAAGTCACTTTAACTGCTCACATGAATCAAGCTGGGTTAAATGTGTAGAGGGGTATAAGAGCTATGTAATTTTAATGTATGCGCATTTACAACCGATTACATCTTTAAGTATAGCTCTACACAAATGTTTATCTGCATTAATTGTATTTTCTTACCATGTGTGACACTTGTCTGACATTGAAGGTATCACAGCACCCTGCTTATATTTAATTCCATCTACAATTATACAGAATACGCAGTCGTCCTCCTTGACACAGCTTTCCTCAGATTCATCCAAAACCTGGCGTTGCAAAGACATTCACAATGAGAGGGACACATCCATTACAAGACTCACATTTTTTAATTAGTGGCCTGGCTAGAGACCCACACACATCATACATGCTTACGCTCAAGTTGTCAGTCAAGTCACTTTTGCCATTTTTTTGCCATTTTCATCTCCACTACCCACCACTTTGCACAGCTCTCTGCATCCGTCTCGGACAATCTGGTGTACATGGAGATCACTTGTTCCAAATGAATTAGTGGCACATTCCAGATGATTTAGTCAAAGGACAACAGGACATTCTGGAGACAATGTGGTCTGGTCCAATTTAAGTAAACAAAGAATACAATTTATAAGACGCACAGAATTCATACAATGTCGAAGGTATTTGTTCAAAGAGATGCAGAGGTGCAAGGAAAGTGAAAAGATGTAGGAGAGGGTGAAGGCGGCTATGCGGATAGCCGGCGCCAACGTTTGCAAGACACGGTGTCCTACACATTATGATGTTATTGGCCAATTAATGAGTGTGTTTATTAGTTAGATAGATAGATGTTTATTACAGCAGAAAAATACCCAGTGAGCTTGCAAGCTCGTTACGGGATTGCTGCGACACAACAAACATGCGTATTGATGACAATAATTTAAAAGGTTGTGCATTGCAATAGCGAGAAAACATCGCATATAAAGGTAGCGTTTTCAAGATTCAGAGGGAATAGAGCAGAATTTGGAACATTTCAAACACAAATCAAGATAAGCAATCACAACTGGCAGGAAACAGGAGAACTCGTAGCCCATGCAGAATTTGGGGAGAACACACAAACTTGACACAGAAAGGCAAAAAGGCTGAAATCGAACTGCCTTGGGCGGGCGCTTCTTTCTGTGAGGTGTGCATGTTACCACTCCGCCACAATGCCGCCCAATCGATGCTGTCCATGCTATGTGCAGCGAATACAATATTTACAAGCCAATCTTTCCTGTCTATGCCTAGATACTGCAGTTTATATCACTTACAATAATTGCAAAACAAGCATACCAACATTTTTCTTACAATATGTAAGTGATATTTAACAAATTATACGTAACACCATATGCACCGTTTATAAAGTGTACACCTATTATATGAGTCTTAAGATGTATTCAGGATGGTCCTGCTTTGAATGGCTGGTCCACTCCATTTATGAGTGTCTGTAATGTGGGACGAAACTGGAACGCCCATGGAATATCCACCAAGCACATAAGGTGTGGCCAGTGTAAGGCAGGTGTTCTCAACCTTTTGCACCTCAAGGCCCACTTGGCCCACTTGGGTATGGTGTCCACGGACCACTACTTGGCACTCGGGGCCCACTGGTGAGTTGCGACCCACCGATTTCGAATTGTGGCTCTAAAGTTCCCAGAGATAGGTTCACAGACCACTTTTTCACTGGTATCTCATGGTGGTAACCTTCACAGTTCAGTGCGATCCACCAACCCTTGCCTCTAAAAAGCTCTATTATAGGTGTGGCGCGTGTGCTAATTTATGCTGCATTCATACGTATTAAATGTATTCATGCAGGATGCTTACGTAGCCATCAGGACATGCGCAGCCCTCCACACAGCTATCCTTGCATGCGGACAAGGTTTCAGCGTAGAACATGGCATTTTTGCATGTCTTGGGACATGCTGAGGTGCAAGCTGAATATTCCATTGGACAGTGGCCACATTGCATAGCTGAGGATAGAACATGCGAGAGAGAAAACATGGTAAAAATCTAAATAGCAAATTTAAAAAAGACAATTTTCTTGCTATAGTTGTAAAAACTCAAGACCTAATTTCACATTTTCAAATTAATAATTGTTCGGTGTTATGATGTTTTGTTATATTAGTGTTGCATCTTCTAAAGTAAAAAGATGATTATGTGAAGAGTTCTAAGCATTTATAAGCCAAAGAAAGGAATGACCACAAGACAAATATCAGGGTTGTTTGAAAACTAATGAGATACATCTCCGAGATATGTCTGACGAGTCTACATATGCCAACCCGACATCACAAACAAATGACAAATCGCAGCTATGGAAGAAAATGTAGAAGCCTACGGCACGTCACTTACGGCAGAGCTCGTCGCTTCTCCACTCGACGGGAACACCTTGCGCATTGCACTCGTAGGCATAAGCTGCAATGGCTGTGCACAGGCACTCGCAATCACCGCCACTATCACAGCCACACGCGTCGTACAAGCAGCGGTCAACGTATGGCGCCACAGCAACTACGCCTTGGCAAGCGGCAAAAAGTGATGAGCGGAGCACACCGCACTTGCGCTGCGACCACGCCGCCCGGTGTGGGTGCATCTGGCACGTGTCATTGATGACCACAGCCGGTGCGCAGTACGCATGCACCTGCATTGCATGATGCGCAGGGAGGAAGGGGATTGACGGAGTAAAAGGACGAGCGACAGGAGGTTAAAATATGATAAATAAATTTTGCGTTAATAAAATGCAATGCACGTTAACAAATTGCAGTGAAAGGCACTGGCAGTTGCAAGGGTCTATAGCAAAATTTGCTATACTGACGTGTTTTTAAACAGAGCATTGACAGTTGGATACAGTAGAATATAACAGAGAATGGTAATAATCCCACCTTCCAGCTGTCACCGAATATGTTTGGCATCTCTTCAGGTGGCCCTGCAGCTGGCGTCACGAAATCATCGTTTTGATCACCATTGAAGTTTCCACATAAGCCTTCCACCTGTGGGATTAGATGCAAATATAATTAAACAAATAAAAATAACAGTGCAATTGTGACTATAGATATGGTAAAAAATGTATAGATATTTTACTTTTGCTGGGTATAGAACTGTAACGCTTGCTGTAATATCCATATTTGCCGAGACTGCTAATTTTAAGTCTCCATCTCCACATATGCAACATTACTTAGAAACTATTTCCTTTCTGGCTTGCTTCCACCTATTCAAACACAAACACATGAAGGGTTCTCTGGCCCTTGATCCAATAAACAGCATAGCAAATCCGCGTGTGGGCAGCTAACGTACCAAACCCATGTACTTGGGATGAAGCCTGACGTAGAGCCTTGTGCTGTAGTCCCACTGGATGGACACCCCGACGGGAGTGTCGACAAACAGGTAGAGACCAGCGCGGCGAATATTGAAATTGCTGTCGGGGTCCACGACTGGTTTTCCCCGCACCAGGTTTAGCTGGAATATATTTCCATTGTGAGCGAGCCAGTACTTGATGACGATGTTCTTGGTGCAAGTCACACCACTGCTGCCACATGGCACATTCTCGACTGTGAGGATGAAGCCGTCGTTGTCCACATTGCCAAAATCGGTCACATTTAAGCTGCTGTAATCTATCAGGCTGTTGATTGTCCTCGCGAGAACATACTGACAGTTGCCCTGGAAGTCATAGGCACGTCCATCAAAGGTCCTGTAATGTGGGTCGCCGTACACTGTGCACACACCGGGGCAGCGCTTGCGTTCGCATTCCCAAACCTGTCCACTGCACACACTGTTGTACAAAAAAAAACCCACAAATTTAATCCAGTTGTAATCAAAACGTGTTCATGTAAACACTCTCCATCTCAGGATGAAATGTTAATACAGTATATACTCCAACTTTCTTAAAGATGATCCAATCTTTGGTATAAAGTTGTATTGCTCTTAGGCAGCTACCCCGTGTAAATCCGGCAAAACAGTTCAATATGTAGGCCAAAATTTGGATATGCAAGCGAGAGCAATAAAGACTATTTGCATGGAAACTTTTTTGTCCTGACAGCTACCCCTGAGCTACCATACTACTAATATTTACAATGACCAACAACTGGTAGAAAGAGTTATACAATCCGCTATAGGGAAAGTTTTCAAAATATTATTTTAAACGGGCTATAGCAATGGTGCAATGCGTTGATCACTGAATTTTATTCTCAGCCATGGCAAAAATCAGTAGCAAACAATATAGTCTTAGGTCTCCCCTGACTTCACTAACCCACACTAACGTCCTGAAGCAAGTTCAAATAGTCCCCATGACTTACTCGGCATGGTAGTGGGTTGGCAAACATCTCTACATTCGTATAAATTAGTTCAATGCCTGAAGAAACTCTCAGCACGTGGAGCTGAACGTCGGACATCATGCCAAATAACATTCAATATAACCTAAAAGCACATCAGAGAGCTATACAGCACAACCACTTAAAACCTACATAGTGGTACTATTTATTACTCGACACCTTACCAGTTGTTACAATCGAGCGTGATGCTGTCTCCCGTGCGGAAGCTCCGTCCACCGTGATAGCAAGGGCAATTGTCGGGTTCCACACAATGAGAGCCGTCCCACACCATGCCCGTCACGCATTCGCAGCCAGCCTCGCATTTCTCCGTGATGCAGCTGGACAGGCTAGGCTGTACGGGGAGAGGCAGAATGGCATTTAGTAGGATTGGGATGAGACTTGATGAACACCGAAAACACCCTGTGGCTGTCAAGTTTTATAGATGGCACTATAATAGATTGACTTCAAGAGCTGCTCTTTCACGGTAGCCGTGTCGAGAAATCCTCTCTCTTTCATGATGTTTCACCTCCCACATCGGCGGCATCATCAGACAAAAGGTTGCAAAGGAGGAACACTCATCATGGCTATCCCGAAATGGCAGCTTTTGAGAGCAATTGTCATACATATAGCCATAAAAACCTACATCAATATAATACATTGACCATTTAGCGGCAAGAGAAGAGCCACTCAAACGTGAAGGCACCAGTGAGGTTAGTTGGCGAAGGGGGTTATTGATGAATATTATTGCGTGTTATTCCCTGTGATGATGTGTGTGTTTTCGTGTAGTGGGGAGCGGTAGCCCAGTGGTTAGCGCGCTGGGCTACGAATCTGGCGACCCGAGTTCGAATCCCGCTCACGGCCAACACCAGTAACGATTTTCTGAAACCGGTCCTGGGCCTCCCCTAGGTCGACTCAGCCTCAAATGAGTACCTAGTGCGGTGTGTAAATATCGCCACTAGGGAGACAAAGGCGGCCGGGCGTGGTGCTGGTCACCCACCCCCTCGTGTGCCGTGTCGACCTTCATAGGTGCTCGCTAACAGCACTTGTCCCTACAGTTTGTTCAGGCTATATAGGGGATCTTTGTTTTCGTATAAAGATACGACACAGTCATTCCTTGGTGAATGCGCACTTATGTATGTGAGAGTGCCCAAGTGCATATGTCACATGTAGAATGTATATGACATACCAGACATGCCTGAAAGCACGATAGGGGTGAATGCGGGCAGCCAAAATACAAATGGTCAATTCTGTTAGCAACCCATTTCTTAAACGTAGGCTTTCACGATCAGTATTATGATTCATAATTTATTTATGCTGTTCGTGCCAATTACGGCAGTTACGTATCTTTAGGTGAACCTGGGCTATAACATTTGTTGTGTGCATTCCAATAGCAACTGCTCGTTATCTTCTTCTTTGCGATTCTTCGAAGCGCGGTGGTTAAATTACAGTTTCCCATTTTCTTACACAGCCCCTTGCATTTTCATTGAACTCCGCAAGGTCTT
>JAZEWU010000020.1:4112608-4128249 GCA_036362915.1 Geotria australis | reverse complement strand
GGCATCTGTTGAGCTTCTAGACATCGTTGTCTTTCAGCTCCTTGGCTTCGAAGTGTTTGGTAGAGTTCGCAGGTAATACCAAGTATTACTTGACATGGATAGCGACGTAAACGCCTCTACCTTGATCCCCACTGCTCGTTATGAGAAACTATTTGTTGAACGAGAAATTCCGTTTTATATCGGTTGAGGCAGTGCTTAATATTACGGCAGCCGAGAATCACAGCGTAACACCACCCCCTGCTGGCAAATCTCTCTGTAGCACCGTCAATTGGGCACTCACACAAATCCTCTCAACCTCACAGCTCTGCATTCAGGGCAATTCATTCGCTGTGGTGGCACTGTGCCCATCTCTCTCACAGCACCGAATATAATGACATGCATAAAACATGTGCTTATTTTAGAATGTTTCAACTTGCAACTGGTAGGCCTTGTCGATGTAACATATTGTTCAGATCGACAGAGTAGAGCTATTTCATGGACTACTGTAAGGGACACAGACAGGCATGCAGAAAAGTGACAGAGATATAGAGAGAAGGACATGAAGAAGAGACTCGAGTGTGGCGAGAGAGCACCAAATGTGTTGCCATTGTGACATGGCCCAACGGAAGCGCATTTGCCTGCTTTTCGCAAATGTTTGCGGTTCATTTCCAGAGTTCACTTCGGTTTATACTGTGGGTGTAATAACCATAGATATATATACGCTAGTTGCTTTACAGTTTACATTGAAGAGCCCCTGACATAATTTGAAAAGATTTGATAATTGTTTACAGGTGTCAAGAGTCCTAATTTGTCAAAGAAATAAATTACACACAAATTACTTAATTGGGATCACATATAGCAGTCATCACCCCTTGGTGGCAGCCTATTGCCCATTTTCAGGCCAGGTGCTGGGTCACTCTGTGCTCACATGGATAGGTGTCTCTACGGGTGCCCTTTTAAATGTGTTGAGAGAGATGTAATGTAAAGTGGTCTGAGATTCCCCGGCATAGGGGGATTTATATAAAAAAAACAAATCATTATTACAGTATTATTACTGAGGGACAAACGGAGAGACACGTAGACAGAAATGGAGGATAGAGAGAGGGACGCAAAGAGCGCAAAGCGGTTTTCTCCCAGGACTGAATGTAGAGTGGGTGCTTACGTTGTTCATGTTGCTGCATGTGACTGGGCAGGAGGACTTGCATGGGGACCATTGCATGTCGGTGGGGCATAGTCCGCTCTCATCAACACAGCCTTCCGAGCTCCAGCAGGACCACCCTCCATACTCGCACGTGCTGCAAGTGCACACGCAAGCGGAAAGGGTCACCGTGACGTCATTGCAAATATGGATATACGGTGCTGGGACACACACCATATAAAAGAAGAATAAGACCAAATAAAATGCATTGTCAGCCATACTGAACATTAGGTTTTTATGGAATTGATTGCTATCTGTCTGGTTGATAATGCTCACCAGTTTTTGCAGCCCATTTGCAAAACGCTGCCTGGTGCATAGTTGGTGCTGCTGTAAGTACATTTGCACAGGCTCTGCTCCACACAGCTTAGGCCATCGAAGTCGAGGAGAAGTCCATTAGGGCAGTTGCAGCCCTCCGCGCATTCATCTTGACAGTTCTGATTCCCACAACACACCCAAGACAGAGGCTGACATGTGCATAATAACAACGGAAGCCAGGTAACAGGCTACAATATTAACAATTACCCCAGCCCCAAGAGATAATTATTTTATTTTATAAAAAGCCTCAACTACACCCTGGTGTCACCTGTAACATCGCTATCATCATCGTCCTGTGATCAGTTATAACATTTTACATAATTTATTATTCTTTACTCGTTGTTGTAAAGTAAAATGTAATTCTAAGTATTTACAATATTTGTCGATATGCTATCAGCTAATATGTTGAGGGAGACGGCAGGTACCTCAAGGTTGCTCAGTGAGGCGCAGGTACCCCTGCATGAAGAGGCGCACTGCTGGTACACCATGTCACCGGGACACGAAACGTCTGAGGAAGGTTTCACGCAACATCATAGAATTAGAATATTTTATTTACATAACAGCTCAAGTACAACAGTTACAGTAAAACAAAAATATATAAACATAATCATAAACTGCGTGTCAATGACAGTGCATCATTATGTAGACAGATGACTGAATCACCGAACACTTACCGCAATCTAGTTGATCACGCCAGTTGACCAGGACAATGCCTCGAGAAGCACAGATGTACGCGTAGTCTGCGAATGACTTACATTCGGAGCCAGTCAGAGCCCCGGCTGCGCACACCTCATATGTGCAGGACTTGATGAAAGCATCTGGGTTGACACGTGTGTGGCAAGCTAAGAAAATAAAGAGGAGTAATGTAGTTGTAGAGAGCGTTGCATGCAACACAGTACTGTGACCAATTCACATTTAGACAGGTACCCACTTAACTATTTTATTTGCATTTGTTGTTTATTTCAATTGGAAAGAACTATAATTTGAAAATAGATGGGCTTGTAAATAAGACAATATGTGCTTGCAAAAATATGTCCTACTCACACACAGTTTCATTGCTTACGGCCATTTCATAAATCTAAATTATTATTATTAGTGCATATGTCATTTTTATTTTGTGAACTAATGCATTTGGGGCATACAGGATGCATTTAATATACATTTTCAGATTCCACACAGCTCCACTCATATCAGGATGCTGTTCTTAAAACAGTCATGGTATCATAGTACATGAAGCCAATCGTGGCTGTCAAACAATAGTCATGCGCCGCAAAACGTCCGTTCGGGCAACGTCCGACCGCATATACGTCCGTAGTGAACGCAACAGCTTCTCGTCCACAACACGTGTATCTCATGTCTTGTATGCAAAGCGACTGCGCTGCCACGCGTATAATGGTACAGTACATATATAACCTATAATACATGTCTTGATCGTCATAATAAACGCCTATGTTACTGGCTTATGTATGTACTATTTTAATGTGAACTTTCCCTACTTACGAATAAAAAGTTTACCATCTAACAGTGTATGCTTCGACTAGTAGGCAGCAGTATCTTGGCTATTTATTCAATGCAGGTACACTACAGTATCCCATATAGCTTTGCAAAAGTATATAATATGGTGTTCGCACAACGTCCAAATCACATAACGTCCTTTTTCACAGAAACGTATTGTGGACGTTAAGCGACGCATGACTGTATATAAACCATTTTGGAAAACAGTAAACAGCTACTTACCTTATAAAAATACATTTAAGCCGCACTATTTCTCCCACTTATAAACGGAAACCCAGTGCATAGTATGTTTAAAGTGTGTCCTGTGAATAGTGAAGACTTTGCAGCACATTTGTAGAGGTGAAGAGTAAACGTACCATTGAATGGGTCGCCTATGAGCTTCTGGCAGGTCTGCTGGGCAGCTGCGTTGAGCTGAGCATACGTGTCACACGGAGAGGCCAGCCCCAACGATTTGGAATCGGGGCACGAGCTGGTCGCTCCCTGCATCACCTTATAGCGAGCGGTGAAGGCCCACACATCAATCTCAACATCTCCCGCACGTGTCATGAAGTCGTCACGTTGGTCACGGGTGAAGGTGCCACACAGCCCGGCCACCGTGCCTTCAAGTTCAGGCGGAGCAGTCACGTACAGGCGCCGGTCGCCGTCCCAAGAGATGCGCACACCGTTCATCAGAGTTACCTGAGGGGATGATATCACCGTGTTTTTCACAATGCACGTCAGAACTCCCAACATGAACAAGAACGTTTTCGTAAGAATCTGGAATGTGCATGGAGACGCATGAAGGGATGCGGCCACTGTTGTTGCTGGTATTAACAGAGCCACCCACAGAACCCACACTTGGTACGTACCCTCAAAAACTGTTCAGAGATGCGTTCCACCAGGAGGCCAGGGATCTGCCGGGGCAGCTCTCCGACGCGCTGCCCGTTGAGCAGACACTCCAGAGGCCCTTGGAGACGCAGCGCTTGTCCGGCATAGCGAATGTTGATTGCGCGGGAACACTGTGCGGTGATGGGGCCGGACAATTTGGGTCAGGAGGTTGTGTGTGTTTAGGCGGGTGAGTTGATATCCTCTTCCCAAACACAATTATGATGTGAAGTTCATGCTTTCACCAGATGACAGCACAATGAGATGAAGTATTTATTTGTTATGTAACTATCGGCATATTGTAGCCATCTCACCTTATTTGATTCCTTTTCATTAAAAAAAATATTCTGTTCATATGACTATATGAATCTAAGAATATTATGGTTAGGTATACCTTGTACTCTAGCGGTAGTACCTTACACCAATAATCCCTACTCAAGGCAGCAATGCTCTGGAAACATTAAGCCCTGGAAATAGCTGATGCTGAATCAGGGTGGGTATCCTGTGAAATTCATTGGTGTGTTTGCACTTGTAGGGTGCATTAATGAGTTGTTATACAGTTTCCCGAGCTAGTACTGACTCAGTTTGCTGTTTCTCTGTGTGCATGAGTGTGTCTTACCGATTTTGAGCTTACTGCGCAAGTGGCTCCCTCATACTCGATGGCGAAGGCCTCAGCAGACGGGTCCGAGGGTTCCACCATGGTGTACACGCATCCCAGGGTCAGCCCTGTCGCTTCGAAATTTCGCTTGTCGAATGTGGTCGCATGCGTCTCGCCCACCACCTTACACGTGGCTGCACAGAACAAAAGGAATCATCATCATTATTGATGTGTTTACAATTTGCCTTTTTTGCTCAAATAAGTTGGAAATCAATAGGGTGGATAAATACAAAGTAAATTTAATTTTTAAAAATGATCGCTCTGGACACAAATTATGCACTCCCAAAAGACCATGCAGCTGATGGGTTGTAAGAAATGTTTTCACGTTTTATTGGGATATCCAACTCCATGCCACAATGTGCCTTGTGTCAGAACTCTGTGTCCCACTTCTCCCATGGTTACCAGTCCTCAGCAACATTGCTCCCCCACACCTCCGTCATGCACATGCTGCAGCAAACCTTCTAGTCAGACTCCGGGACAACAATGCACCACCGTGATATTTTCTGCTAAAGAAACATACGAAGAAGACCGTAATTTACAGAGGGCTGCAATATTGCTTACCTTCACATGCAGTGGTCGTGCACTGCCAGTTTCCACCAATACAGGTGCTGCCAGAGAGAAAGATGCACGTCATCAGATCATTGCCTAAATGTGTCTGTCCCCGAATCAAAAACGAATGAAATGAATATATATTTCCAACGGAACAGCTTGTGATACATTTAACACTTTTCAAACTGCGGATTTGAGATGCGCATTAGATATTAGAATTGGCCAATTTGGCTCTGAGCATGGCGCTATGAAGTCAGGGAGGATCTAAGTTCCGCTTCCTGACGCAGCAAACATCATTGAAATCTGTAGAAATCTTAACTTTTCGTCTGCTACGCGCATCGTCCGCAGTGCTAGTTTCCCGCGCAAGGCCGCAAAGCTCCCAAAAAATTCCCATTTAATTGTTTGTGGCGACCCGTGAAAACTTGAAGCCGCGATGTGGAAAGCCTCTATGTGGGAAGGTCAACTGTAATTATAACGAAACCTTTGTGCGTGTTGGACAGAGCCCTCTGCTGAAACCGGCAAACAAACGCGCCCTCCGTGTACTCTCTCACCAGTTGTTACAGTCGACGAGTATGGTGCTGCCAGTAGGGTATTCATCGCCCAGGCTAGAGCAGGGACAGTTGTCCTGCGTGATGCAGGTATTGTCGTGTAGCACGGTGCCATCGGGGCAGTGGCAGCCCTCCACGCACTGCTGATTCTCGCAAGTGAACACGGCGCTCTTGCACGTGTGCGGGCAGGCGCTCCCGCAGTCGTCATACACCATACTCGGGGGACACACAATATCTGTGCAATGCAATTGGTCCAAGGTGTGAATTAAACAAAAAAATAAACACCAGACAAGGCTTTAGTTGGCGGCTAGTGTTGTCACTGAAACTTGTGGCTGGCTGGGTAAAGTAAGCTGGGAAGCTCGTAGTTGGAGCACTGAGCTAACACGACTGAGAGTCTGGGTTCGAATCTAGGCAGGTGTCTGTGATTTACACTGTGTTCTCAAGTGTTGATGGTCTCAACCCTGTTACCAATGACTGCACAGAGAAAAAAACATAAATGTGTAGAGTTTGACTAAATTTTCAGCTCCAAATCGTAAAAATGTGGGATTCACTGTTATGCATAGCAGAGCAGGTGAATAAGTGATGCTTCATGAACTAGAAAACTCTTCCTGAGCACATGATGTGCTAGGAAAAAGAGCCAGTGTCCAAAATGTCAGCTATTTTGGTTCTCCATTTGAGACCACAGTGTTATTGATGAATTTGTTGTGTACTACTGGCAAGACAGTGTCACCAAATAATGTGTCGACTAGAGGTCACTTGAGGAGTTTTGAGAAGTAGTTCTTTGATGTCTCCTTCTGTGAGGCGTTCTCTAAAACAAAGGGTTCCCACCGCTCTGCAAGAGATCTCTGTCTTATGACGCTATTCGCATATTCAGTGGGTGAAAACGAGGATCGAAGTGTTTTTTTAATTTACATATATTGTACGTAATGAAATCCCATCACCCTTACAGTCACTGGAGGCGCTACCATTCATCACAATGTAAATGGAAATGTAATTGACTCTGGGGTGGGGGATGCGAACGTGAGCACAGGAAGGTGCGAGACGTACTGCACATGTCCGGTCCCCGCCAGTTGAGCCTTAATCCGCGGCGAGAGCACGCTGACGCATATGCCTCAAAGGACGTGCATTGGCTGTCAGTGTGGTTGTTTAATAGGCCGAGGCACACATCCTCCAAGCAGGCACGCAGGTACGGCTCTGGGTCCACGTCCTGCAACAGTCGTGACACACATCAAGAGCAGCCTTTCACCAGAGCCTTAGCTAGACGTTTTGGTGCCCACAGGCAGCAGGAGACCCTGTCTCACATCGTCTCCGGGTGTACCGGGCAGTTTCGCTGCCCAAGACATGCTTGAGGAGGAGGCTGCCACATGGCTCTGTGGCTTTGTGCGCTGAAGTGTACACAGCGGACTTATATTTTCCTGTAGCCATGTGCAAATGCATTGGCTAAAAAATACAGTGCCTTAGCTCTACATTTTAGTGCCAGGGGCATTACACCATTTGCTGCTGTGGTGCCGGCACCACCCCACCCAATCAATTTGAGCCACCAGCTGCAACTTATTGCTTCGTTTTTCAACAATTCGGCATCACATTTGGGCGGTTCCCCCTTGGGAGACATCCCTGGGGAGTGTAGCTGCCCTGCCCACCTCGCCCTTGCTACAGCACTAGTGTTACCAGTGAGCTTGAGGTGTCATCTTGGCACATGCTCTAGCAGGCATCTTTGTTTAGTTTTTAACATTATATTTGAAGTTCGCATTCTTGTCTTTGTTTTCCTTTGCGACAACGATGTTTTAGTTGTGCATTTCATTTTCAATTACAAATTTACTTCACAAATGCAATCACAAATTCAGTGGTATAAATAGGTATTTTCCTTTAGTTAGCTATTTCCCGGCATATTCCCTGATGGAGATCAGAGCCGTTTGCACGAAACGTCATCATATGTTGATGTTAAATTCAGTCATGAAGAGTCTCAAGCCACTGGTGTGGAGCTTTATCTCGTTGTTATCTTGTTTGTGCAGATTTGTTGGATTGCCTACTTCTTCTTTCTTCTTTGCGATTCTTCGAAGCACGATGGTCAGCTTCTGGACATCGTTGTCTTTCAGATTGCTTCCTAAACGGCTAGATTAGCCTAGCACATGAAAATGCAAGATTGAACTTGGTAATACGTACATTTGTACAATTGGAGAACTGACTGTGGCGGAGCTTCTTGCACTGCAGGTAGGCTATTGGAAGTGTGTCTGGCTGACACATGCTCACGGCCGATGAACTTTTAATGCAGCTGTCATCTGAAAAGGCAAAGGAGCAATGCGTTTCATGAATGTACGTTTTGACAAGAGACTCGACGGCAAAGATGTCGCGATGATATCCCTTTGTGTGCAGGAGCTTGACGAATTGTGGCAGAGATGGTGACAGCTTGAAGAGGCCTTCATCCACCTGTGGATTGATCATGACCGTCAATGATACAACACCATAGAGCCACTTATTGTTATCGATTTCGTAGGTACATATATTCCGTGCTATATGCACTGTTGGTTAAGAATACTTAACAAAGCAACACATGGTTAGACATCACATGTACATGTGTACACGCACCACCCTTTCACAAGCCACTACTGGATGATGGCTGCCCCACATCGTGTGGGTCATGGGGGTTATTTGATTATCACACGGTACAATGTGGGTTAATGAAGGCTGGGGGGATCATTGAAGCACCACATGTACATTAAAACAGTGGATTTCATTCCATCTGTTTTATACTGTTATGTTTGTATAGAAGTCGTGTGTGATCAGCTCATTTTTACCATTAACCTAAATGTAACACGCGTACATAAATCAGAATTTCTTCTCACACACATGATCCTATGCATGCATGGTTGGCGCAAGAATATAATTCTGATCAATGAGTTTGCCACGCGCTGTAATCTATACACAGTAGAATAGTGTGGTTGGCATGGGCCCTCGTGCAATAAGTTAAACGGAATCCCGTATTATCCAATTTCCACCCTTTTTCCCCCTCCCCAAACCATTTTCGTAGCCCATAGCCTGAACCTTTTGGGCCCTTGGGACACCGGTGCAGTTGCACCACCCGCACAACTTGATGGCTACTGCAACTGTCGTTACACATACCCTCTCCGGGCTCAATGGCCCGCCAGCTTTGCCCGAAGGCGAGCGGGCAGGTGGCGAGACGTCCGTTCTTCCCGGTCAAGTCATCCGACGTGTCGTTGTTGAACGGGCCACACAGACCGCACGTTTTGTTGGTGAGCTCGTTGCTGACGACCACGGATATGGTGCTGACGCCATCCCATCCCACGGTGAAGCCCAGGCCACTGCGTACGAGGATGGTGTTGGCGATGCTCTCGATGAGGAGACCGTTCCATGACGTTGGAGTGGCGATGACGTTGCCGCCCGAGGAAGCCACAGGGCCGTCGTTGCTGCTGCTGAGGTCGAGGGCGATGAGCCCGATGGTGATGGTTAAGTTCCTGTGGGAGTGGGTCGTTCGTCAGACAAGCAAGATCAATGAATACGATGATAATAACTCAGCGATTGTTAACCTTTTTTTAATTCACACATTTGTTGTAATGCAGGAAAACCGTTTCCAGAGCTTGCAAGCTCACAGGGTATTTTCTGCTGTAATAATAAACATCTACCTCATCTCATGTCTGGTGGTTGTTGTCTGATTTAAAAAACTGTACCCTTCACAAACGGTCCGTTAGTTGGGATCTATAAGCCTCAGGCAATAATAATGAACTCCAAAAATTGTAAAAGTACTGTAGTTTGTCTGGCTCTTTGAGGTTCTGTAATCTGTTTTTTGTGCATTATTTATAAAATGATAACTGCGTGTGCGTATGTATACAACTGTTCTAAACGTGCAGTGACTGCTCATGCCAACCTACTCCTTTAACTATCGAACTCTAAACATAAAACATTCAGCATGTTTTCCGTCCAGGCTCAGGATGGACCTGAATGACTGTGGTCTAACAGACCTTAGAGTTGATCAAAATATTTTTCGTGTAGTGAGCCACGCGACTGTTAATAACATAATTTCTGCAAAATGAACCATTCTAAAACCAGATGTCGCAGCCATTCCTGCCACAGCCTCAGACCTCTTGCAGTCGATGTATGAGTTGCACGGCCGCACAGTCCTCAGCACCACGGAGAAGGTCTGGTCCGTGCAGTCTCCCGCCAGCAGATAGGAGCAACCGCCGCGGAACTCGTACAGGGACCCATCAAAGGTGCGGAAATGGCTCTGACTCCACGTCACGCACTCTCCGGGATTGCCTAAAGGTTATGTGCAAATGACATGATTTTACTCCATAGTCTTGATAACGTATAATAAAGATGTCCCGTTATTAACGTGGAGAGAGTAGGGAAGGGGACGTGGAAGAGGGGGCTGGGTGGATGCAGGGCTCTTGACCTCACTAGGCTGTTCCAAGATAGGTCCAGCACGGCTTGGATCTGATTTCTAAACGCTTATTATTTAAGCAGCCCTCTATTCTGCGTTTCCACTTATAAATACAACATGTTTCAGTCCATCGGCCTATTGGGTTTCAAGACCAATATTATGAGCAGCATTTGTTTAATAAAGCAAACTCTGGATCGGTTTTCATGTTTTGGGTCTCATCAGTAAAGGCAGGCTTGTTAAACAAATGCTGTCCATGAGAACTCGGGTGACTGTAAATGTAGGCGCTGGATTGACGACACATTCTAACTCTAAAGCTCCCACCGAGGGTGCTGATTGGCAGTGGTACATTAGCATGGTTGCCATGGGCCCTGGTGTAAGAAATTAAATTGGGTTTGCTGTCCAATTCCCAGAATCTATTCCTAACGCGGCCCGGGCCTCTCTGATCCATAGGCCCTGGGTTGCAGTTGCACCGCTTGCACAATCGATAGCTATGCTGCTCCAGATAAACACTTTGTGCCGAAACTCCTCGTACCTGGCTCGAAGTAGACCGTGTTCATTTGCGAAGGACTGGCGATGTCAGCCGCTGTAAAGATAATAAGACATAACATTGGTCAAGTACCTGCACACGCAGATATAAAACACAATTCGTTCAGTCCATGTACTGCCCAATACACAGCTAGATAAGGGCCTCCCCTCACCGTTTGTGTCTTGGGGGTTATTTAACCATATTTCACCACACTTTGTCAGTGTGAACTAGCAAAGGCTGGGGAGCATCAGCCCTTAGCACAGAAATACAAGCACAGTATGTGCAGTACCCTGGTCTTCTTCTTTGCGATTCTTCGAAGCACGATGGCTAGCTTCTGGACATCGTTGTCTTTCAGCTCGGCTTCGAAGTGTTTGGTAGAATTCGCAGGCAATACCAAGTACTACCTGACAGGGAACGCGACATGAACGCTTCTACCTTGACCCCCAGTACCCTGGTTAAAAACGGGTTCCGTTCCTGAGTACCTAGGTTTGTTCGCAAGTCACAACACAATATTTACTGTTATACTCGACTATATGCGAAGCAGTAAATCACTTGATGCTTTCGGGAAATTATTTGTATTGTTGTAGATATAAAACCTAAAGTCGGAACACAATATGTCCATCCATTATCAGAAGCCACTTAATCCTGTACAGGGTCGCGGTGATCCGGAGCCTATCCCGGCGGACACAGGGCGCAAGGCAGGGCTATACCCAGGACGGGACGCCAGTCCTTCACAGGGCGCAGGGGGGCAATTTAGTCCACAGGCCAATTAACCTATGCAGCAGCATGTCTTTGGACTGTGGGAGGAAACCGGAGTGCCCGGCGAAAACCCACGTGGACACGGGGAGAACATGAAAACCCCACACAGAAAGGCCCCGAGCCGGGATTCGAACCTCGGAGCTCGTTGTTGTGAGGCGGCAGCGCTACTCACTGCGCCACCGTCCGGCTCCGGAACACAATACGTAATGTTACATATTATACTATAAACCTCTATCTCTACGAGTCTCTATTTTTCTCTATGAGTCTATGTATCTCTATCAGTCTTTGCATCTCTAAAGAGTATGTAACTCTCGGCTAGGTTTGTCTCAAAAGGCCCGCAAGATGGCGGTGAGAATAGCCCATATTCTCTACTGCGTTGGCACGTGCCACGACGGTCCCAGGCTTTACGCCGGCCTCACAATACGATGAAATCACTTTCCGATATAATAATAATATCAATTTATATAGCGCCTTTCACCCGAGGGTCACAAAGCGCTGCACAAGGGCCGCGAAGAGGACGGCATGTCAACAACGAAAGAAAAAAACAATAAACACCAAAGCAACAGAAAATAAATGATTAAGGCTCCTTCGAATATACTGAAAGGTCGTGAAACTGGCAATCTTAAGAGCGGAAAAATTCTGCCAGCATCCCCTAAGATGACCGTCACTTCCTTGAAGACAAACACCAATGGAGCCAGGGAGGGTGAGCGACAGGGAGAGACATAGGGACACAGAGGCAGGAAGACAGACACGAGGGGGAAGCAACGCCAATCCAAAGTAAACAATCAACATTGAAGCACAAGAACACAAACATCGACACACGCAACGGCAAAAAAAACGCAGCCACCCACAACAACAAAAACACAACTTCTACACGCGACACCACGAGGCGAGTTGAGGCAAGGCAGGACTGGGCCAGGAGTAGGCCGCGCAAAACATACAAAAAAACAAGCAACAAGACCATGGCAGACAACAAAAACAAACACCAAAGTTACACAGAAACAAACGACCAACCAAAGAGAAAGGGAACAGATGAAAAATGACAAATGTACAACAAATTAAAGCTAAATAAATACGTTTAACACAGGGAGCGCGGCAGCCTACACATTACGGTCAAATTTCACTTTACCCTAACCCCTCGTGCGTGTTCTCCCCTTTACAGGCGTCTGCAAACGGCTCTTGCTACAATACTCTCTCCTGCCTCACGCTTGTCGCGTTTCCCTGGGCGCGCTGGTTTCATCCCCATTTTTAAACACTCATTAAATTGTCGCTAATAGGTTATTTTATTCAGGACCGCAGAGCTTGGGCAAGTGTTTGCGCGGGTTTGTCTGTGGTTCCTCGCGCTTCTGACTCGTTTTGTCTCTTGTAGAGTGACCAAATACTGTGCACGTTACGAGTGGACTTTACCGTATGATAACCAGGTATTTCCGAGTCGGTTACCCGGGCGCTATTTCAGCAATCGGCACACCGATTGGTTCGGCCATCTGGTAAGGATGCCCCCCGGAAGGCTCCCTCGGGAGGTACTCTAGGCGCGGCCCACTGGGCGGAGACCTAGAGGCCGATCCAGGACACGCTGGAGGGATTATATCCTTCGGCTGGCCTGGGAACGCCTGGGAATCCCCCAAGAAGAGCTGGAATCTGTTGCTGAGGAAAGGGATGTCTGGTCCACTCTCCTTGGACTGCTGCCACCGCACCAGGACAAGCGGTTTAGAAAATGGATGGATGGCACACCACATGCCGTTTACATCTTCACTGTGGATGTGGCAATGAGTCAAAAAGTGTACGCCATATATGTCTGTTACGGACTGTGACTCACGGTAGCACTGCGGAAAAGTGCCGTTCCAAGCGCCGTCGACGCAGATGATGGGTGGCGGATCATTTATCAACGCAAAGTTGTAGCCCTGGGCACAGTCAGCGTTGCACGTCTGCTCTCCCGTCATCTCCATCACGCAGCTCACGGCGCCGTTTAATGGCGGATCCGGCGCGGAGCACATGACTCGATTCACTGCGTGAGAAAGACGAGCACACATCCGGGCATCAGGCGGATGGAACACGGCGCAAGGTATGATGGTTGTGCTGGTTGCGGAGCGTGTGCGTGGCACGTGCAGAGGAAATTCGACGGAACACCGCGTGTGAGCTGGGAACTTTGTCTGATGTTTTACTCCGCGTGCTGAGCGCTTCTTCAGGAACTGAATCGAGTTCCCGAGAAAACGCACAGCACGGCGAACAGTTAACGATACAACCAGAAAATTATTGGGGGGATGGGGCTGTACAACACAACCCCGTATACCGACGCTGTGGGTGAAAAGATTGTACAGCGTGGTTCTGATGTGACCCCCATTTAATTGTTTTAAACTTAACGTTTGTAGACCAGTCGGTGTGTAATGCAATGTAAGAAATGTACAAATCACATATACTGTATAGGCTGTATTGATCTGAACTAAATCAGTAGCGGTTATTTGAAACATAAATTAATAATAATAATTTTACATTTATAACGTGCACATATTCATTCAATGTCGAAGGTATTCATCGACGAGAGAACGACGAAAAGAAAACAATTTTAGGGGTCGATTAAATGCTGGTCACAAGACATCTGGACCACCCTGTAGATGGAGAATAGAAGGTGTGGTGGGGGCAATGGGGAGACGTGACAGGTGTGGTTTGGGGAGTCGTGTCAGGTATGCTATTTGCCGACTAGGTTTTATTCTGCATCGCATTATTACTTCAATTGTAGACAATTTGAATGAATATGTGCGCGTTATAAATGGAAAAATATGATGATTATACGACCCTTTCATGAATCCACCGCTGGACGGGGACCTCCTCAAGGGGTTCGAGTTGTAGGGGTTTTTTGACCGACCTTCACGTCTGGTCAAGAGTTTAACATTATAATTAAGGACGTTAATTAAATATGCCACCACTGCACGTGTGGACTTTTAAATAAAATAATAGTTTTAACCAGTAACAAATATGGATAGTAATGCATTGAATAGCCACTGCTACACAAGCATACACGTAATATGCCTCTTAGAATTAAATTCTTCATGACCAAATCAACCATCTTTTTGATGTAGTTTTTCACAGCTCGATGCATAATAATTTATTTCCAAAGCTGTTCTTTCGGGATAACCATGTCGAGCGCTCCCTCTCCTTCGCGACGTTTCGCTTACCACTGAGGATGCCTCCAACGTGGGAGGCGAAACGTCGCGAAGGAGAGAGGGGGCGCGCTCGACACGGCTATCCCGAAAGAACAACAGCTTTGGAAAGCGATTATCAAGCAACCACCGCGTCTCTGATAAAGTGCCTTCTCGGCCATCGGGGCCATGCGACGCGGTACGGTGTGAAGGGAGGGGAATGGGAGACAGGGAGAGGTCGCGACGACAGCAGTGGAGGAATTCCCGTGTACTCACGGATGCAAGACGGCATCTGTGACGTCGGCGTCCAGTTGCCGTTTCGACAGTTGTAGACACCGCTCGTGCCCTGTAAGTGCAGGTTGCTTATGTCAGCACTTGTTGACTTGACAAAGTATAAGTAATTCGATGATGATGGATTGGCAGTGGTGTCCAAGCACAATATGAAAAATAAAACTCAACGCCTTGGTCAAAACTGTGGCCTTAAACAATATACCTTTTAGGCAATTATATTTCTTCATTGCACACAAAGAGCTATGTAGAAAGTACCATTGCTCAAAACGTCATCTGTTAAACATTTTTATTTAAAGGCTGTGTTCTTGACGAGTTAGTTGGGTTTTTCTGTAAAGGGCAAAGGTGCAGTGCTGAAATGTTTTCCTCAAGCCACTGCTGGAGGAAGTGCCTGGACTGTTAGTCAGCTTTATTTAAGCTGGAAGGAACCGTTGAGCTATGTGGCTCGTTTTAACAGTTGTCCAGACGTGAGGGGTAAGCAAGTTACAAATCTCAGGGCACGGGGGGCAATTTAGTCACCAGGACAATTAACCTAGGCAGCATGCCTTTGGATTGTGGCTGGCGAAAACCCACACAGACACGGGGAGAACATGCAAACTCCACACAGAAAAGCACCCGAGGCGGGAATCGAACCCGGACTCTTCTTGTTGTGAGGCGGCAGCGCTACTCCCTGCGCCACCATGCCCCCATACTGTAGTGAGCTCCAGAGACTATACTAGAGGGCATTTTGGCCTACTCTTCCACGTTGGTCAGACGTCTGGGAAGAGGTGAGTGTACCCACGCTTTACCTCACTACACGTTACTTGCCATTCGACTTCTTCTTCTTAGCGATTCTTCGAAGCAGCGCGATGGTCAAATTACAGTTTCCCATTTTCTTACACAGCCCCTTGCATTTTCATTGAACTCCGC
>JAZEWU010000020.1:4101813-4112138 GCA_036362915.1 Geotria australis | reverse complement strand
GTTATATAGTAGGGGAGCCAACACACTACCTTGGGGTAGGCCATTCCGTTGTCGTCGCCAGCGACTTTGCTTGTTGCTTGTTGTTCAAGACAACAAAGAAGCCATTCGACTAACCGTGGGATATCCATTGATACTATGGGTGGACAGAGGCTGGAGGATTTTAGAAACGTCATTGTTTGAAATGCTAAGACGGGAGTTCGAACTTACGAACAAAGCGTATTTGACTTGACAATACATCCGTAAATAATGCGGGCCTATTTGACTGACCACTGCAATTGTGCAATGTTTGCAGGTTGCATTTTTGACAAGCAGTTTCATTTTTTTAAGTGTAAATTCTGTCTAAAATATCTCAAGGAAAGCAAAATGTTGATTAATTTTAAATGAAATAACAATAATAATTTCCAGCGGTTTTTAAATTAACTTCGATAAAACACTCGCTATACCGTGTCGGTCGTGAGGGGTCAGTGACCATACTTCACCACACTCATCAGTGCATAGCTGGTAAAGGAGAGGGGCAGGGAAGCACCCAGGACCGGTTCAGATACGATTTGGCTCTGAAGTTAGCCGTGGATGTGAATTGATCTCAAGTCACCAGGTTCATATCGCAGTGTGTCATCCACCAATCCCATATTGATGCTTGCTCTTCAGAGATGTTATTTGAGGGATAGCCATGTCGAGCGATTTCCCTTTCCCCCTCGCGATTTTTCGCCTCCCGCGTTGGTAGCAGGCGTCACGCTTCCAACGTGGGAGAGCATTATGCTTCCAACGTGGGAGGCGAAACGCAGCGAGGGAGAGATGTATGTCACTCGACACGGCTATTCCGAAAGAACAGCTCTGAAGAGCAACAATCATGAATCGAGCCGTGAAAACCTACATCAATCCCATATTGTACACTTCAGATATATAAAGTGGGACCCCCAACCATTCACCTGCAAGTGGTATCCTTTCATACAGGAGATGGTGCAGGATAATTGGCCTTGTGAGTCGGACGCGCATTCAAGGTATCCGCTCTCGGGGGGTCGCAATGGTTCGCATGCTTTGAAGAAATCGTCGGCATTGCTCTTTTCAGGTCTGACAGGACGAAAGAGAGAGAGTAGGATCGACAGTTCATCATCAATATATCCTGAAAGACACCTTCAGTTGAATCATCATATAAACAGTACCTCTCGTCATCTGCTCACTAACCGCAGAGACCCACGTGGATTTACACCTGTTCGCCTGGAGGGCAGCGGTAGAAAGGCATTCGCCAGAAGGTTTATTTTGTCACGTTCATTCATTCAAAATGTGTGTACACTGAATTAACCAACACAAAGTAGATCATACGTGATGCGAAAACAATACATTGCATTGTGGCCGTGACGCTAATGAGCAAGAATAATTTCCAACCACTGACATAAGATAAATAGCAAAGTTATGTTTTATACGGGAGAACGAGATTTAATATTTGTCTGTGCCTCCACGTAGAAGCCCTCTTAAAAATATCTTGAAATTCTTTCTTAAGAAGGAGTCATGCAAAAATGTCACCACGCGGGTCAGTGTGAGTTATTTATACATATATACCTATAGATAAAACTAATCTGCGCTGACCAAGTACTGTATATAGACACATCAAAATGTCGGTCAATAAGCGATATCTAGAATATGCAATAAATGGCATCTTAAACTATGTGTAAATGTAGCTTAACCGTATCAAATATGTTTTTCAACGTTCCTGTGAAATGTTACCAGCGTATGCCGTTACCACCTGCTGTCCACCCACGTGTCTACCCACGTGTCTGTGATGCAAGCGTCAAATTGTAATCAGCGCGTTCACCAGAAATGCGAACAATACGGGAAAGGCAGACAAGGGCGAATGTAACAAAGGTGCCAAGCATACTCACAAATCGGTCAGAAACACTGTCAGCACGATCAACGCGCGGCACACCCAGGCCGATGGTCCTGCCATGGCGTAGTGATGAAACCAGGTGGGCACACACGCACTCACACACGCACTCACACTCCTCTGCCCTCTCCTACTACGATGATGTCAAAATGAGTGGGTCTCTAGATAGTTCGGTGGAACTGCCGAAAAATCTTCTGAAACCTCCTCTTCTACCTTCGTGCAATCGCGTCCCTCGTGGGAGCGATTCAGTACCGGAGTGAAGTCGGTGCGCCCTATTTATACGGATTTCAACCCGGACACATCTCCTCGGCCTTCTCCAGAACAAACACGGACATGAGGTGAGTTTGCATTTCCATAGCGTAGGTACCATGCCTAATGCAGCACACAGCTCTTAATGCTTTGTTAGGGATAAGCGCCAATGTCTACAGAAGGTAGAGGTCTGTTAAACATTACACCTGGCACGTGTTCGTATGTATCCGGGTTCGACGGGGATTTTAAAACGTGTACCGATGGTTGCTCTTCAGAGTTGTTCCATCACTTCACTGAGTTCGATTCCGAGCATTGGTTTGTCAGTGGAGAATAAGATTTGTGCAGACCCTTTACATTTTAACAGTGGAAGAAAAACAGCACGCAGGAATATTGTCATATAGCCTATTATTCATCTTTACATGTTATGTGTGTGTATAATGGGTGTAGGACTAGTGATTCGCGCACTTGTCCACAAACCTGGTGACCTGAGTTTAATTCCCAGCCACGGCACACATCAGTGGCGAGTGATTTCGGAATCGGTCCCGTCTATCCCGCCTCGAACCTGCACTGACTAGCGTGAAGTATGTTCAAAAACCCCACAATTGACCAGGCGTAGGCAGGCCATTATCAGTTAGTTTATTGAGAATGACTGGAATGTAATGTTAATGAGAGAGGTGTGTAAAATAGGCATGCTCGGGACGCAAGGCAGGGCTATACTCAGTATGGGACGCCAGTCCATCATAGGGAAAATTTAGTCAGCAGGCCAATTAACCAATGCAGCAGCATCTCTGTGGACTTTGGGAGTGAACCGGGGTGCTCGGCGAAAACCCACACGGACACGGGGAGAACATGCATACTCCACACAGAAAGGCACGCGAGCCGGGATTCGAACCTGGGTTCTTCTTGCTGTGAGGCGGCAGCGCTACTCACCGCGCCACCGTGACGCACAAAACAGGATCTTATTCCCGGATATCGAATCCCGTTGATTGCTTAGCGGATCAGCCGCAGGAGGCACAAGAAAGGGCTTCTTATTGATCATTGGTTTTTCTACTTTTCTACTCCGCACCATGTGACCCATACGCGCACAAAGGTCACAAAACAGTGGAGTTAACGTGTTTGCACAAACGAGTATTAAGAGCAACGCACGACATCAGAGAGCCCCAATGGTAGCGTGCAAGGTGAATGTTCAGTTCAAACTGACCACTTGGGGACATTAAGGGTAGAGCCATTTGAACTTAATAATTCAGTCATTACTGTTCCGTCCTCCCACGCAATACAGGTGTGATGTATAAACAGTGTATAGTCAATGCGTATGGCAGACATCAATTCACGCCAAGTGTAATGGACAGTTGACTTTGTATGCTTTAGATTTTAGAGTGGCCTTTACAAAGAGTTGTTGATAGAGGGAGCGTGTCCCATTAACTGCCCTTACTTGAGCAATGTTTGCTTGGCAGACCTTTATTTAAAACTTGATATTATAAAAAATATTTTCATTCATTCATTGTCAGAAACCGCTTAAGCCTGTACAGGGTTGCGGTGAGCCGGAGCCCATACCGGCAGACACAGAGCGTAAGGCAGGGCTATACCCAGGTAGAGGACGCCAGTCCATCACAGGGCACCGGAGGCAATTTAGTCCGCAGGCCAATTAACCTATGCAGCGACATGTATTTGGACTGTGGAAGGCCCAGCAAAAACCCACGCGGACACGGGGAGAACATCCACCACATACGTCCATTGCTACTGGATGGGTGGGGCCTCTGCTGCGGACATGCCTCAACCTGCACAAAAACACGGAGGATGGATGATGGGACAACACTTGATTCAGCGGATTAGGTGTGCATATTTTTTTTACGAGTCGGTGAGTTAAACTGTATGGTTGTGCTAAGATAGACGACTTTATTTCGTTGTGCTGGACATTTACCAGTGGTCTGCATGTGTTTAGAGATCTGCCCCGGGCTCCACGTCTAGAACTGTGAAATACTCTCCCCGGCGTCGGTGACATTGAAGGAGAAGAAAGACGCACAGAGCCGCTGCATACACCTGGTGCCAGGTAACTCTCCGGCGTCGATGACACTGAGCAAACATTCCACAGACAATAGCTTATGACACTGAACACACCATAAAATAATACAATCAGGCAGCTGGCCTTGAACTCAGAATTCTTACTTGGCAGCCGAGGTGTTCAGCCCACCAAGCTACGAAGCCACTCCTTGGGCTCCACGTCTGGAACTGAAATAATCTTCCCTGGGTCGGTGACAATGATGGAGAAAAAAGTGTAAAATACTCGGAGATGAACGTGGATTTGAACCCAGGATATCCTGTCACCACCCTAGGTGGTTTGACCCACTGCGCCACAGAGCCACCCACCCTGCAGCCTTCATGTCTGCAACTATCTCATTAACCTCGTGTTGGTGACGTTGAGATATTTCTCTGCAGCCTTATTTTAACAAAATACTTTGTGAGGCTTTCCTGTGCTGCAGGAACACTAAATAAATGCAGTTTTACTGTCCAGCATTCTGCGACTATGAATCGTAACTTACCTCTTTGTGAAAAAGGATTGCCGTGTATTTTTGAGGAAGTTGGAGCCTTGATAATATAAACGCCACTTCCATGCATGGTAACAGAAACGTATCCATGCATAGTAACAGAAACGTTCCATCTGTATGTTAATTTCCAGTATAAACGTGTATGCCTTGAATGAATCTGTAATTGATCAACACAATGAAAATAACTTCACTATTTGAAGTATTAGGTCTCAATCCGGGTTAGGTACTGTGAGGTTACTCAGCTGCTCCTGCCCTGTCTCTGTCTCCCCGTCACCTCGTCGTGGCATCGTCTCTGTCTCCCCGTCACCTCGTCGTCACCTGTTCTGTCTCCCCGTCACCTCGTCTCTCTCATCACCTCCTCCGTTGACTATTCCCCGCCATTAGATTATATTCCCAACAGTGCATGGCGGGGCACGGGAGGCGCCCATTGGTCCGGGGTGCGCGGCGCGTGCCGAGCGCCGACCAATCAGGAGCCGCCCGCTAGCGTTATGCGGACTGATTGACAGACAGATAGACACCACTTTTTTTTTTATATAGACGTATTGTTTTTGTTCTTTGCTTTACTCAGCAGTAAAGATATAGATTTAACGGAAGATCACAACGTAAGGCTGTCGTGAATCTTCTAATCATGGCAACAATTCAAGCTATAACCATTGTAAGGCGCCTTATGTCAGTAACGCCAGAAATGTTATCTACTGTAATTAGTACAACTATGAATATTCTGTCAATATAACTACCATACCGTCAATTACCGTACTCCAGACCACGTTTTCAAAGCAAAAATCGTTTTTTTACTTCATAAATAGCTAACACGTGTTTTTCCTAAATGTTTCGTTAGGAAATCGAATGAACGATAATCACGATATAACGATATTTTGTCAAACGAACGATACAATAATCGCTGATCGCGGATTGTGCGATATATATCGCAGTATCGCGACGCCCGTAGTCATTCACCCTACAGGTGGGAATTGTAAATAAACAACCCACAGGAGCAACACGTGATTCCCAATATGTATTTAGGCTTCATTTACCACGGTCCTTCATTAAAACAAAATACTGCCTTAAGAACACAAGACATGCATACATGTACAGAAAAAACATGTGAATGAGTGCAATGTATGGCGATATACATATATATACTTTACATTGAATATTTGCGCGTTATAAATGTAAAATTATTATTACATTTCGATGGTGCCGTGCTGTAATGGTGAGCACACTAGACGTATGGCCAGCGTGGAAGAGAAGGCCGAAATAGCCTCTTCAAGGGACTAGTTTAGATTAGAGCAACAGTTGAGCTACAAGCCATCAATTTTAAATACGATGTCAGTAACTTCAGAAATACTATAAAGTATACGCAACTGATTCCAAATCGCTGCCATGAATACTGCGTGTTTAATCTACAGTATATGTTGTTTTCCGACTTTATACGCGTACATTATGAATCTGTATTTCCAGACGGTTACGTGCAAATTATTTTGTGACCATGTGTAATTTTACTCGTGTGTTCGTGCAAGGGGTGTGCCCAAAAAATAGGCGAGAAAGGGTACTTGTCCGGCTATCGTGTTAATCATGCATGAGTGTACGTGTTTCGTGAAGCGAATGCAGTGCACGTGTTTTGAGGTTGAAGTTTGGGGAGCGGTGGTGCATTGCGCTATAGACCCCGCGAGTGATATCTGAAAATAAAAGATCCCCCGTATAGCCTTAACAGACTGTTGGGGCAAGTGCCGTTAGCGAGCACCTACGAAGGTCGACACGGCACACGAGGGGGTGGGTGACCAGCACCACGCCCGGCCGCCTTTGTCTCCCTAGTGGCGATGTTTACACACCCCACTAGGTACTCATTTGAGGCTGAGTCGACCTAGGGGAGGCCCAGGACCGGTTCAGAAAATCGTCACTGTTGTTGGCCGTGAGCGGGATTCAAACTCGGGTCGCCAAATTCGTAGCCCAGTGCGCTAACCACTGAAGTATGCTATACACCTTGCATGACCGACACGACGTTTGGTGTTTATCCGTCACTGAATTGAGTGTAACTGTTAATATAAATAAAGTTGTAGTATAAGAATATGTACACAAATAAATAATTTCCCAAATTATTTCTAGATATGCGTGAAAAGTTCACTGCTTAAACCTGGATACTATAGAGAAAGGATATAAGCTAGATTAAGATGAAACATTTTCAGACCAGCAGCAATATGAGACTTAGAGTAGCGCTATTTTGAACATCCATCCCTCGTGCAAGGGATGAATGGAGGCATGCACGCTTGAAATGACGTTGCTTACAGAGCACACGCAAGTTAAAGTCCATATTGGGCAGGACGCGTCTTTAAAATAAGATGATGGGATGGGCTTACGAGGACAATCATTGGAAGATGGAGCAATGAGATAATCTCATGTGTAATGGCTAGCAGTACAGGATCATGGGAAGGCCTTCATTCAGCAGTGGAAAGACAACGCTGCTGCTGTTGCTGCTGAAACGTATACGAATCGTGAGAAGCAATGTAGCTTTGGTTGGGTTATTGTGGTGACCAGTTATTCCCAAACATCGCACATATAGGTTAGCGGAACAACAAATTCGTGTAGATACAAACATCTGCACAGAGATGTGTGGACTAATAGAGACCCAGAGACCAATAGTTAATTAAGACCTAGAGACTCGGGTAGAAAGATAGTCACATCGAGGCCTAATGCAGCAGTGCAGCTATCCAGTTGCAGGCAGTGCAATTGCAGCGGGGGTGGGGGGGGGGGGTACGGGCCAGTGGGGTCCACGCACCGGCCCACATAGACAAGGAAGACATTGGCCAGGGGGATCCCATTTCATTGCTCGAACCAGGGCCCCATGCTAACCATAGTATGCCACTGTTACAGTACACGTATACTGTACTGCATGCAACACAGTGTCGACGTGTCATCATGCCTTCTTCGCTGCCACTTTCTGCTGCTTCTTCTTGTTCTCCTCTTCCTCCTGCGCACGCTTCTTCTCCTCCTTGATCTCCTTGTAGCGCCACTTTGGGATGTCCAGGAGATGTTTGTCTTTGCTCTTGCGTCGGCGTCGTCGGTCCGTCGCGTCGTCACCGCCTTCCGCCGCCGCTCTCCGGCGGCCCGGCGGGGACGCCTTGATGAGCTTGAGCCGGGGCGGCTCCCCGCCGGGACCGACGCTGTTCCGCCGCCACAAGTTCACGGGCAGCGAGCGTGTCCGTGCGCCGTACGTGGCGCGATAGCTCCCCGCCGCTGCTCTCCCTCCCGCGCCTCCAGCAGCCGCCGCTGGCGACGCCACGCCGTCTCCACCGCTCGCCGTGGAGTACATGCTGAGCCGTCTGTCGGGCCGCTTGCGTCGGGGACTCCCAGAGCCACCGATGACCAGGACGTCGACCCTCTTGAGGCTGCGGGAGTCTTTTTTTCTCGGCGCCGTGCCGCCGCCGTCGCTGCTGGCGCCGTTGCAGCTGTCGCTTTCCAGCTCGAGAGCATTGGCCAGCTCGGGCACGGAGACGCCGCGCTTGCCCACGGCGGGCGGGCTATCCGGGCACAGCGTGGAGCACGCCGTGCTCACGAAGGGGCTGGCCAGGCTCGTGGAGACGCGCACCATGTGGTCCAGTACCCCGCCCGGCTCCGGGTCCTTAGGGAAGTTGATGGTGAGCGTGTCCCGCAGGCACTCCGACAGCTTCTGCATGCAAGTGCGGGGAGCCACGGCGCGGGCCACGAGGGCCGCAAGCGAGCTCCACTCCGGGCAGAACGAGGCCCGCATCTGCTCCGGCACGGGACGGCTCAGCAGGCGGCGGATGGAGGCAGCCGTGTCCCAGCGGCCCGTGTGGAGCGCCCACTCGGGCGGCGTGAGGCCACGGTTGGGGTCGGTGGCCGTGAAGTCGGCCCCTGCCACCCACAGTACGTGATGTATACATGGTACGCAGCGTCGATATTTTGATGAAACAAATAACGAGAATATTGCAGGTGTCATGAGCCTATTGTGGGAAAGAAAACAGTACGGTAATAATGATGTTACATTCATATAGCGCCTTTCACCCAGAGGTCCCAAAGGTGGGGGGAGGCAGCCACACGGTTAGCCGGCGCTAACTCGCCAGACACTGCGATCTATATATTACGCTACAGGACAATTAATGAGTGTTTAGTTAAGTTGCGGGAGGAAACCGGAGAACCCGGAGAAAACCCACGCAGAACAGGGGGAGAAAGGCGCCCGAGGTGGGATTGGAACTGCCTCGGGCAGAACCTTCTTACTGTGAGACATACATGTTAATACCACTGCACCACCCTGCCACTGAAGGAAACATTACACGTTACAGTCTATAATCACCATCCTGTAAACATCAACGAACAATTATCCGAGCATAATAGTTTTAATTGACACGTGTATGGATATAACATGAAGATAATTGTGACATTTCTAGTTTTTACAGTATGAACGTTGAATTTAATTATAAGCTGCATAAAAATATATAAATATATTAGCAAGGACTATCGCATAGACAGAGCGCACTGAAATGTTGATGTAGGTTTCCACGGCTCGATGTATGACAGCAATTCTCAGAGCACTCTGAGGCAATGCGTTTCACAATACCGTTGGAACACGCACTATATATTTATGATAGTTAATTTGCACATTTGTTGTATCGCAGGAATCCCGCTTCCAGATCTTGCAAGCTCACACCATATTTTCTGCTGTACAAGGTGATTTTAGTATTAGTTTTGCATGTTTCACGTATTCCATTGTATGTTGTTGATGTAACATTACTATCTCTGTTGATGTATTCGACTCAATTTTTTTCTGATATTAAACAATTTCGTTCACATTTGTAAATACTTTGTGCACATTTTATTCATGCGTAACGTGCCGTAAAGATCTGCCATGTCATCTCATTCAAGCCGCGGCACCTGGCTCCGTCCCGTGACCCGTCAGAGAGCCTTCGACACTTCTCCACGTGACCTCCTCGATATGCACCTAGCCTGGCACACTCACTGGGTATTTTCTCCTGTAATAATAAACATCTAACATCTATCACGGCGCCTCAGTGGCGAACGGTGGCTATTGTCTGTAGTGGATTCAAGTGAAACGCGATGGGGTACGTGCCGCACCTGAGAGCATGAGGGCAGTGACGCAGTCGCTGCGGCCCTGCATGGCGGCCTTCATGAGCGCCGTGAAGCCGTGCACGTTCCTCACCTCCACGTTCACCCCCGGGTAGTAGTTGAGCAGGTAGTTTATGATCGTGATGTGCCCTTACACGCAGCAAGCAAAACATGCGAGCGTCATCGCTACGGATCGAGGAATTGTTTTTGCAGCCCTATATCAACCCACTGCTCCACTACTGCGGCACGGTCGCGCGGTGAGTAGCGCTGCCGCCTCACAGCAAGAAGGCCCCAGGTTCGAACCCGGCTCGGGGGCCTTTCCGTGTGGAGTTTGCATGTTCTCCCCGTGTCCGCGTGGGTTTCTGCCGGGCACTCCAGTTACCTCCCACCGTCCAAAGACATGGGATGGACTGGCGTCCCATCCTCGGTGTGCCCCTGCCGGGATAGGCTCCGGCTCACCGCGACCCTGTACAGGATTAAGCAGTTTCTGAAAAGGATGGCTGGGGGATTCTCCACTATTGCATTAAGGCCCTCTCTCACACCGTGATGGTAAAACGGTGAGTCGG
>JAZEWU010000020.1:4084100-4101403 GCA_036362915.1 Geotria australis | reverse complement strand
CGGCATGTCAACAACGAAAGAAAAAAACAACCAATTAAAAAACCAAAGCAACAAAAAATAAATGATTAAGGCTGCTTTGAATACACTGAAAGGTCGTGAAACTGACAATCTTAAGAGCGGCAAAAATCTTCCAGCGTCCCCTAAGATTGCCGTCACTTCCTTAAAAACAAACATGGAGGGAGACAGGGAGGGTGAGTGACAGGGGGATTTGACCTCTCAATATTCTGTGATTTGATCTTTCATCGTGGAGTAAACAGGGGCGAGATCAGGCGCCCTAGCCCTCACAACTGCTACGCTAGTCGTAATCCTTTGGATGGACTCGCTGCACCATACTAATGTGGAGAAAACACCACCCAGGGCTGTCAGCAAGATATCAGCGTCGTCAAGTGTTCGTTTGAAGCAGAAACCACTTTGTATTGCTGTAGGTTTTCAGGGCTCGATGCATGAGAGTTGTTTTTCAAAGCTATTCTTTCACCAGAGCGCTAGAGACGGCTATCCAGAAATAACATCATTGCAAAGCAATTCTCAGAAACCACTCTGGCTTTTCTTAAAGGTGGATTTTCTTTCTGCAAATGAGAAAATCACCCGGAGGGTGCCCGATCTCATCAAATCTCGGCAAGTTAAGCAGTGTTGACCCTGGCCAGCGCTCGGGTGGGTGACTAAACATGTAGGCCAAGCTGCCATATGTATCCTTTGGGCATACATGGTTGGCAGCAGAGGGCAGTGTAGCAAACCCCCGAGATGGTATTCCACTAATATTCTCAACTGCCCATGGTCCACGCCTTCACTAACCTGCACTAATCAGCATGAGAAAGTATTTAATAGTGTCCGGTGGGCAAAACCCGTGGCTGAAAATATTCACTGATATAGGTTTGTCACAGATTGATGATGTATGGGAATTGCTCTCCATAGCTGTTCTTTCTAGACAGCAGTGTCAAGCGTTCGTTCTCGCTCCTTCACGACGCTCCATCAGAACGCCTGCTGATGCCTTCAATGATGCCAAGAAGCTGGGCTGTGGACAGAACGCGTACAGGTAAAAGTGCAGCCTGTAATTAACTTGCTTACGCTACTGCTGGCGAAAGGGCCTACGCGACGAGGAAAGTCTCGAGAACCGCGCCAGATGGTGTTTGGCCTACTGTTTCACGCTGGCTATAAGCGACTCGGACGACCTGAGAATATTCTACACTTTACTCCACCACACGCGTCCTGTCAGTGCACTGTATTGTACCCATTTAGACTGTTAAAATGCCACGCCGGCACATCGAACCGGCGACCTGTGAATTGCCAACGCCAGTGTACCAACAATTTTACCACGGAAAGCATCCTGGATCCCGTTGACAGTTTAAAATCACCTTTACTAAAGTGCCAACCGAGGGGGCGAGAGCAAATTTCTGAGGGAAAAAAATAACTTACCGGCTTGAGCCGCAAGGAGTAGCGCAGTGTTTCCCTCCTTATCCTGGTGATTGACGTCCACGTAGGGGCACTCGGCCAGTGCCACGACCACATCCACGAAACCGGAATAGCAGGACACCATGAGGGCAGTCTGCACGCAAGACACGTGTAGAGTTGTCAGATGTTTAGAAACCTCCTAAACGTTTACTAAGGCACAACGTCGCATATCTGACTCGCTGTCGATAGGGTTATGAGAGGGTATATGAAAGGGTTGGATATGTGAACATTCATACAAGGTGATGGTTACATCACGAACAAATGTGTTACTGGAGGAAAAAAAAACTCTGCAAACTGATTTCAACTATGGGGAAATTCTTTACTTTAGAAGAGTGCCAATGCATTACGGTGATAGGTCAGATTCGTAAACATCTATATAAAATCAATTACAACCTGCACAAATACTGCACTTTGTGTGGGTGGATAATTGATAAGGTATAAATATATTTACGAATAAAACTATATTTATGAATAAAACTGTGTACTGTATAACATACTGTATAGGACAATCTGCTCTCGGTGTGCGACGTTTGGCTGGAACTGACAGTAATAAACAAAACATTATAGTCACCGACAATTATAATAATAATAACAGTAATCCAGGTGGCAATACCAGGTGTTGTGAGCTGGGGTTGCGAGATGGCCAGGAGAGGGCAGACCAGCGGTGGATTGAATGTAGATGTGTTATCCCTTCTTAGACATGGGCTTTCTCTGGTTCTACATGTTCGACTCCCGCCACCGTGTGGGTATTACACAGCAGGGGCTCTCAATGTTTTGCACCTCAAGGCGCACTTGGTCCACTTGGATCTCCCACACCACTAGGTGGCGCTCGCGGCCCACCGATGGGTCGCAACCCACCGGCTGAGAATGGCGGGGATACATTGCTGGATTTGCACTCGCTTCTCAGTTCCCAGATGAAGGTGTAGCCCTGAAATTGCTTCCCGAAAGAACCACTATGGAGAGCAATTCTCATACATCGAGCCATGAAAACCTACATCATTCCACATCGAACAATGTAAAGCATGCAGGGCGCCTGTATCGTGAATCACATCAGCGAAAAAAACCTCTCCTGTAATTACCGATGGGTTTTTGGGTTGTAACGCGTCTTGCTGGGCATGGTGGGAGCTAGTACGGGAACTGAATTTAGTCGTAGCTCAATACCTAGTCATCGTGCTGAACAACCCGAAAACACATCGGAGAGCTATACAGCACAACTGAGAAAACCTACACAGTAGCCAACCTATGCGATGAATATTATCACGTCTCGAGTTAGCAGAACCTCTGGGAAGAGGAGAACCCATATTTATGTTCCAAATAGCGACGTTTATAATTTACATTTATTTAGCTGAAAATATATTTTACATTTTGTGGACAAGGTTGAGTGTTTGTCAATGAGAATGTTTCTAGAGCGTTATTAGCCTTTGTTTCGACAGTACTGTCAATACAGTTTCTGGTGTCTTAATCATAGTGGGAGTGTGAGGTTTCAATTTATTTACAGTGAAAATTAGTAATCACCTCGACTCTTAATTTTTGGTCTCCATCATCCCAGACAGACACACCAATACTCACCCTGCATACACATGTAACAAAGTTATGCAAATCTGCACACTGTTCAGAAACACCTCAACATTGATGGAACCTTGCCAGAATTTTTTTAAACATTTCCAATGCTAAAATATTTTAGAAACCAAGTCTATGTTAACTTTGCGCCCTCCCGAAATCACATGAAGCATTTCAAGTGATTAGCACGAAACTGTTTTCAGTGTGCATTTGCACATTGATGTTATTGACATGCCACTCTCTCCACAGTCCTGTGCAGCGCTTTGTGACCATCGGGTGGAAGGCGCTCTATAAATGCTATTATTATTATTGCGCGCACACACACACAAGGCGCTAGCTCGCGGCACCGGCAGCCAGACTGCGTACCCGACCGTTGTTGTCCGTCTCCGCGACCTCTTCCAGGGTGATGTTGTTGCTTCGCAGCTGGAAACGCACCATGGGGCCGTTGTTCTTCGCGCACGCTTGAAAAAGCGAGACGGCCGCAGTGGAGCGAGGTTCCTCGTCTTCCTCGTAGCCATCTCCTTCATCGATGTCCGGCATAGGCGGCAGGACAGAGTCATCGGACAGCACGCTTGCGCTGTCGGAAAACTCCGACTCGTCCGAACTCCACCGTTCGTCCTCGTCCTCGTCGTCCTCGTTATCCGCGCTCTCACCGCCGCTGCCATCCCCGGCCTCCTGGACATCACCGGCGCCGCTCCTTGCATCTTTGCCGCCCAGCTCCGTGTCCGATTTCTCCATCTCCACTTAGGCGGTCGTCACTTTGTCCTCGATGGGTGCTCGGTGGCCCACGCGCGTCGCGATGGCTCTGCTGGATCAGGCCCGCAGGGTGACGGCATCGTGACAGCAGCCCCCGGCCCGGTCCCGCGCGTCCTGTCCCTCACTTGTCCACCGCGTGGCCAACCTGGCCAGAGCTCGGGGTCGTAGCAGACTCTCTCCCTCCGTAAACGCCAACCGGCCGGGACTGCCAACGATGGCCCACGCCGTTTGCTTTAGGCGACGCGTCCGCCAGCGATAACTTGGTAAACGAACAGCCGGCACTCGATCCGCATGGTGAATGTGCCTCGGGAGAGTGCGAGGCACCTGCGACGCTGGTGTAGGTCAGACAACAGTGCGCTGCCGAGATGTGTGCGCCGGTGCCATTAAGGCGATTTCGTGCTCTCGAGCTCCCGAGGGAGGGTTGTTGCCTGCTTGGTCGGATTTATCCCGACGAGGCGAGATGGCGGGAGGTAAGGCTCCGAGGGTTTTACGTGAGTCGACATGGGTTTTAACCAGACCGGGGGAAAGAGGCAAGCCGCGCGGGTGGTTTATGGAGGTGGCAGCTGTGTCCATATACGTTACCCACCCTCGCAGGACAAGTCTGCTGCTGGCCAATATTATCACGAAATCGGATCACGGTTGCTTGCAGAAGATTTGCAGCGGATTACTCGAAAAGGCATGTGGGTGCTGCCTGGAATTAAGACGGCCATTTACGATTGGCGTCGTGTTGGATGGCCAGATGACCTCGCAGACATGTCAAAACGCCTCCGCCACCCTGCCACATGCTGTTACGTCTCCTTGCTGTCGCGCTTGCACGTGTGTGTATGTACGTTCCGTCGAGGCAGTTGCGTACCACATTTGGAGAATGGGCGAAGGGCGAATTTGCGACTTTGACGGCGATGTTCAAACTGGTCTTGGCATCAGATATCGGATTGCCTCTGCGTGTCACAAGCGGTGCAGTCCCGCCGAGTGCCTCCCTGTCGGTCAATGAGGGTACAAAATCGCTCATTTTTGGCACTGTGCGACACTGTGCATGCGTGTATGTGGAATGCTGATTCCTGGATGTGTGTGGTGTGTATTCTGTATCTATGTGTGTGTTTGAAGGCGCCGAGTGTGTACTGTATCCCTTATGCAACGTTCGTCTTTTCTTCTGGGATCGCGTTAATCCTCCTTAATACACCATGTGCGTCAGACTGATACAACCACCAGTACGTATGTCACTCCATCTGGGAAGAACACAGACAGGCAGCAACGACAACGATTGTGGGGTTAGCATTTTGGCTCATACGTTGGCTAAGTGTTGTCCGTGAGCACCTATTAATTTATAATTCATAGCGGGGAATTGATATGCCAACTACCACGCATCCTACGTCTCCCCGGTGCCGATGTCACACACTCGGCAGGTCCTCATTACAGGCTGAGTTGACTGGAAATCCTTACACGGAAACCAGGGCAGGTTCAAATCCGTGATCAAACATTAACCTTTAACCCTTAACCGCAATGGGCTTCTGGGCACTACTAGAGCCCCTACTGTCAACAGTCACCTCTCCCCACTTTTGCCTCTCCACAGTAAGGTGTTGTTGTGCTAGCTAATCAGCTCCACGGTATCTCATTTGTCATACAACTGATCCTGGGTCAATCTTTCCTTCTATGTAACAATGCCAATTATTTATCCAAGAGAGACTGAATTTCAGGAAACATTTTAAAAGGGTACTGCATTGGGTTGTTGGTTTTTTTCGTCTCAATTCCATTGCAGTTATATAGAGCAGCAAAATCGCTACTGAGATGCCCTGGCTCAAACCAATAAAATCGCATGTTGTTTTGAACACCGGAGTAGTTTCACCTTTTAGGTTCATGTTCAAAACTACATTTAAACAAAAACAATTAGCAATATGCCTAAAATCTGAGCTCAAACGCTCCAATACTTGTGCATTGTTTATTAATGCACCTGGAATAATGTTAGGCATGGGTTAAATTCCATTCTGCAAGTTTTGTCAACACTGGAATGCCGTTGACTAATCACAATAGAAGGGGGAGTGGTGGCGCATTGGTTGGCGCACTGCCTTATTGAGGCAGCCTATCCAAGTTCGGTTAACATTAGCGGTTCAGATATCACGCATCACCGTTCACCAACCCACTGTCACCAGCGTAATGAAATATGGTCAAAGAACCCCCACCATCGGTTTGCGTCTGGCAACAATTTAAGGGAATAAACGTAAACGAGTTAAGGGGCCATTAGATATTCACAGCTATTAACAAGAACTCAACACATTCGTCAATAACATTGCCCCTAAAGGGAAAGCGCACATAGTCGGCCACGATTCTGGCAATGGCTCTTGCTGGTATAAAGACGAGCCACTGCGGGCAGCATTATTGATGAATGCGTTGAGTTTTTATCATTGTACTTACGCATCACTGCCAACACAGTATTTCAATGTTTATATTATATCGTCCCAATGCAAGTTTTGTTGATACAATTTGAAGGCAGTATAAAGACAAAGCTCCAGGTTCGTGCTCGTTGGGTTCGCTCGTACAATTTGGGGTGAATCCCTGCGCCAAGCCAGGTAAAGCGGATTGCGTCCATCCCTTTAAATTTGCTTCACGTTCAATCCGCAGCTGATGGCCAGAAATAGCAACGGATGGCTCAGTTTGCTTAATGACGAGCGACGCATTGCCAGTGCTTACAGAATCACATTAGGACATCTGGGCAGGCTGTGTAATAATTAGCAGAGCAAATCCTGCAGTCTCAATTATAGCAACAATAATAATTAGACCACTACTGCACAAAGAACTAAGCATTATGCCAAGTGAATTGTCCAGGATAACTTCTAAATTCGTGGTCTGTTTTTTTGAATAAACGTGTATCCTGTATTTGGCTCATGGGTTTTGGTCTAGACCAGGGGTTCGCAACCTTTCGCACCTCAATGCCCACTTGGCCCACTTGAGAGCGGCATGTCAATAACATCAAGACAGATTAACTGAGAGTCAAGCAAAAGCGATAAATTATAGGACATAGGGCATAAAGACAACAGGAAAATAATAATACTAATTCTACAACAATCAAGGAGGATGTACCCGAGCAGATGCAGATAGGAAGAGAGAGAGAGCCAACAACTCGGCCCGGCCGCACTGACCCGCACCACCAGTCCAAGCCAGAGGAATGAATGAATGAATGAAGGCACAGGTAGGAAGAGAGCCAACATCCTGGCGCGACAGCATTGAGCCGCATCAGTAGTCCAAGCTGGAGGACTAGAAGGCTTTACGGAGATCAGCACCGCCTCAATGTCCATCTGGGCAGGAAATCACATTGACTTGACTGCTTAAATACAGTACAAGTCAGAGATGGTTATTCATTCTCAGCACCTGATTAACGCTCCTCACTGCCGTGACAAATCAGATGTGTATACCGTATATACATGCTCTAATATGTTGTGCAGCAGACAGGCTTTGACAAGTAGAAATGCATAAATCGATTAAATTGTGTTTACAACGTTGACCTTTGTTCATGTGACTTGATTGGTCACTATGGCATATTGACAGAGATGGCATCGGGGCATTGCGTGAATCACGAGTCTATCATGGTGACCCAAATTCAGCTTCACATCTTGTACCTGGTAAGTGCTTAGGAATAATCAACTAAGGGACGTGACGGGTGTGTTTAGAAAATAAAAGCATCAATTACAGGTAAGTAGTAATGCCAGCTAATAGGGTGCTGCCCTGGTGTAAAAGCATAGTGCACTTGCAATCCCAATTGTCGCCCGTTCTGTCCACCCAGCAATATAAATGGGCGCAATGCAGGAAATATGTGGCAGGTTGTGTGTGGTGGGGTAAAGTGTGAGTACTCCAACCTGTGTGGCTAGCATGGAAGAGTAGGCCAAAATACTATTTGGATGGGTTATATAGAGGTCCATCTAGTAGGGGCCCTTCTACCAGTAGTATGTGAACAAGAAATTGCAGGATTGCAATTGGCGATGTTCAGCTTTTTGTCAATCCACTACTGGATGAAGGCTTTCCCTAACCGTGTCGGTCATGGTTTTTTTTAACCATACTTCACCATGATGGTCCAGTGAAAGGGGTGCCCCGGTGACTGCTTCAGATATCAATCACCACTGACGTTGCCAATGCCTGGACATCAAATTCAGGTTTCACACAGTCATCGTGCTTTTCGCTAACCACTGCGCCACTGGTCCACCAAGTATAACCTTATCCAGCCAGCGCTAAGATAAGGCTGAATCCTACCATCCAGTCATACCATTCGAATGAGAGGGCATGAAAACCATGGAGATGAAAGTGGACTTGGGCCAATGGTCGAGATTAACCTTGCAGTGGTAATTAAAAGGAAAACACTCCTGAGAACCAGTGGCTAGATGGAATGCTGCTGCATCGAAAGATCATACGAAATAATGACGGTTGGAGGAGGCCTTTATCCCACAGTGGATAGATCATGGTTAATGATTGCGAATAGCTTTTGATCTGCAGCAGTACAGACATTCCATTTATTTTGCAGAAAAAGCCATCTCAGAACATCTAACAACACCCAGCAAGCCTGCGTTCATTATCACGGTTGTGAAGATTAGTGCTCTACTTGTTAAGACTGATAAATGTAGCCAGGCAAGTTCCCATAGCTGCCTTGAAAAACCTCCGCACTCTGGAGATCCTACGTCTGAGCTGCTGAGAGCGTTTGTTTTCTCTCCACAAAACCTCAGTGTGCACCCCAAACATTGGTGTAGTGTTTATTAAGAGGCTCGTGCGTGCGAAGTGGTCAAGTTCATTTTAACGGGAATTGCAGCTTGGAAACAGAACCTAATAATCAGTGGTGTAGCTATTATTGGCCCTGATGCAATTGCACCAGGGTCCATGGGACAGAGAGGCCCAGGTGCCAGACTACGATGACGGGAGGTCGGGAGGGGATGGAGGAGAATTGCACAAGAGGTGCCCAATTTATTCCTTGCACCAGTGCGCATGCCGGCCTTGTAAGCGCCATCTGGGCTTTTACACAGTTTAAATGTTTTCGAATAGAGGGTTGGTGTGATGCGCAAAACAGGCAATTTCATCAATGTTCCTGTGAATATTTTAACCTCGGAATCTGTCCATTTGTAATACCGTCATCATCACCAGGCATGATCAATCCACTGCTGGATGAATGTTTCCCCAAGCCATATCTATACAACATATCGATACAATTATACAATTCGTAACTTTACTACATAAGCGTCTACACAATAACGTGCCAATATTTTACCTCGGTTGCAATACACGCACTACATATTAAGAGAATCTTACAGTGCGTGTATGTGCAACAGACATACGTGCTTCAGTTAAACCAAAGCTAAACTGTGTTGCCCCGGGCTACGCAACAGGATGATCGCGCAAGGGCTCCCTTGCGGGTTTCACCTGCTTAGGGTGTCGACGTGCCACGATTTAGTGCTATTATTATGATCGTATTGATTTCATGCTTATCATGGCACCATGTGTGGTTACAGTGAATGCAACCTAGTCAGCCTCTTGTCAGTCCGTTGCTGGATGAATGCTTCCCCATAATAATAATAATAATATGGGATTAACATTGTCTTTTTTATAAATATAAAGGAATGACATCAATGCATTGCTGATCATTTGTTACTCTTCCAACACTGTTACTCACCTGCTTAATATACCTATTCAGTAAAGGCCGTCAGTGCCTTTAAATTAGTGCAGGTAGCACAAGGAGCGCGTCGTCACTTACAGGAACAAAACTGGTTACCAGGTGATATACCTTAATCTGCACCTCCTATAAAAATATTCTTAATGGGAATGATCAATGTCGAAGTCATGGAGATTGATGGTTTTGTGGTTAAAGCATTGAACTACAAAGCACAGTCAACTGGGTTGGATTCCTGGCTGTAATGCCCATCACTATTAGTTGCAATTACAGGTGTACGAACCTGGCTTAGGTTTCCTTCAGTGTCATTGATTAAAATAACATGTTTTAGCCAATTTACCAATCCACCTGCTGGATAAAGCCCTCCCTACACCATGTCGATCGTTGAGAATGTTCGACCATAATTGTTGCTGATTTTCCGTGCTCTGTCGTTGTTGACATGTCGTTCTCTCTGCAGCTTTGTGCAGCGCTTTGTGACCCTCGGGTGAAAGGCGCTATATAAATGCTATTATTATTTCAGACATTCATCAGGCTAGTTCTGAAACGTTTCCACCTCCTCCACAAGCTCCGGCTCTTTTCCCCGCCAGATGTGACATTCCACGTCCCAACAGCCAGTTTTTATTGCAAAGGTCTAGTCTGTCCTTATCGCTGCCGTGACGACATCGCACCCGACCCTCACTCTTCATATGCCTGGGGTTTTCGAATTGTACTCCAATTTGCACTTGCATACAAAAATATTGAACAAGAAATTGTCCAAACATCCCATGGCAGGACCCTCCAATAAAAGCAACCCTTGATACTTAATTAGGCTCTTCAGGACAATAAAGGGCATTATTATTATTATTATTGTAAGTTCACAACCTTGGCTCAAACAATTGCCTTTAACAGAAACCTTATGGAACCTATTCTTAGTCACAATTTGGCTGTGGCTTGGCTCTGGCTAAAGTGAACCGGCTCAAAGTCATGCTTATCTTGAGCCTGCTCTCAGTATGATCCCAACCGTACTCAGAATTTCCATGATCTGAGACTGAGGCAAGCCATAGGTGAGCTGCTCCTGCATCTTTGAAAGATCGCAGCTCAAGTTTAAGCTGAGCCATGTTAAAGGCACAGTCAGATTTGATCCACAATTAGGAATATGGCCCCAGATGTTAGTCATGTTACCATAGCCATAACGGTAACATTAGAGCTAACAATAGCCCTCGCTCTATCCTTAGCACTAATCACAGCCCTGACCTTAACATGACTATAATGCTATAATGCAAGACGGATTGCAACTGTTTCCATTGCATACTAGGGTGATGTGATTTGCTCCCCTGATGGGTTGTGTTGTGATTAAAGATTGTGACATGATTCAAGAATCGATATTTGTTTTCAATACATTTCAGTGAATGGTAGCACCTCACAGAGCTGTGATGATAATGGAAAGCTGTTACATAAAACATACAAATAGACAAATACATCTAACATGTGATGCAATTATATTACTGTGAGCTTAAAAATGTCTAGGAAAGAACTGATTAATTGCGCCACCTCAAGTATTATTTATTACGACAATGAACACAGCATCGATGGCAACAAAGTTATCAACTTCAATACTACAATCCTATGCAATTTGCATCATGAAGGTATATGGGTAGTGTGAGATTTCTGATTAGCTATTGCAGTAGAGTAAATTCATCAATTATTTTGCCCATGACCAAACAACCCAGAAAGCACCCAAAAAGTATCACTAAGTGGGGGATGACCTTGGATTAGTGCTTGGATGGGCGACCCTAGTGCATAAAACTTCCCTTGGACCGGACGTCACAGAACGCTTGATAACCAATGATCAAATAATAACAGCCATGGAAGGAAATGCGTTTGAAAGGGCGTCCACCGAGGAGATGTTTAGGTGCTAAGTAGATTACTAAATCGCAGGATCATGAGAGATTGCAGCAGTTTGGTGGGGGAGGGCTTTATCCATCAGTTAATTGGCCATGGCTGATAATAAAGATTAATAACATGAATATCACTGCAAGCTTTAATCCGCTTTTGAGTCCCTTTCCTCCCCTCCAATATCTGGTCATGCAATATCGGCAGCAGATGTGTTTGTGATGGTGGTTTTTTTCTCGGCTCGCAGGTAACTGTGCAGTGAGCCAGGGACCATAGTATCGAGGGAATGCTTATTAATAATTATAATTCCATGTCACAAAGGTGAGCTGCATGTATCGGCGGCTCCACCCGACCCACCCCCACCAGCGCGCCCGCCCACCTCTGTTTTCCATAAACCGTATCGCATGCGTTACCATGCCACCCCTATCACAGCGTCCTCGTGTCAACGGCAATTCTGCTTGCTCACTTTCCACCTCTGCGTGGTCAAGATATCTGTGGCTGCTGTGTCGTCTATGTGCATGGTGAGCAGTGACGTGCTGGTGGTTGAGCACTCCACCACGTTGGTTCAACTCTCGGTCATGCAAGACGACAACAAATGTAAATGTGTCTCTTAAAATGTAGCCGTGGCTTCTCCTATGTCAGCTCATTTTAAACCGAGAAACTAAGGAGAGGATTAATCTACTTACGCAATCTGACACAACGTATAATTATGGATCAATTCTGGTTATGAAAGCGTCTGTGTAAATATAGCAGTGACGGAGTGACAACGTTTATCTCATTATGGCACGATTACTTGAGGTGTGGAGGACCGACGTCGACTCTCTTGTCAGGATGAGCCGTCGGGTCCTTTATAATTATAATTTCAATTTATATAGCGCCTTTCACCCGAGGGTCACAAAGCGCTGCACAAGGGCCGCGAAAAGGACGGCATGTCAACAACGAAAGACAAAACAATAAAAACCAAAGCAACAGAAAATAAATGATTACCACGTTCTATGGCGTAAGTCGAATGCCACGGACACAAGAGCACACGGTGGCTGGTGCGGCCCAGGAGCCACCGGCGCCCCCCCCCCCCTCTCCCACACAGATGAAGGTCGAGGCGCGGAGTTTCAAGAGGCAGAGCGAGTCGTTTTAATTCACCGAAGCAGTGTCGTTCAATATTCAGCAACGCAGAGAGAGTCGTTTCACATCAGCGCACACCGGCTGTTCAGCTCGCTGTCTCCCCAGCTCACACGCACACTGGCTGAGCCGCGTCAGGCACGCCTCGGGCTGCACCCGCAGAGCGGCCCGGGCGCGGTGGACCGTCTCACAGAACAGCCGTCTCTCCACACACTCCCAAGCAGACTGACCCCCTCTGTCTCTCCGTGGCCCTCTTTTATGCTAAAAAAACTATGACATCAACTCGGACCTCACCCCACCCAATGATTCATCTCCTGCATTCCCAATTTAGCCGCTACTAATCCCCACACAATAGCGCGCGCTCCAGGGGTTCTCTTGAATCAACACGACACAGGGAGGCAAGCCAAAACTTGCCTGGCCCCTTCCACTCGTCCCCCCTTTATTGGCGCCGTCGGGAAACGAGCCGCAACTTGCTCGGCTTCTTCCCACATCACCCGCAGGGCTGGGAATCACTTTGTACCCCCACTTCGTCCACCACTTCGTCCACCACTTTCTGATCACATGTAAGTCATTACAGAGTATTCCACCACGAAAAGTCTCGTCCGCGAGACTTACATCACGATCGAACCTGTCCCAGAACCTTGCCCACTCGTAGGGCACCTGCACAACGCATCCTCCATCAGCCCGGGTCAACTGCGCCGCGCCTTCAATCAATAAAATCATCCTAGATATTCAGGGCCAGCAATACTTAATGGCGCCGTCGGGAAACGAGCCGCAACTTGCCCGGCTTCTTCCCACATCACCCGCAGGGCTGGGAATCACTTTGTCCCCCCACTTCGTCCACCACTTCGTCCACCACTTTCTGATCACATGTAGGTCATTACAGAGGTGCGACCGGACTATTCACATTGCAGTATCAACAATGCCATGCCACGCACTTAACACCGGTATGAACATTCAGGAGACACGGCTGCAACGTCTCTAAGAGCGACACTGGGGTATAAGAAATCGTATTTATAAGGCACTCTAATGCCATGACATCTTAATGTGCACTACAGAACACGAAACCACAATAATACATTCATCACCAGGTTAGGAAATGTGGAACGTAAGAGAGAAACAAAAATCATACGTAATATATATAAAGCAATGAACAACACATACTAAAAGAACATTAACAAAACCCAACAAGCATCCCGTGGAAATATCTCTGTAACGCAGGTTGCCAACTCCCACCTATCATGTGCACTCAGTTGTGGTGAACGAAAGGAAGTACTTGTGGAAAGGTTATTAATTATAGGCTGCAGGGGTCTTGCGTACATCATCAAATCAGATCCCACGTATAATTCTGCAAAGCTACATTGCGAAGACTACACCTCGCGGTTTCAGCGTGAACTAAACGATACATGGCAGAGGCAATATGCACCAATGAATCCATATATTTTTTTATTACAGGGCACATGTCTCACCACGTGGAGGGAATTACATCAAGACGTTCATAAGGCATAGCTGCAAACTGGAAAGAGGCACACGCGTTAGCCTACTCACCGTCAACAAACATCACGTCCCAAAACACTTTTGTCCTCAGCACATTCCTTTAGCTGCTTGCACTGTGCAGAATATACTCTACTATCGCGACTTGCCGGGCAATGCAGAGAGGTGGGTTGGTTGGGTGTAGTGGGAGTGGGAATGACAAAGGAGGCGGGCGTGTGAATGCATAGGGAACATGGTTGTTGGTGGTGCTATCCCACTGGGGGCCTTAAGCAGGAATTGTTTGGGAAACCACCCCTTTAAATACATAAAATCCTAGTAATATGACATCAGAAATATAGACAAGATATAGAGAGATAAGAGATATACACAATAAATTAGATGTAGTGAGATGAGAGAAGGTAGATGCACACAAGATAGAGACGACGGATATGGAAAGGCATTCTAAATATAAATGAGCTTGTTATGCTTATTAGGATTTTAATAGGAGTTGATCTTTATATGCACCCTTATGTTTCATGAATCTTCAGCTCTTTAAGATTGTTGCAGCCTCTAAACATTTGCTTTATTCAATTATGCCTGTTTCGTGCATGTGTCTGAACCTTGGCTAATGTTTTGATGAAAATTAATATATCATGAAAGATTATATCAAGATTATATCAAGAGTGCAGGAGAAAACTACGTCAATTATTTCTCGATGGAAAAACATAGGCCATAGCGTCAAACCGTCCAATAGCAAATAGAAAACAAGGACTTTTGCTCAAGAGTGTGTAGGCCCATTTGCTTCTCGATAAGCCATAGATCACTGCGATAGCCTTCGAGCCACATGGCATGGCAAGAATCCATTTCATAATTCAGCAAAAAGCAGTTTGGCTTTGACGTTATTAAACACGGGATTTGGGGAATAAGATTAAGTCATTCATAGTTTACACTAAGTAGCGCTGCCAAAAGAGAATTGTAGTTAATAAGAATATTTTATTACAATTAGAACTAAATTCAGATCCTTTGTTATAGACCAAAAGAGATTAATTTAAATAATGGAGGCTGAATGGGTATGCTGAGGTTTTTTAATCATGAAATGTGCAAGACATCATATTAGTCATTGCACTGCAGAATTATTTTGCACATCATTTATACCACGAATGGAGCGGCGAGAGACAGTGGGGATAAGATTGAAAATTGTACTAGGACCTCCCAGTCCATGAATCTTAATAAAATGTTGGTGGGTGGCATTCACTTATTCAGAGCTTGCAGACGGATTTGATACGTACAGAGGCAATGGCAGTGCCCAGCACGTCTTCCACGTCAGTTCTCCTATTTGCCACGTGTCAACATGGCATTTAACATTAGTCCAGGGTACTGTATTTCCAGGGTATTAGGTGAGCATTTTTATAATACACTAATCCGTTTCAAGTCCCAAGTTATCCTCTTTATTAATACATATAAAACACACACTTTTGCTTTTGACCAAATTAGTCAGAATGCACCATAATTTGTCCAATCTCGGAAGTTAAGCAGGGCTGAGCCTGCATCCATCCATCCATTGTCAGAAACCGCTTAATCCTGTACAGGGTCCCGGTGAGCCGGAGCCTATCCCGGCAAACACAGGGCGCAAGGCAGGGCCATACGCAGGATAGGATGCCAGTCCATCACAGGGCACCGGGGGCAATTCAGTCTCTAGGCCAATTAACCTATGCAGCCGCATGTCTTTGGACTGTGGGAGGAAACTGGAGTGCCCGTCGAAACCCCACGCGGACACCAGGAGAACATACAAACTCCACACAGAAAGGCACCTGAGCCGGGATTCTAACCGGGGACCTTCTTGCTGTGAGGCACCAGCGCTACTCACCGCGACGCCACCGCGACGCCCTGAGCCTGGATCGACATAGGTTATTATGATTACATTTGTAAAGTCTCTATAAAGATGCTATGTCCGGTTGTAACGGCTAAGCAAAGCAAATGTTGAATAAAAAAAACTCAAGTAGAGAGGTGCACTGGAAGAGATGCTGGCAGAAGTATTGCTATTATTATTATCTGGATCGAGGGCTCTTCTCTCCCTGCACCGACTGCTTTGCTCTATCGTCAATATATATTGCTGTGTGTCTGGAGGGGAGCGGGGGAATGGGGGTGGGCTCAAACAAGATTAAACAGAAGACTTTTAAATCTCATTGTTTTTTCACGGTTTCCGAGCACAAGCCTAAAGGCCCAAAACACCAAGCAACTGGTAACAAGCACTCTTGAGCGAGTTTCTAAAAACGTTAGAATCTGAAGAGATGCTGGGAAAAGTTCCACAGTCAAACCTTGTAAGGAAATAAGCGGAAAGAGGAGTGTTTTTACTTGCAGTGTTGTAGTTGAGTAGTGTAGATGAGACGACCATCCAGTCTGGAAGGACGAGTCCTTAAAAGTATGTGGATAAATCAAGGCAGGAAGTTCGTGGGCCTGGGAACCATAGCAGTGGTGCATTGTGGGAATGGGACCATAGGAGTCGTGAATTATGAGTAATATTTAAGCGATTGATCAATGGTGAGGCGAATGACTAGAGTGAATCAGTACATGGAAGTGAGTCTCAAAGTCAGCAATTAATGTAGATCATGAAGATCCACAAAATCTACCTGCCGCAATATTCCATCATGCCACCCACTGCGATCTGTTCCAAGTAGTCCTGTACCAGGAATGCTTGGAACAGATCGGCTGGCTTCAACCTGCCATGCAGAATAGGTTCCGGACAGGACACGATCTCTGTGCAGGTCACCTCCACCGTTGGGGTCTTTATGACAATCCACACTGCAGCTCGGGCGCTCTACAAACTTTGTCACATATTGTTGATGGCTGTCCACGAAGTTCAGCGGACCTCTTCGAGAACTACACACAGCCACTTCTTCTTTGCGATTCTTCGAAGCGCGATGTTAAATTACAGTTTCCCATTTTCTTACACAGCCCCTTGCATTTTCATTGAACTCCGCAAGGTCTTTTGAGCTGCAGAGGTTGGGTAGTAGAGCACAGACAAGGCAGTGTTCCACTGAGGACGCTATAGCCAGGGGTGGAATTGTGCAGGAACGGAAGGGAACTCCGCTTCCATAGTGAAAAACCCAGAGGGAACCTATTAGGGTTTTATGGTCTTAAATCTGGATGGTTATTTTACATTTCAGAATTCGCAGAACTGCAGGCAATGCGTTTTCATATACTCAAAATGTTGTGGGGGAGGGGAGACCCCGAGACCCCTGCTCTAAAGGGGACGCGGTCCCGGGTGCATTTTCAGGGTGATCATTTTTGCAATTCCACCGATGGCTATCGCACGGCTCGAAGATGACAATAATAGCATTTATAGAGCGCTCTTCACCCGAGGGTCACAAAGCGCTGCACAGGGCTGCAGAGAGAACGACATGTCAACAACGACAGAGAACGGAAAATCAGA
>JAZEWU010000020.1:4052319-4084053 GCA_036362915.1 Geotria australis | reverse complement strand
AGAGGAAGGAATGAATGTTCCTAAGAAGGTGCAGGTATGAAGAGAGCCAACAACCTGGCACGACAGCGTTGAGCCGCATCAGAAGTCCTAACAGGACGGCTTGAAGGCTTTACGGAACAAATAAGTCGTCTTGAGACGAGATCTAAAGATGTTCAAGGACACCACTGAACGAATTTCCAGTGGAAGAGCATTCCAGCGTCTTGGAGCAACGCGCAAGAAGGCTCTGTCACCCATCGAATGGAGGTGCGACCTAGGAACAAACAGCAAGCGCAATGAATACGGAGTCTCTGGTTGTTTCCAACTGTTTATTTGTTATCACATCGCGTTATTAATGCACACTGGAAGCGCTGTGTGCACAACCTTGTGATAATTCACATTACAAAACCGAACAAAAAGGTGTTTTTTAAATTTTTAATTTCAAAAATAACAATACAAATTTAAAACAAAAATAGCATGTTCAAAATAAAAATGGGCAACTGTAAACTACACCTCAATGATTTCCAACATACATTACAGTACAGGGCACACGGTGTGACATGCGAGGGTACAAAAACAGGTTTATAAAATTACCCCTTGCTTCAGTTGTATTTCACGAGTTCTGAAGGACTTTAGCCGTTCATAGTTAATACAATGACATTTGATGGCAGTGTCTAGGGCGAGGTGAAACAAAGCTTTAATTACATTGAGCACTCTGGCAGAAGAAAACTACACTCCAATGTCCACTTCACACATGTACAGCTCCAGAAGTGACTCACGGAGATATGGTCCATCCCACTTTGTGGAGGTGTGCCAGAACATTGTTAGAAATGCATATTTGCCACAGTTGTGCAAAAACAAAACTGTATGCACCAGGGTCACAGACGGGACATGTGCAAGACGTGGTGGGTGGAAAACGGTGGTGGGAACAGTATCTCCTTAAAATATTCTTGCACCCCAACTGAAGGCTATAGGTGCAATATGTACTGCTGTAGACAAGGCTGTTGGTCTCATATCGGACCTGTCTCGTCAAGCGGGTGGGCTACAGCAAACGTAACAATGTGAAAGGAGATCCCATTCAGAATATTGGTTCTCCATGACGTGCATCCAGGACAGGTCACGGCTCAACCATGCACAGCTTTACACTCAGATCAGGCAACAGAATATATGCATTCATCAGTTGCTGGTTTTGACCACGGCTTTGTGCGTGGAGTTTGACACCAGCATTCTAACAGTATCACAGCTATCTTAGACAGTTGTAGTATACAAAGAAAGCAATTCATTTTATAAGACCTAAAAAGATATTGTATTTCAGCTTTACTCAACAAGTGAACCTGTCTGGTGTTCAACAAACCACAGCTCAAAATGTATTATCAAAGTATATAAATCCCTCCTCTTCTGAAGGTCATTCCTTCTCGGGGCCGGTGTGCTTTTTAAATGATTTCAAAGCCACGCCAAACACTGCCACTTCATTGGGCCTCAATCAAGTCGTCTACAAAATTCCGATCTACAGTAGTTCCATGACAACAATTACAGATGCAATGAGGGCCTGCACAATAGGTTCTGGACTCTGCCAAAGAAATGTCAAAACGTAATCCATGCCCAGAGACTCATCCACTAACCAGAAACAGGAGTAGGTGGAGTAGGACAAGAAACATTCCTCCACCTCACCTCCTTGTCACAAACCAATACGACCCAAGGCAGCACCACGCACATAGCCTTTAAAATACATTATACCAACCCTAATGATGCTGCCTCAATATTTTACAAGTACATTTTCATAAATGGTGGTGTCAAAGAAAACTGTACATGGTTTAACTATCTAGATTGTGGCTACATACCTAGTTTGTGTGAAGTTTGAAGTGGAATGAAATTGGAGGGCGAGTCGAGATTCAGGAACACCCTCATCTGCCCCATGTCTCAGTCACCACTCAAATCAGGAGTTTTAACCATCTGGGTTATGAAAGTAGGGTAATGGTTATGAGTTCACACATTCATTCTTACGGTGATTTAATCTGTCACGAATAGCACATGTAATGAAACCTGGAGCAGACAGCACCGATACCGTACACTTCACCACAATTGTCATCAACCTAAAATGTTTAACACCTTTCTAGAAACCTGGAAAGGGTGGGATATTAGCACAGAGAGCATTTAATTTGGAGCACAACTAGACAATTGTCACCACAGCTCAAACAAGGATATTTATTAAAGTATTAGTTAAAAATCGAACTGACTACTTTGTGCACTTTTTGGTATCAGTAATTATTTTATCAGTATCTAAGCACAGTTCAACCTACTAAAATCAAAGCAAAGTGATTAATAACAGTAGAGTATATACTGTTTTTACTCATGCAACTTGACACGTGTTTCGTTTTACTTTAGTCCAGTTGCTGTTTCGAGTTCATCCTGGAATTTACAATTGTTTGCACACATCTTTTGTTGCTCCGGCCAATATGAATCGTGGTTGAGTAAACATAGCAGTGGGATCCCACATACTGTGTCATTGCAGATAAAGTACCCAACCCAAGCCGTAATCCTAGCACAGCCCAAACTTCGGTTACGTGCCACAAATAACGGCATAACGTCCAGTCGGCATGCTAAATTCAGCCTGGTATAATAAGAATGCAACATCATTGTGGTGTGTAACGTTTTGGGCTAAATAATATTTGCTCCACCATGTGTTCACTTTTTGCATTGGATGTGAATAACTGATTCTAGATGCAAAACAGTAGTCTTGTTGAATCTAGCTGCCTCTCGTCCAACTCCTAGCATAATAAAGGCAGGTGATCCATTTATAGACACCCCACTGACTCAGGAGAGATCCAAGGTTTCAGAAGTGCATTGACATTAGATGTAGAGGCTTTTAATTAAAATGTTCTTTTCTCTGTAATCGCTCCACATTATTTTAGTGTGATACAATGAATATAAACGGATCACCCTGTGTAGTGACCGTCTATCCCAATACAACTCACCCATACATGTCCACCACCGACTGAGCACAACGGTTATTACAATCCTGCCAAAGCCGATGCATACCTGACACTTGTTATGCATAGCTGTAACATCATAGCTGTCAAGTAGTTATCACCACACCACAGTAATCTGGTAATCCAACAGACCAAACGTCCCACGCTAAGCCTTTTCAAAATGACAATTTTAAAAAGGTAAAAACGAAAACAAAATGACATCTGCATAATTGAAGTATTTTCTCAAACATTTGAATAAAAAATCACTTCTGCATTGTCATTAAACTTGTTCTAGTCTTTCACAGTGGGCTCTGAGATTAAGTTTAGAACACTGGCCCCATCATGTATTGCCCTTGCTTTTGACTATGATATATGCCAACTATTTCTCCCTCGTACAATTAATAAAAACGCTGGCATAAAGTATAACGATGGGTTTAACAACAGCCATAAAAAAACCCGTTAAAAGTGTTACACTTCACTAATATGTACACGTTAATACGTTGTTGGGGACTGATGCATGGCTGCACAGGTGAAGGTGAGAACAGGTGGAGTGCCATACAGGTATAATGCCAAACAAGTGCAGGGCCATACAAGTATAGAACCATACAAGTGTGACCCACACACGTGTAGGCTCACACAGGTGTAGAGCATACATATGTAGGGCGCACAGGTGTAAGGCCGCACAGGTATAGGCAACAATGATGAATACTTCAATCGCTAAGGGTACTGTTATAAAAACATGTCCCTACCTTTCATTCCTTCGAATCCCACCCAACCTGACCACAGATCACCAATGAAATCCTGAACATTGTGTTGGCCTATAATATGTAGACTAAGGAAACCGTTACGAGTATCCTGCACGTAACCATTTATCGATATACATTTTGTTGTTGCTAAACTGTGCCATAGTTGTATTACAGTGTGAAATCATTGTGTCTGCCTTGAGGCTCCGGGGCCATGGATTATGTTGCTCGTTGTTATATGCCGGGCTAGAGACAGTCTCATTATACGTGTATAAAAAAAGTCAAAATTACAAAAGGCAGCCAAGAGTGAAATCACATACCACCCATATATGAACCAGCGACGCTAAATAAAGTTTAACCAGTTGCGTGTCGTGCCAATTATCTTCAGTTTGTACAGCACTCACGCCAACAGCAAATTTACAATGCATGCGTGCACACTCACGCACTCATACGAACGGTATACCTCAAAGAAATAGAAGTGGTTTCTATATAATATCACATGTAAAGGTAAGTATTGTAATAAAATTACACCGTAACCAATCGCTTCTCTACCGCAAACCATTTACATCACATGCCATTTGTCCTTCATAAGCACATTCCAAGCATCCCAGCATCCCTACCAGCTGAAACACGCATCTCCACCCGCCACCACCAACCCACGTTAAACCCCTTTCACCTATAAAGTCCCACAAGTCTGATTACTTTCGACACCAAAGGCAGGCTAATGGCATTGTGGGACTTTACCATGTTTATGCCAGCAACTATCCGAACATTTCCTTGTGTGATCACTGACGGCAGAGACCTGGGTACCGAGTCAGCCTTGTCTTGTACATTAAAAGTGAGTGTGTTAAATGCTCTTATTCCATCTATTAGTGTTACTTAACACGGACTACTATGCTTGCCCACAGCATGTCGTTTTATCGCAAGTATGTGTCAGAAACACCTAATACGGTCCTTAAAAATCGAGTAAAAATTAGAGTACGACAAGGACTTACAAACCTGTATCATGCATCGGATAGGCTTTGGTGAATTGTCTTGGCTAATTGGGAAGTGTTTGAGGCAACTTCAATTGCAATAGTACAATACAGAAATAGTTTTTTTCTTTCCATAATTACATTTTGTAAATATGTAAACATTACCACAGTTGCACAGTCACTCAACCAATTATAACTGATGGAAATGTATTTTAAAAATATGTAAATATAGTAGTTAATGAATTATTACCTGTTTTGCAAGCTACAGTGTAGGGAATTGAGTGACAACAGATTAGAATGCAGGCAACGTTAGTTAAACACCTGTAAATTCTTCTGTCAGTGATAGGGGATTAACGCCACCTTGATTTCACTTCCTTGTTTAGGGAAACTCATGGAGCCAAGCTCTCTCTACCCGAGTTGTGTCCAGCTACGAAGAACTGGGGTTAACGTCGCACAACCCACGACTACAGCAAACCGCACCGCGCTACGCACTAGAGTTGTAAACGTACCAAACCCTTTCTCCAGCCATCCGCCTGTTACAAGCCAAACCACACCACTGATCCAACCGCACAGTAAGCCATGGGAACTAAAGCGCAAGGAAACTTTGCACCATTCCACAAGTCAACTCCATCCTGAATGAAAAATAAGAATACTACAGTAATAACAATTATTTATCGAGCCAAGCCTCTCTGAGCCCCAATACTATTGTTCACCTGGGCCCTGATAAATGTGGAAATGTCACCAATTTCATTAAGGAGCGTTTGTTTTGCTTGGTGTGGGAGGAAACGGAACGCAAAGATGCGCCATGCATACGAGGCAAAGACGCGCAGCAATTACATTTCCTAGCCACATTTTGCAGCCCCACATTTGCAATGCCTAGCCTTGTTGGTCACTCAATTGATAACCAGGCTCATTCGAAGTATTAAGGAGTTTGAGTATAGTTAGGGTGATTTGGTTAAAGGCAAGTACAGATCAGAATATGACTTGTGTCAAACCGCTGGATATAAGCCATATTCTGCCTGTGGAAGTGCCTTGTCTGATGAGCAAAAGGAGCACAGCGTAATTCCAACAATCCCAATATAAAATTGTACCCCAAATAAAATTATACCTAAACACATCATAAAACGCAAATATTTATTTTATCTATAAAGGCAACCATAATAAACATGACCCAGGAATAGAAAATATATTTTTTGTCTGCGGCACCAGCAAGAAAACCATGAATCTGCATGTAGCTAACCACCTGACAGCAATGTACCATGTAAGAATGTCAAAACCACCTCAAATTTTACAGCAGAAAGCTGACGATGTCTGGTATCTCTTTTGACTAAAAGACAACTGACTGGTTAAGACGTTAACATGGAATGTAAGAGGAATCAACATTGTTAAAGATACGTTCCAATCAACTTCAGTCACCAGAGTAAAACTAAGTGGGAACGGTGAGAGAGAAACGTCACCCTTACATAGATAAATCGTACAGTCCATCACAGATTGTGTGCGGCATTTGATGCGATTCATTTCATATACAGCGAGGAGGGGTTGCATGGGAAATCAGATACAATGTGGATGGTCAGTCCTCATAGCTATTTTGGTGGAAATGTTTTGTGTTAGATCAATACAAAACATGTATGCTATGTTATGTTAATGTTTACCTATTATGTTAATGTAATAATGTATGTTTCACGGCTCGATTAATAAGAGATGGAGATCGCTCGACAGGGCTATCCCAAAAGAACAGCTCTGGATAGCAACTATTATTATGTTAAGCTCGAAATAACTTGCCAAGTTTTTGTAATTTTGAAAATACAGAAGTAATAGTTATAAAAAATAATATTTGTGTCAACTAATTCAATGAATACAAATGGAAATTAAGCATTTGTTTTATATTTTAGTGACTGCAATGTATTGCGAGTCGAACAACCCTGTTTAGGTAACAAAAAATAAAGGTTCACGTTCCTGTACAAAACCTGCCCCACTATTTGGAATGAAAAAATTATTAAAGCTAAATCTGTAAGTACAGCAATATAACCAAGATACCTGATTTACTTCGAACATAGTAACAACTAAAATGGCCATTAAAAGGCAAAAGTTAGATGAATGAAAAAACATATGTTCACTGAGGAATAATGTTACAACAGCTTCGGATCGATCCCAATTACATGGTGGTAATGCACAACGTGTGCAAATCACAGCCTCCCACTTTATCGATATTAAAATATTACTACATGCTTGTGATGACCAATTGATTATGCAGTAGGCTGGATATTTTTAAGTTCGTTTATAACAGACTGACTTTCACCGCGAATCATAGCCGCTTTATGAAATACGAATTCCGTTTTTTAGTCGCGATTCAACGTTTGCTTTGAAAATCAGTAGGTGGCGAAAGGGCTTTAAAATTGGCAGATTACCACCTAAATCAGTAGGGTTGTCAAATTGCATTACTACTAGTCAACTTTTGGCAGATCATGACTCCACGTTTGAGCAGCGACTACGCTTTGCAATCTTGTGTCATGCGTTTCAGGCGTATTTGATGATTGAAATGCGCAGGCAACATGCGTAATGCACCAGTGCGTTGCACCCAGCAGTCTATCAGTTATCCTGTAAAGCTGTACGGGACTGTATGTGCTGGACAAATCACAGCCACTGTGTTCCATTCGTCAAATAATCCACCTGAATGCGTCACCTGAGACTGAAAACCGGAGGCCAAGGTCGACAGTCTCTCACATTAGAGCCATGAGCCACTACTGAGAGTTAGCAATAACATTTCATACTTAAATGTCACATTTCATTTGCCTAGGAAATAAAATGGGTTTCATAACCTGATAAATTCATTAATCATGCACCAATGTACGTCCCTTTGCTGTCCACCCCTATTTCCCTCTTTCTTGGTATATGATTGCAAACATTAAATGCTCCAAATCAAACGCTCCAGAGTGTGGAATGTTCCATTAAAAATAAAATAAAGTATCTCCTCTTTATCATGTCGTCCAGAGCCTTCATTCATGCATGCTGCAACCTAATTGAATTTACCAAATAATACTAAATTCACTGATGTGTGTGTTTGGTGACAATAAAAGAAATATCGCAAAAAAAATAACTGGAATTAAAATACAGTACAGTATTCACAAGAGGCTGAAGGTAGTGGCGGCAGTACAGAAGATACATTGCCACAGTTCATGGCATCTAACATCCAACACAGTGCAGATTAAAAGCAAAATTATGTCAATGATAAGAGTAATAATAAAAAAGTTTAAAGCCACTCTGGCAAAAAAATATTTTACATCAGAGTTCAGGTTAACACATGTACACTCATGTTTACACGTGTGCACACACATAGATAAGCATTCTGGTATCAGCACACTCATGTACCTGTATGCAAAAGCATGAATGCATACAGACATGTGTCTTAGGAGGGACTTTATAGCCAACTCCTCCTACCTGTGTTCACACACCTTAAATCTGACCCCATTAAGCTGTCAACGTTAAATGAATCGGATTGATTTGTTCACTTAAAAAATACTCCATACATCATTCAACTGCTTTCTTTAGAGCAGAATATTCAATTCATGCTGAAAACAACAACACAAAGCCAATGCAATGTGTCGCTGCCTTTAGACCCAAACTTGGTTGAAGCAAACAGATCGTCAGAACTGCCACTTGTACACGTGCACTTGTAAAGCTGTATCATCACACAACAATGCAAAATTGTACATAGATAAAATACTTTATCCACATCACTCCTTTTCCCCCTAGTCTAGTTAAATCCCTCTCTATAACATCATAAAACAATATAAAAATATGTTTCCTCCTAGCAGAATAACCATAAAATCAATGGCTGTGGAGGTGGACATTAATCAGCCTTTAAACGTCTGCAAATTATATGGACTAGCAAACACGGTACTCGTGGGAAGAAAAACAATCAATCAATATATGAAAAATAAAAAAACAACTCTCCATATCAAACCAACACATTGGCAATCAGAAAATGTTGGCCATCATGTCTGCTAGCAAATACCACACCCGTAAAAAAAAAAAGAATAATTTTCCTCTCTTATTAACGTTTAACGCTTAAAGCACACACGCACGCACGCACGCACGCGACTCAGCAACTCCAAACGGGACCGGTGGCTCACACCCAGGAGTCCGTGGCATCGCGGTAGTGCAGCGAGTCGTAATTGCCCCTGCCAGCTGTGGCGGCGGCGGCGGCGGTGGGGGTGGCGGTGTGTGCCACCGCGCGCCGCGTGCTGTAGAACTCTACGTAGTTGGCCGAGGCCCCGGGCGGGGGGTGGCGCGCGTGGGTGCCGCACGCGTCACCGGTGAAGTGCAGCCGCTCGTCAAAGAACGAGTCGTTGGCGCCGGGCAGCGCCGGGCGCGCCGTCCAGTAGACCGCCTCATAGTCACGGCGTGACGGGTCGCCCCGCCGCTGTCTCTCAGCCAGAGTCGCTCTCATCGTCGTCTGTGCAAACCGCGGTGGCGCCCCGTGGGTAAACGGAGCGACGCGTACAGTTAAAAATGTCGCGTTAAACGCCAATGCCACTTAAAAATGGCGAGAACTACGATACACACATCTACACACATTGTAGACAACTGGGCGGCTCGACAGACGTGAAAATGTAAGGCTTGGCACACTTGTTATCTCAAACGAGCATTCCTTAAATGTTAATTGATCAACTGCACAACAGTGTTAGAGTGAAAGTAATGATCAGGCATCGTAGTGTTGCAATTATTAATTTTTGTAGAATCTATACATCTGTTTCCCAAATGTGTTCAGTATAGAAAACAAAAAAATTACATTCCATGATTTCCATCAGTTCCCCCCTATATTTTGCCTCTTTTTTTACTATAATTGTATAAGTTTTAAAGGTTTGTTGAACTGAGATAATATAGATAAAATATAGATAAAATAAAAGCATTATCTTGCTTCGTAATTGTTTTAAATACTTATTTCAATGGTGTCTTTCTGATAATTGCACTATTAGCTTGGATATAAACAACCTTCTGAACGAACAATTTGGCAGGAATTATCACACGTGAGTCTAGGATTAACAAGGTTGTTGGGCTCTATAGCACATTTAAAGTCTGTGCGACTTTCCCGCAAACTGACAGTCAAAACCATTTGTCTATTTAAACCTGAACATCTATCTCCTCAACATAATTGGTCAAATCTCTACACTTAACAACATCCAAATATAATTCAGTGGAAAAAGTTTGCAAGGAGCAGACATATTTTCAACCCCATTAATACTACGATTCCTCAGCCTGGGCCCACCACAAGACTACGATGCCTGCCAATGATGTTAGAGCAAAGGAGGCAATGGAAGCGGTACCTGAGTGTGGGATTGATCCTCCACATTTTGGGAGGCATAAGAACTTCTGTAAGTGCCGGCGCAAGGCTGGGGGGGGAGTCCTGTGCGAGACAAGGAGGATTACGCGATGGATGTCCCAAACAAACTTTGTTAAAACACAAACTCCTGTCACTCCACACAAAACCATGGCTGCACACAAAGCAACAACAAACACTCGTACAACAACCAGCATGGGTTATGGATGGGTATGGGGAAAAATTAGTAACGCAGTGGCAGCAGTGTTAACGTGCCTCTGTTAAAGTTAACCCAGCGGCGTTTCATTCTTCTTCTTTGCGATTCTTCAAAGCACGATGGGCAGCTTCTGGACATCGTTGTCTTTCAGCTTGGCTTCGAAGTTTCATTGTCAATACTTAAATGTTGTCAAAGGCATGGGTTTGCTGCCATTACACAACATTGGGACTCGACAGTGCCTCTATAACTGTTTCATGTGGAATTACGCAGTTGCAAACCTGCTTCGTGAAAGCTTTGCCCGCCTCTGTAAACAATATACGATTCGTATTGGTTGCAAACATGGCGCCAGTTGGTTGAGTTCCTCTATAGATTGGTGGTGCACTGACACCATACAAGCCATCAAGAACTCTCTTCCCAAATGAGGCCTGAAGTTGGTAGTTACACCGAACCTTGTCACGGAGGAATAATCAGGTTATTGTTTTAACAAACTGAAATCTGAAGGCTTGCGGTACAGGTATCGCAGTAAGTGCGCCATCTACTCACCCCGGCTCGAGTCTCTCCTCACTGGCAGCTCCGGTCGGTTGCTACGGTGACTGGGGGACGAGCGGACCGCCTCGTACTCGGAGCGCCGCGACTCGCGGAAGCTTGAGTTGTCCCGTGCCGTGGAGAGGGCACTGCCCACTGCACGCGAAAGGCCGCAAAGCAATCGCATGAGCAAACGCGTGAGTACGCGGGCGCAATACCAACGTCCCCAGACGTCAACCGTCTCCTCTGTGACCGCATTCGTTCGCCATACTGTTGCGGCAAATGGGCAGAATACAACATGCAGACGTGGGTCATATGCAACATGCACATGGGACAAGTGCGTGCGCCTTGGGACAAGTTTTGTTCAGGATTGCTTTTAGGACTGCCAGTGCCACGTCTTGGCAAGCAACGATTAGTTCAGTAAAGTGTAACCTAACAAGGAAGATATATACTAGACTCTGTGTGCAACGATTTATTACTTTTCGATTCGTGTTTGCCATAAGTAATAGGTTCAATTGAATGCTGTTGCCACTAGAGCGATTACATTCATTTGCATAAATCGTGAACAATCTAATTCTTACGTAGGTGTGTGTACATCTATTTGGTGCACCTACGTAGGTGTTTGCATGTATGGGTGTATGTGTGTGACGATTTCCTGTTCCGGTCCTCGGCCTACCATAGGTTGCCTCAAGTGAGTACCTGGTTCGGTATATAAACATTACCACTAGGTAGACAAAGGCGGCCGGGCGTGGTGCTGGTCACCCGCCCCCTCGTGTGCCGTGTCGACCTTCATAGGTGCTCGCTAACGGCACTTGCCCCAACAGTCTGTTAAGGCTATACGGGGGATCTTTGTCTTTGTGTATAGGCCACCCACCCCCCTCGCGTGCCGTGCCGGCCTTCATAGGTGCTCACTAACAGCACTTCACCCTACAGTATGTTAAGACTATACGGGGGATCTTTGTCTTTGTGTATATGAAGGAATGTGTATGGATGTATATATGTGTTTAAGTGTTTGTGTGTATGTATGTATATATGTGTTTAGGTGTGTGTGTTTATGTGTAGGTGTGTGCATGTGTGTCCCCCACCGGACTGGCTGCGGATGGCGGCCGTGGCGCGCGTGGGCGATGCTGGCTGGGAGACGGCGCGCGGTTTATTCCGTTCCCGCTCCATGGTGCTGAGGACCAGGAAGTGCTGCTGACTCCATCCATCCTGCAGCAGAGACATCAGCATCCTACATCAAGAATATGAGCAGTACACAACAGGGATATCAACAACCTTCTTCTTCTTTGCGATTCTTCGAAGCGTGATGGTTAAATTACAGTTTCCCATTTTATCAACATCCTGAAACTGGGATAACCAATTCAGGCGCCTGATGAAGCCTCAAATGTAGAAGGAGAAACGATGCATGCGGAGGAGAGCGGAGGAACGCTCGACGCTGCTATCGCAAGAGAGCAGCTCTTGAGAGCAATTCTCATAGGTCGAGCTGTGAAAATCTATATCAATAACATATCGACATCCTCCAACACAGTTATAAACGTCAAGCAACAGGTGCCAAGGTTGCTGCTTCAGTGAACTTATACACAAAGTAACAGATAATTTAGATAATAACCGGTTACTTTTTACACGGAGACCTCGACGTTTTGGCCAACTGGCCTTCTTCTTGAAATTCAACTAGGCGTGCAACACCCCCTTAGTTGGCACTCACGTCTGACCGACACACTCGCACGGCAACATTTGTCAAGGAGGTAGTACTGCAAGTAGGCTTCTAACTGCCCACTGCCCATTGGCAATGATTGATGGAGTGGATCCGACATCAATAACCGGGTCGTACTCTACAACTGGGCAGATGAAGCTTGGCCAATTTGTTCAGGTTGTGCAATTGGTAGCGGTCTTGCTCACGTCCAGCCACTTGGGGGTGCTGCAAGCGCAGTTTTCGGTTCAGCCCGTGAAGCAGGATACACCCGAAATCTTAGACCTGTATCAATAAATTGTCGCGAGTTGACTCTGAAATCGATCTATTTTAACATTGTAGTCAACAGCATCCATTAATGGCTGCAAGGGTCCAGTGAACCCGATTAAATACAATGTATGCAAATTTGAGAAATAATTAATCCAGAAGTGTGGACTTCCATGTATAAGAAGAAGAAATTAGTTTTACTCAATGAACAGATTGTTAAATTAACAATGCCTTGCTCAAATCAGTTGCATATGGTTAATTTATCCTCGCATTCTATCACGCACTGAAGAACTGATTGTGATTGAATATTACCATGAGAATAACAGTACAAATGAGACGTAGCAAGAGAGACGATAGGAGAGGGATAATACTGTACAATCAAGAATGTAAAAACTGGATGAAAATATAGATTCTGAAATCGCATCATGATCCCAGACAGAAATGAATAATTGAATTGCAGGGAATTGGAGGGAAGAATTGTGACATGACAGCAGTATTTGCTGCAGAAGTGCAGAAATATTTGGATCCAGAGAGCAAGTAGTACTGCCAAAAACGCCAGCTATATAAATAAAGCTTGAACACAGCTTTAGCGTAATGTATTCCATACGTTTCTAAATGTCAAGTTTAATAAGAAAACAACCTCACTACAAATTCAGTTGTGTAATTTATATTTAAGATTTTTTTTTAATGATTTATAATTTGTGATACGCGTGGTACGGTGGTGCAATGAATACTGCTGCCACTTTATAGCAAGACGGTCCCGGATTCTATTCCTGGCTCAGGTACCTTTCTGTATGGCGTTAGCATTTACCCCCCTTGTCTGCATGAGTTTTTTTTATGGGTACTCCGGTTTCCTCCCAAAATTCAAGGACATGATGTCTAGATTAATTGACCTGACTAAATTTTCCCTGGTGCCCTGCTATAGACTGCGATAGACATCCTGTGTCTGCTGAGATAGGCTTCGGCTTCACAATGACCCTCTACAGGATTAAGCAGGAAACTAACAATTAACTAATGAACAATGCTATTTTATGCTTAATCGATAATCGCATGGAAAAAAACTATTAAAAAATGCTTTTCGGTAATAACCAATGCCAACCAATGCACATACAGGGGCATTGGTTAGCACACTGGACTAGCAATCAAGCATTCGCCGATTTGATTAACTTTAGAGTGTGGGTAATCTGACCTCTTCTAACATGTCTACTCAGTGTGATAGTGTTCCATTGCCCTCTAGCGCTCCCTGGACCGGAGGTCCGTCCATCAGCAGTAGCGTGAGGATGGAATAACAGGGCTGTATCTTTACCTTGTAAGTGATAAACGAGGGTTAATGGACCACGCAGTGACTTGCCTTAACCACTGGTGCCTCAGTACGGCTACCGATGACCAATTAGCATTGCATGCACTATGTGGTTGGAAAGAATCTACTGGGAATAATTACCGATCTCAATATCGGGATTCGATCACTGGTTAACAGATTCATATTTAACCCGACATCATATTTAGACGCAAGTTATTTATTTATGTCCTGCTTGTTCTCTATGCTGACAGCATTATTTATGATGGTTGCTCTTCAGAGCTGTTCTTTCGGGACAGCCGTGTCGAGCGATCTCGATCTCTCCCTTGCGACATCTGCATCTCTCCCTCGTGACGCCTCTCACGGTGGTGCTTGCTCGACCCTGTTATCCCAAAAGAACAGCTCTGAAGAGCAACCATAATTAATCGAGCCGTGAAAATCTACAACAGCATTATTTATCACAAATCGTACTGCTGAGTTTTAGGGTTGTAACATGTGTTGTCTGGCACTCATGAAACCCCATACAGGTAATAATAGTACTGTTGTATGATTCTTGGGTCAAGGGTTAATATATTTACGGCAACAGTCAATCACATCATGCATGTATAGGCCACAGTGAACCATTGACATGGTCCAAACGGCGTTCAGCCAAATAGGCTCTCCGGCATAAAGCCCCGGGTTAATGAGATTATCTCGTCTTCAGAGCCAAAGCAATCAATGGCCCCATGGCTAGCTGGGACCGCGGGGGCAGATGAGAGCTGCACGCTGCTACGATCTTTAGCAGCGGTGGCCCCCTGGGTCGTCAGCGAGAACCACGAGACACGGGGTAACCTACAGCTACCACCCGAGTGGTGACGATTCCAGAGGGGCTGCTGTAGCACGCACCAGTACGACAGCCCATGAACCGATGCGATGTTGACATGGCGTTCTCATTAGTGGGATTCGGACTATTAAGGAACCCCACTGCATAGTCCAACCTCCCGGCATGGGTTTAAACTGTGCAAATGATGATTGGTAGGGTCTATTCGACAGCTCGGGAGCAAATTGTTCTAAGCAGGATTTTTGAGGTGGGTGATGGAGGTGAGATGGGGCGGTGTTGAGGGACCGTTGTTGCGCTTCGCTGGGGGGATAGAACGCTCATCGTCGCTAAAGGCAAATCGAAGCCCTATTCCATATTAAACACCTTTTGCCTCCCAAGCCAAATGTAATGACTGGGCTTGTTATTTTACCACGTCGCATAGACATTGCATCAGAAGATAAATGATCGTTCAATTATCATGAGATAGAATCTGTGCCTATTTGTAATCCAATGCTACACAATATATTGCATTTTCATGATTACTCTTGTCCTTGCAGCTATGAGATGTATTCATCAGTCTGATAGAATTGTTTAAAAACAACCCTAACAGCAATTGCATTATTTGAGAATTCCAAAAGGTGCTGTGAACGCTTTGCCAATAATGCAAACCTTTGTGTTTTATTTTGTATAGATCGTATTTGACAGCGGATAATTCTTATGAGGCAGTGTAGTGGATTTTCACACATGACCTAATTGAGGCAATGCCAGACTTGACAGGCCCGCAACAAAACTGAGCGAATGTAACACGTGGGAGGCAAAGCACATTCATTCACGCTGGGGAAAACAAATCCCAATGTTTTGCACCACAGCTCTTTACTGCATACGATTGCCAGCAACAGTGAAAGAAACATCCCGTTTTTATCTAGATAAGCATATTAAATGCAGGAGCATAATCTTTTAACTACTGTCTGACAGCCTTAAATAGATCCACTGCTGGATGAAGGCTTTCTCATGGTGTGTCAGTCATGTTGGTTGTTTAACCATACTTCACCACGATGGTCAAGGGCAGTTGGTAATGTAGGGGTCCGGGACTCAATCAGATAATCACTTGCTATGGGAGCTGAATATGGCTCACCAGGTCCGTAACACAAGCAATCAACCACTTCACCATTGCTCTGTCCAGTGAGTGAATCTAACACCAGAAAGAAGTGAAATCAGCCAACTGAAGCTGCGCAAAGGCATCGCGTTGAGACTGCAGATTTATTGCCATAACGAACAGACCTATTTCATGTATCCACCCACTGAGTCTATTTTAATGAGTGAGTACAAAAACAAAAGCCCAGCAAAATGCAATTAGGCAATGAGGAATATGAATAAACACATTCATAGCAGGGCTCTGGCCAATATGACAGGGTGGTGTGCAGAAGGGGTGGAGTGTCGTATTCCTCCCCGAGCAGTTCCACAAATAGTCACCACTCAGAGTCTCAATTTTATTGAAGTATCTTATTTAAACAGTGTGGTAAATCCAGCAGCCACGGGTGGCTCCAGGGGTCATCTGAACGCACCGCTACGTATAACACATGTTGCTTGAAAAACACCAATCCCTACGCATATGTATCACAGCAAGCAGAGTGAGCTTAAGAAATTCTATCAATTGATGAAGCGATGCATTGTGCCACATCCTCTGTACAGGTGTGGCTCAAGGTCTCGTGCAATGCATGATCTATTTATTGAAGTGCGCCGGGTAATAGTGAAGATGCTAAAGGTGCAGCTCTGGAATTGCTTGCTCACATAACTCCTGCTATAAGGACCTCCACTACAGGTAGTATTAGAGAGCACTTCTTGAGGGCATTATATTCTGCCATGCTGGGTGTGTGGATTTTCAAAGGCAATGTAAGTCAAGTGAACAGATCAGACTGCGTGCGTATACTGTCTGATGTTTGTATAACAAATTATGCTGCACACATATCTACCGCTTGGAAATGCATTACTCCTTCTCAATCAAGATGCATAATTATCCCCGTGTCAAGCAGACACAGCACATGAAAGCAAATTTTGCAAAGAGAGGCACTCAGAAGTACACCCCCAGCACTCGTTGCTTTTATAAACGCAGTGACTTAGTGTCAGCTGCTGACACACAACTGGGGGTACAGACATCCCCTGTCTGGATCCCCTTTCCCCTTCCAGTCACTCGAGCACAACTCCCCGCTTCCTCTTCCTCCCTCCCCCTGCCATCCATCCATTCCCCCCTCCCTCCGCCATCCATCCCTCCCTCATTTGGACACCTATCCCTCCCTCTGCCATCCATCCCTCCCTTCTCCGCCATCCTTCCCTCCCTCCGACATCCCTCCCTCAGACATCCATCCCTCCCCCGCCACTCCCTCCTGACTCCGGCTGCCCTGAGAATTTACACGCTGTAAGGTTTTACCCAGGCCAAGTGGAGCAGAAGTGCTCCATCGTGCACCCCAGGCAATAAATCACACGAGCCGTTCATAATTTATGAACATATTAATTTCCCCTACCATAATTTAAGGATTGTTATGGATGTACTATAGATAATTGGAATGCCTTGGAACATTAATTAACCAGCAACTGCCAATTAAAAAGTGTTGTCCCTTTAGCCTCCCTTTTAATTTAAGCAGTAAACATTGCCACTGCTGGATTTTACCAGCACTTGAGGTTGAATACAAATGACAGAGTATGAGTAAAATTTGAAAGTGCTCGTTGAATTATATCTGTATTGAGCTGCTAACCCTGGCATGCCTGATACAAATCCCAAAGCAACTCAATAAAACCTCTCATCTGGCTAATTTCCCTTGCAATTTGCAATTCCCCTAAAATCAAAATCCTACTGAACTATTTTCTATGCCAACTAAAAGTGCTGTGTGCATAAATACGCTTTCACTAGTTGTAAGTGAAAACAATGGCATTTAGCATTTTCTTCAAAGCAATGCATAACATCGTGAACAGAAAAGGGAATGCTATACAAGAATTTCACCTGTATAATAATAATCATATTGATTACATATTAAGAGAAAAACCTCACTCTCAGGACAGTGTTTTTCACGTTGAAGAATTAAGTACTTTGTTAAAATCCATATGGAACAAATGTAAAATTATTATTATTAATACTCAGGGGGTCAAGGTAGAAGCGTTCACGTCGCGATCCCTGTCAGGTAGTACTTGGTATTTCCTGCGAATTCTACCAAATACTTCGAAACCGAGCTGAAAGACAACGATGTCCAGAAGCTAGCCATCGTGCTTCGAAGAATCGCAAAGAAGAAGATTAATACTCAACACTGCTAAAATATGGGGACCTCACAGCCCCAAAGCTCCCAACACCTGGCCATCCTCGGTGGTTACTCAGTCAAGCACAATACACACCCTGCGCTCAACCTGCTTAGCTTCTGCGATCAGACATAACTGGGCACATTCACAGTGAGTTGTCTATTGGCAATATCAAGCACGACATATTAGCACAGGGGCTCTCAACCTTTTGCGCCTCAAGGCCCACTTGGTTAGGGTCTCCACAGACCAATAGGTGGCGCACGCGGCCCACTGACGGGTCGCGAAATACCGGTTGAAAATGGCAGTATTACAATATTATATGCATAAAAGCACATACACATGCAGTGCTTAGAGACCAGATAAGGGAAATAGTGCTGTTCATTTAATGTTTTATTTTCTCTTGAATTAGGTGAGGCTCTAAACGACTGGGTGTGGCGAAAGCTAATTGAATATAGTCATAAAAATGTATTGCTAAATTACCTCTAATTCTCAAAGTAATTTTAACAATTTTAGCGCAAGGAGTACAGGCAAGAGACCAAAAATAAATGTAACACTCTCTCTGAACAATATAATCTTCTTGTTTTCACTGGGGTTCAAATAATGCTATGCCTAATTCAATAAAAGCCACCGTTTTAGAAACATAAACATGAAGCGCAGTGGCTAGCGCGTGCTTTACAGTCTTGGCAGCGTCATTAATCTCAGAGAGCACGACCGCATGGCATCTCCGCAGTAATGCATGACGATACGTATCGGCATTTAATTAAGGGCGGCCCTGCCACGGCTTTGACTCTTGGAGAGTGGCTGTCTTGGGGTTGAAGATATTGCTTTGTGATTTTGTTTAAACTTCTAGAGCTGTTATGAACACCAGTGTGCGTACTCTGCGGAACTGTGTTTAATGTGGAACATATGCATGAGACGAGTGTGGACGAACACACAGGTGTTCAAGTGCGCTTGCCATCACGCGCATACTTAGGAAGACGCTTGGTGCACAGACACCACAAAGACAAAGGTCCTCTGCGTATAGCCTACACAAGCTGTTGAGGCAAGTGCTGTTAATGAGCACCAATGAATGCCGGCATAGTGCAGGATGAGGTGGTGTGGCATGCACAATACCGACCACCTTTGTCTCCCCAGTGCTGATGTTTAAACACCACACCAGGTCCTCATTAAAAGGTTGCATTGACCCTGGTGAGGCCCAGGATTGGTTCAGATAATCATAACCAATGTCAGCCATAATTGGGAATTGATCTCGGGCTCCAGGGTTTGGAGCGCAGTGTGCTGACAAATACTCTATTGCTCAAACCAAAATCCAAACGCACGCATACACACACACACAGTGGAAGGTGTGTACACTGGCACACACGCACACACGACGGATAATGTCATCTCAACCCTAACCAGACCCTGCTTAATCAATCAGTCACATAACCCTACCCCACCACAAGCCAAAGTAAGATTAAGCGGTGACCTTGAATTGTAGAATCTATAATCTGCTTCCATGCCGGGCGACTTTACGCTTATTAAGTTGTCCAAGTGAAGTGGAGATGCATAGAATCTTCTTTGAACACTACTCGCCTGCGCTGGACAGACCTCCGGCTCTTAGGGTGACTTTGTCGACCTACCAATATAAATGTCACGACGCTGCCTGTCACAGTGCGTTGTCCTGTGCCGGTGTCTTTGGGGTCAAACTAAGCAACCACAAAAAGCGATTTCCCCTCCCCCCACTGACCTAAGAGGCTGCCTTGAGCAAACAATCTTTCCGCCCTTCTGTTTATGGAACATTCTGTGCCATCAAGGCCTCCAGTGAGTGGCTCAAGGTTATCGGCTTAGTGAAGTTCACTGCAGTGGCTTATTAATTACTGAATGTAGTGAGATGGCCCATGATGAGATTAAGATAGAGGTGGAATGATCTCTCCCCTACACCTAAGTGAGTTGATGAATTGTCATAACTGAGGGCAACAATGTTTTTAAAACGTTGAAATGAGTGTTAGTGCCTCTAGTGGCTGCAGGGGTTACAAAAACCCATCACATACAACACAGGTGCGGATTGAAAAACATACATTCTTACTCGTGCAATTCTATGCATATATTGCAATATTTTAATCAATAAATCACTGCATCTTTACACACACCTGTGTAAATGTGTGGGTTTGATTGCTGGCAATGGCTAACGTCAGTGGAAAATGACATCTAAACTGGTTCAGGGGCCTGGATGAATTCATCCAATCGTATAATGCCAAAGGGTTGTGAAATACTTCCAATCTTTACTTTAATGTGCCTATACTTCTTTGTATACAACCATATCATTCAATCATTCATTTTCAGAAACCGCTTAATCCTATACAGGGTCGCGGTGAGCCGGAGCCTATCTCTGCAGACATAGGGCGCAAGGCAGGGGAACACCAAGGATAGGACGCAAGTCCATCGCAGGGCGCCTGGGGAAATTTAGTCAGTACGCCAATTAACCTGGCAGCATGTCTTTGGACGGTGGGAGGAAACCGGAGTGCCCGGCGAAAACCCACGCGGACACGGGGAGAACATGCAAACTCCACACAGAAAGGCACCCCGATCCGAGATTCGAACCCGGGACCTTCTTGCTGTGAGGCGGAAGCGCTACCCACTACGCCACCGTGCCGCCCTAAAACCATATCCTTAAACAAAAACATATTATGAAAGAAATAAAAAGTAACAAGGCCCATAAGGTCAAGTTCTCTTCAATGCACCTGCACTACCAAAATAAATAAATACACAAACTCGATAAGAATCACTCATTGCAGCAATAGCACTTACGGCATTCAGGAAAATTGTATTTATCTATTTTTAAGTGAAATTTTATATACTGCCTCTAAAAGGCTGACACTGTAATAGGCACATTACAGCATTGAGATGCAGCACACGCTTGAGTCTGGAATTGAGTTTCAATCCAGAGGCACGGCACGTCAATCTTTTAAATGCTCACCGCAGAAGGTTCTCATTTCCACACCTACCTAGAAGACCGATGACCAAATCACCTGGAATGTGCCAACCCCACAGATTTTCGAAGCTAGGCAGGGGTTGTACCTGGATAGTATTTGGATGGGTGACCATCATGCACGTCAGGTTGTCATAGGTGGCTGCAGGCATGTGCTATGTTGTGATTAGCAGGGAGCATTGTAGTAAAATCCATTGCTGTACTGTGCTTCTATGCTCCCACGTCTTTGCCCCTGCTTTGAACAATCCACTCTTGACCAATGGTCAAATCGCTCCCAAGGGTTATAAATAATAATAATAGCATTTATATAGCGCCTTTCACCCGAGGGTCACAAAGCGCTGCACAAAGCTGCGGAGAGAACGACATGTCAACAACGACAGAGCACGGAAAATCAGCAACAATTTTTTTGGGGTTTTTTTTAAATTATCCGAGCTGTGGAGAGAATGGCATATCAACAACGGGGAGATAGAAAACTGAGTCAAGCGATAGCAACTGTTACTAGAATACTTTTATTGGGTGTAAGGATGAGTTAACCCAAGGGAGCATCTTAAACAAAAGTGTCTTGCCAGACCAAGATAACCTCGGTAAGTTCCTCAGAGGATAATCGTTTCAGGCTGAGTTAACCTATGGGCGGGCCTCCAAACATGGTACTCTTCCCAAGCCAAGTCAAAACCTTTTCTCAGTCCGTAACTTTCAATAAACCTAAAGTACAACTTCAGCAGATTCTCCTTCCAGGTCAAGGTGACCAGCAGGAGGGCCTTGCTAATCTCACGGCTTGACTGCCCCCCCCCCTGCAGATTACCTCGTGCCTCTGAGTCGTTCTCTCTTCAAATGATCATCTTAGAAATTGAATAATATTATGTGCCACACGTTGTAAATTGTATTTGTTGTTGTATTAATAATTTCCAGCCTTTGTCAATCTACTGCTGTCAGTTGAAGAGGTTTGTCGGCCACATTTCACTATGCTGGTCAGTGTGGCCTGGCTGGGGTTGAGCCAAAGACCTGTTAATATATCACTCACCACCAACGTTAGCCGGGGCCTCGGATCAAACTCTGGTCGCTGGGTTCATCGCGCAGTGTGAAAGTCACTGCACCAGGCGTCACTCCACCATGCATCATTTCACCATTAACTGAGAGAGGCAGGAATCAGAAAGTTCACAGTCCTGCCCGATTGGGCAGCAGATGGCTTGTCTATATAAAAGCCCTACCTAAGGGATCTATTTGTTAAACTTCTTGCAAGAGTTTGACCACTGTGTGGGAATTGGCGTATTCTGGGAGTGAGAAAAACTTTCTGTGGCGTGTACCTCTTGACTCTCATTGCACTCCCGCTAAAGCTGACAGTCATCACGTGTTGTCACGCCTGGTTCTGCTCAGGTCGGCTACAGCCTCGAGCTCGAGCAGTGTACAAATAAACGCAGTGCTGTACATCAGTTGGCAGTGCCGCGCTCGGCAACGTTTCTGTCTCCAGCTTTTATTTCTGAACCAGTGATAACGTTACATTGAGGAATAGCGACATTCGTTGCTATCGCTTGGCTCTCAGTTTTCTGTCTCCCCGTTATTGTTGTGCTGTTCTCTCCACAGCTCGGATAAAAAAAAACCCCCAAAAAATTGTTGCTGATTTTCCGTGCTCTGTCGTTGTTGACATGTCGTTCTCTCCGCAGCTTTGTGCAGCGCTTTGTGACCCTCGGGTGAAAGGCGCTATATAAATGCTATTATTATTATTATTAATAGTATGACGTAACAGCTTTAATATTCAGTAAAGAGCTTCGGGGCATGCTTCATGGCTTTCAGTGATATTTTCAGGAAATGCATATAGTGTTCTAAACTGGTAACATAGCATACTCACTTTCGTATAGGTTTAACTATATGTATTTATTACCAGTGACAGCTAAGACCAGTGGGGAGTGATACCTGACCCTCCATCCTTTACCAACCCACCACTGAATAGTATGGTCCAATACAACTGCCTTGACAATTATGATGTGTAGGGGCCTTTATCCAGAAGCAATATGTAAAAAGGGCTGTCAATGATTATTTTCTCTAAAGCTTTCAATTTCTTGACTGCTGCATTTCACTATTTCTTCAATTAATTGTCACTTTTTTATACTTAGATTTTTTTAATACTTTTAAGGCCACATTCTCATTTTAAATAAGACTGCCTGAAACACATCACCTTGATGATTTGCATGGTGATTTGAATACCTATAACCCAGATCTCCATTGAAAACTGGGAACAGCTCTGGGAAGGTTACTCCCCAGTAAACATACAAACGTTGGGTCTTTGTTGGCATGCGGTTGGAACTGATCGATCAGCGTTGGCTCAGTGCTGGCCTAATGTTCCATATTTACATGGTTAGTTCTGGATTAGACCATTTATTTCGGACTGCATGTATTATATAAAATATTGCAGAATTAATTTTGCGAAGAAACAAATGCTTAGAGTCCTCAACAAACAGCATTCCACTTTTCTAACTTTCACGGCTTGGTGCAAATTCCTTTATTCAGAGCTACTAGCAATGTCCACACATTTGTTTGGAATAGGTGGCAGGGTGGGGGGGCATGACATCAGCGTGAAGCATGAACCCGGCCCAATGCTGTGGAAAGTGGCAGCGGTCATCTCGCAGATGTGCGCGGTGACATCCCCACCGTGCAGTTGCAAACCATACACAAGCCAGCCTGTCAGCTAAACAAATGCATGGAGAATAAATATTATGCGTGAACTTGTAGAGGTAAATTATGTTTTGCATCTTCTATAGAAGTTAGTTATCCTGAAGCACTCTGGTAGTATCAAATAGTACGCCCTGATGACTACAAAAACTAAACTATTGATCCTAAACACACAAAATAGTTTATTTGAAGTTGTGCATGCCCACAAGGCTATGTGATGAACAGCAAACAAAGGTTCTGCGCACACACAAATGTTCCTTGCAATGTGGTAGGCATCTGCAGCAGCAGTGCAACCCACACCCATTGTGAACGGTGCACAAATCACCAAGTGATGCCCAACCGTTGACTAGAGCCACCAGCATTTTAAATCGCCTGCTTCAATATTAGAATGTCCCAGAGTATGAGAATCATTGATAAGATTGTAAGTATAAAAAAAAGAACTTTAATTTAAATATTACTCTTAATTGTATATATACTTTTAACTGTACAAATTTAAATATATGTAATTGTTTGATGCAATAGCGATAAATCAACAAAGTGTGTGCTTTCTGTTTGCCTAAGTCAAAAGTGGTATATGTCTTTCCCCAATCTCGATTGTGTTTGCTTTGTTAAATTACATTTTGTCCCTTTGTTGTTGTTTGAGATAAAATGCAGTATTTTTAGTTTACATTTTCAACTGGTCCCCTATTCCTGTAACGTGTAAAGCATGTAGATACTTGCTGTTTGTAACTAAGATCTGAACAGTGTAACAACTGTACTGTCCCAGGACAAACATTGAAACAGACCCTAACACTTCATTGGGACCTTTCTACCAAAATAAACAAACTCTAAAACATATAAATCCTGGCCAGCTGGCTCAAAAACTCAACAAACTAGTACAGCAGAAATGTGTCTGATACCAGAGACAGTGAATTAACTTGTATTAGTTAAAATTTAGTCATGGGGATGTAGGACTACGTGGTAAGCAGCAGAGTGCAGTGCTGCATAATGTTATTGTACTGTACTTCTATGCTCCCCGCTTTCACCAACCTGCACTGACCAGTGACGAAACCCATGAAGCAAACAGCATGCGAAGAGGCCATCGACCAGCAGTGGATTGACAAACACCTCATAAGAGTACCATTAACTTCGATGCGTTTTCATACTGGGGAATATTTTGCATTGTTCGTAAAACAAATCTGCAAAACCTCCACTTCTGTTGTTGCTAAAATGCCCGCCTTTAGATTACCCAACCCACTACGAGTGAATCAAATTGACAGTAAGAAAAAGGGCATAAAAATATAGATATCGTTACTCATGAGAATACGCATTTAGCAATGTATGTTGTTGTATATACAGCACCACTGTGTTTTAGCATGCATTTAATTGCCGTGCAATTACTTTACCACCCAAGCCACTGATTATGATGATGAGCTGGTCTGCGTAGGAGATGCTGAGCCATTACATTAAATGTTTCTGCTCCGGCAAACAAATTGTGCGGCTTATGTTGTGGAAAAAGACTAGTGAACAAATTATACAAATTGCAATTGCAGGATTGAGCACAAATACAATAGTAAGCTAATTTAAAAATCAACCAACATCTTTATTCACTACAACTCTAATGTTATATATTAATAGAGGTTACATTAATGTTAATCTGTTCGTGCTTTAAATATACCATTACCAAATAGTTATTATGATTATTCACTCTATTATTTATTGTTGCTCTGACTAAAAAGGAGATTGGCGTCAGGAAGGGCATCCGGCCATAACATTCTGCTCCAATATCCCCACCACTGGGCAGAAACCGGCCAACCCGGGTCAACCTGGATATCGACCGTTTAAACTGGCAAGAACAACGATATTACTTATTATTCACCCTGAAATTCTAAAGCCTCACAATTTTTGAGAGGTTCCTGTGGAACTACAATTACATCAAGGCATAGCGCTAAACACTTGTCTCTTGGCCACATGACAGTTGTTCATCTACAAGACCTGGCAAGCCCTGGTGGTCCCAGTCGAAGGGTTAACTGGGTGGGGGTGTTGACACGGCCCAACGGTAACACATTGGCCACTTCTCACAGAGGTTCAAGGTTCATATGTGGTGGCCGCCCTGGTCAATAATGCGGGTGTATTAACTATAAAAATACTAAACGCCATCTGTTTTCCAGTGGACGATCAAGATCCCGTAGTCACTCACAAGAGTTGGCCATTGTGGTGCCATGATACAAATTTGAAAAAAAAAAGCAGATATATCCTCGAATGAAATCCACGATCCAAATAATTGGCCCCACTGCGAAAACTTGCCACCACCATGCTGAAAAAGAGTCATGAGACCTCAGTGAGGCTTTCTTGGATAATCAAGTGTAGTAATTATTATAATTAAACAAATAAGTCTTCACCACACAGTACCACACCCATCACCAAGGAGGTTGATTGATGTCTGCAGTAACACGTAGCAAAATGTTGAAAAAAGAAATGCACAATGTGCAGCCCAAGCCGGAAACCTCACTCAAAAGGTTCAACTTTGCTTATCTCCCAAATAAGAAGGTCAATAGCCTAACGTAACGTAATGCCTACACCATCACCCCACTTTATCTCATCATCGTAGGCATTGTACAGTATCATTGTATCATGTCATCATCATGGATCAGTAACAACGAAGAACGGAGAAGCTGGTGAGTACCCAAAATAGGCTAAGATATTTTTTAACAAATAAAATGTTCTCATTACAGGTTATGTCCAGGTACATTGATACACTATTTTTCACTGTAAAATGTGTAAGAGTATGTTTTTCCATTGTACCGTCGTCCTTTGAGGGCTTTATTATTATTGAATTCAATGTTGGCAATGTCTTACTACGCGTAATTTATCAATTAAACTTTACCATATGTATGTACACGAAAATCACGTTATATATACGGGGTTCGCTATTATCCGCGGTTTCAGACATCCGCGGTAGGTCTTGGAACGTATCCCCCGCGGATACGGGGGGCTACTGTACTCGAAATTAGAGACATGGTCAGAAATAAAAACACAAAAGGATATCCCCATACAAAGTAGTAGACAAAGAATGGCACACACATACTCAAAAAGCATGCACAATGATTGAATTATTCCAGTCTATAAGGTCACCCAATCTACAGTGGCCAAAGCACATATCCGATGCAGTACTCCACAAAAGGTTTGACGATGATGGGGTTATTGCTATTCAAGTCTGCACATCAATGCAGCGTGCTTTATTTCTACAAAAGAAATCTGAAATGTGTATGGCATATTTATATATATTGCACATTCTTTTTTTGTTAAATGCAAACAGCTAAGACTTCAAAGGCGCCAAGAATGCCTGATTAGTCATGGGAGATGGCGCACGTGTGCCTGTGTGTCCGCTCGTGCTCGTCCGTGTGTGTGCCCGCGCGCGTGGCATTTGCATGAGACTGCATGCGCTTACGGCTCGTCAATGCGCGCGTGCACGTACGGGATGCAATCGCATTTTTCTCCAGTAGCATCACAAGCTTCGGAGGAAATTTGGGAGTTTTTTTTTTTATAAGCCACTGCAAGCAACGTCGTATTCATTTTTATAAGAGCGTTCATTTGTCAGGGTTGCGACATTAATAAAACTTGGGAGGCTTGCTCAGATGTCCTTAGGAACTTACCAAATGTCACACAACCTTCCTGTACGTGTCCGTATTTCGCCACGGTGGCGAGCTCGCTGCAAACGCATACACATAATTGGCCCAACGTCCGCGCAGAGGTCACGCTCTAGGTCAGCTCGTTAATAGATGTGTTCCTCACATTGGGCTTGACAGCGCCGGATGGACACATGCGCCTGGGCGTGGCACGGGATGTTCATCCATCCCATCGCGGGACATGCCTCCCCGGAATGCAACTGCTTGCTTCCCGATTGCAGCAGACCTAACAGATCCCTTAGGGACTGGAGACAAATTGTTTCCTTAAGTGTGTATACATGTGTGTGTTTGTCTGTGTGTGCGTCTGCGTGCATGTCAGCACTGGGGAGACAAAGGCGGCCAGGCAATGAAGCGAGCCACACCTTGCGACACGTGCAATCGTTCATAGATGCTCGCTAAAAGCAGGTGCCACAAACAGGCAGTGCGAGCTACCTGGGCGATCTTTGTATTTTGGACACAGGAGTGCACATTGTGCACATTTGCATGTGCAAGACACTTTGTGGCCCGGTTGCACATACGGTTGTTCAAGCCCCACTTGTGTGTCTGACGTGAATAACTGGAAGTAGACGGCAGCATTCCCAGGAGGCAAGGGTGTGGTTGTGCATGTGTTTAAGCCTCCTGGTGCACGGACTTTACGGTCATGTGTGAGCATGTGTGCACAATTCGAATTTAGCTTGCTGGCGCAATAGCACATTTTGCATGTGTATGCATTAAGGATGCATGCCTGGGTGAGTGCGGCTGACTCGATGCTGGAAACTGTATATTTGTTTAACTAATTGGTTTGTACCAAACCACGATAAAAGCGTGAACACACATCCACCGCTAGCCAATGCATTAGTCCACCCGTTTCATGACAGCTGCAATTTCTCATACTTTGTGTTAATTACGGTACAAGTGGGACGGTCGATTCTGCCAGGCAGAAAGGAGGGAAGACAGAGTGACAGAGTGGGGAAGACAAGGATTAGGAGATGACTGGGACATAGCAAACGGTATATCAGGAGGGAAAAGAGGGCTAGAAAGTCTTTAGAATGAAGGGCAGAGAGACACACGTGAGGAATGGGGAGGGGGGGGGCGGGTGCTGGGTCGAGATGAATAAGCGAGACGGATAAAGAGGCAACAACGCTTCCAGACAATTTGCTGACCCACATCATCTCAGCATACGTTAATATTACATCTCATAAATGGATAACCTCTTATAAAACGTACTCTCTGTGAAAGCAACCGAGACGTTAAAGCTTAGAGTTATCCAATGCTGCTGCGTTTACGTCGTTGGAATGCATGTCTCATAGAGCCGCGTCTACAGCAAAAAGCATCGGGAGACCCTGCTGATGTAAGCTTCATTCACTCACTATCCTACGTGGCTTTGCAATCACCTCTTTTAAAAAAAAGTAGAATATTGGCAGTCATTCTTTGAAAGGCACGATTTTTTTGGTAACAGATGGCAATTAAAGATACTGTCCAAACTCTATTTCCAGATAAAATAGCCTTGTACTTTTACCCACAAACTGAACAAATAGTCTCCATGTAGCTCTTTTGACGGTTACATAAAGTGCCTGTAGCAAGTATCTATTAAGTCTGGCACTATCCATGACACAGTCATGCGGTCAGCGCCCCATGCCTCACCGGTCACGCTTGGTGTCCTCAGTATTAATGCTAATCACACCACGGTGATTGGTACCCATTGCATTGTGAGATGACCTCATCACCGTTTGTTATTTATACTATGCCTCCCATACGGTGGATCACAAGGTGTCAAAATGAAAGGAGGCATTTTAGAAAATTACTCAGTAAGGAAGATATTAAAGAGCAAACACAACTTGAAAAAACAATGCAGCATAGATGTAATAAATAAACGGATGTGACTGAACGAAATTAAAAAGTTAAATTGTGCTTGAGACTACTCTCTTTTTTGTCCACTTCACTTGAGTTATCCATACACCAGGTGAGTTTCAGGTCCGATTTAGGCACCTATCGCAACTGGTGTAAGCTATAGTCAGGACATGAAATTGGTACATCAGAAATTATTGAGCATAGTGCTGTGCACGAGCAACTACGAGGCCACGACTCAACCGACGCGTACACGTGGAGTCAACAGATCACTTCTATGGCCACATGGAGGATTATTTGGCTACTAATCCATCACCAGTCTCGTCTATGCACTGTCATCACATCTAGCAATGTGTCCTGGACAAACCAAATCACTTTTCTTAACAGACAATGGATCTAATTATCATTTGTTCTCCGATTCATTCGTTATTCTTTCGGTCTCTGCGTAATTTCCTGCATGCTTCCTTGGAAGCCTTTTGTAGGTTTTTTCTCCGCGTTCTTCATCACAGTGCGTTTCCAATTCATATGTCATGGCAGGTAATATGTGCCCATTGCCAGCTTTCTACTTCCGTCACATTGGTACTTTGCTTTTCACTATCAATTGCAATTTTCCAAAAACACTCCATCCTGCTCTCACTTGCCTTTTGATTAAACCATTTTAATTCTCGTCTGCCTTTTATAACTGCCCATAATGCACACTCCGCTGTTTTTCCATAATTGTGTTTCCTTCAATGAATATTTTTGTATTTTTGTCCAGCAGTGTTAGAATTAAATGCGTTGCAGAAACTATTACGAAAAATGCATGACTGTAAGTCGAAAACTATGCAACAAGTAATAATTACTTAAGTTACAACTTCTCATAATATAACTATATTTCTTGTTTCTCATAAGTTTATATGACTGGTTTTTGAGTCCCAATTTCATAAAGTAAATTTGTTCAAGAGCAATATAACTTTGGGCACCTGTGACATTAGCGATATAACTGTTTATCATAGCTATTATAATAAATATTTTACAATATATTGATCAACCAAGCTTGTTCAAATACGTTCTCCGGCCATTTTCGCTGGAGCAAGGCTGCAAGTAGATACGAACAGGAGAGGGCAAATTGGATGTGACCTTGGAGGATACAGCCTAAAATCTAAAATCCTTGTACAATAATCGCTCAACATAACTCACCTACAAAAACATAATGGACCAATGCCCCCCACTTTGCTTACTTACCCTTCAAGTATGCATGTAACGATTCTGTGATATCATCTTCCACGAGCCATTCCTCTAACACGTAGTAGCATTGCATTCATGTTATCAAGGGATATGAATTAACAATTTGCATTGTTTTACAATATGCTACCAATTAACTTAATTTCAAAGTAATGGTAAAAAAAAATAGAATAAAGACATATTTACAAAACCAGTTATTTGCACGACATGGATGATTGCTGTAGTGCGTTTTCCGGTAAGAAAAGGCCCATTGCAAATTAAAAGGAAAACGTCGGGGATGGGTCCACACACCTTCTTGTAGAGTGGGCGCAGATCACGATACTGCCACAGGGTGCTCAGCACTTGTGCCGCTGCCTTGACGACCTTCGGAGAAAACCTGCAAGGGTTAGAACACACAGCAATGCATTGTGATTTACAGCCCCTCCGTCAATCCAATACTGCTTGAAGGCATACCCACACTGTGCAAGATTGGTCATACAGGAGGTCCAGGATAGGTTCAGATATCACTCGGTACTGATGTCATATGTGGTCAGGAATGAAATTCGGATCACCAGGTTCATAGCAATGCAATGCACTAACCAATGTGCCACCCCTCTGCCCTTTGTGTAAGCGACTGGCACCATGTGAGGAGATAGCACAGGGGGCAGCAATTTCCCACCTGGCCTGCTGGAGAAAGTAATGGCATGACAGCCATCATTATACTTTTATATTTAAGCGCTAAAATGTAGTCAAAATAAGCGTATAACTGAATGTACTGTAATGGTTACTTCAATGGTTACTGTGCTGAGACCACCAATTAGCTACACGGGTGGCTGGATTCGAACCCAGGTTTAAGTGGTGCCAGCTTAGGAGTTGCTCTGACCTCTGTGCCACCAGGCTACCTCCACATACATTTTATGTACAAAAAATAATAATTCAGCATGCTTACAAAAAATTCACACAACATAACTAACAACATTTGGGTAATATGTTAAACCATATGAAATATACATCTAGAGCCAGACAGTGAGACAACGACTTGCGGACACATACTGCTAGAGGATGACAGGCGTTATGCTGACATACAGTCAGACAGATGTAGAGATAAATGCACGGATATTCAGTATGGCATGCAGCCATACATATAAACATTCACGGAGGATGCACCGACATAGAGAACACACAGTGAGTAGTGATGAATGAGGGAAGGCGTCGCACCCGGTAGAGGAAGTCCAGGTGTCACTGGCATACATCCGTGACTTATCTTTGGGAAGTGAGTCCGCTCTGTATTGAGTGAGCAAGGGGAAAACAAAGGGTTAACAAAATACCTTGC
>JAZEWU010000020.1:4031422-4042532 GCA_036362915.1 Geotria australis | reverse complement strand
CTGTTGATGATTAAGACTTGAGAGCTCAGTTTTAATCGCGGCTGGCTGCTCTGTTTCAAACCCAGAAACTCAAGTGCTCACTCATTTCTCTGACCCCCCTGAGCCACACATCCACCTCTATAAATAAGTTTGACTTTTACATGTGCCTAGATGCCTCATTGCCTTGAATGTATTCATAACAAAAATACTATTTATAATGCCACACATATTCATTCAATTTCGAAGGTTTTAATTCAAATACAGAATGACTCATCAGAGGTGCATGGAAACCACAGAGAGACAGAGGAAGGCAGGCAGGCTCTTTTCCAGCGCCAACATATTGCGTCCTATATGTTATCGGCCAATTAATTAATGAGTATTTTTTTAAGTTGTGGGTATGTCAGTTGGGTGGCTCACTATCAGGATCAATGAAAGCTATTTGGAGGCCTGGGGCAATATGCGAGAAGAGTTCCCCTCTCAAGCCCCCTATGCTCATCGTAAAAGCACCCTCAGCTATGAGGCCTCGAGATGAACTCCACTACGTGCCCACTCCCGCCACCCTCACCTTGCGCCCAACTCTGCGGTCTTGCCCAGCTAAAATTGCTGTATTACAAGTGTGGGACTACATCTGCTGACAGGATGACCTCAGTCTTTTTTCTTGTTGAGTTTGTATTTCTATTAAACTTAACCATTTGTGCTTCCCATCATTCAGCAAGTCTAGAGTGTCAATACTACGCTCGTAAGCAGATCCAATTTCACGTCATCAAAAGTAAACATTCCCGTATAACAATAGTTATTGGTTATTTTGGATTTGTTGATAAAAAAAAGCACAAACCGTGCACTCGTGTTCTAACTGCGCGTGCATTCCAGGGTCTTGCTAATGGAAGTAGACTTTCCCAATAACAAGATATGTTTCCTACATCTGCACAAATCAACGATATTGCTCAATGAAAGGGGTGGTGTGGTTGAGAGGGTGAGGAAGAAACAGTCGTTCTAAGTACATGCACAAACTTAACACATTGGCCGAGATGGTGCACCGCGTTTTAAACCCTTTGGCACATTCCTAACATGATCCCTATTGACCTGGTGCTGCATCTGTAGTGCACGCCTCAAAAAACCAGCGTTGCAATAAAACCAATTACAAGATGCAATTACCACTTGCCCACCAACGATTGAATTGGTGGCATCATTAATAATTAAATTATTGACATCACGATTGACATGCTGATATCATTGACACCCGATGGGATGTCAATTCTACTTTCCATTTACAATGTGACCCACCCTGACTTGACAAACAGGGCTGACCCCTCTGCGAATCGAATATCTACACGTGTAGTCCCAGGAGACAGCAGCTCTGCCCCTTATCCCCTCTGCCTCTGTACATGGTTGTGCACATACGGGAACAAATGTGGGCTTGGGCAAAACACAGTGCTAGAAGGGAGGATGGCCAATGGGCGAGACTGGTAATGGAATGTAAATAGATTTTAGGTCACATTCTACCATGCCGCAAGTGTTCACAGTGAGGATACCGGGTTTCAGTCCTTAATAAATAAAAGTAGTATCTGCACAACACCAGGGTGTTTATATCTTATTTCAGCTTTACTTCCCAATGATTGATTATTATTTCGAAAGTTTATAGACCCAGCAATATTCCAAAAATGACAACAGCGAGAAACCAGGAATAAATCCAAGTCAAAGCAGTCGTGTCATCAACAAGAGATGTCAGAAGAATGCGTTACACGCTTGGAACAAGATCACCCGTGGGGTGAGGACTCTGCTAGTATGGTTCAATGTGTCTTTTGGGGGGGGGGCGCAGTGTGACTGATCGTACCTTTCCTCCCACGTCTTCTGTGTCCAGGCAGGTCTCTATGATGTGCAGCAGAGACTCCACAAGTCCATCACACTCCCTCATCTGCCTCCTGGCCTCCTCGCCGGCCGAGCTCATGTTCCTACAGTCGTGGAACACGCACGCTGTAGCTACATGCGACAGCTGTACATTACAGCCACGGCTCGTGGGATGCTATGGTCTAATGCTACACTTATACACGTGCACTCTCTGTCCCATGCACAATATAACATCCATTTAGCACTACAATACAGGTCACTCATGCATTACATGCCAAAGCAAATACAATTATTTACCCTGGGAGGCCTCACTAAGTATAAAGACTCTAACTCAGCATTGGGATATTTGGTCAGGTCCATTTTTGAATGTTTGGAATTATGGAAGAACAGCTTTAATAATAATAATAGCATTTATAGAGCGCCTTTCACCCGAGGGTCACAAAGCGCTGCACAAGGCTGTGGAGAAAACGGCACGTCAGTAACATCAGGACAGATAAACTGAGAGTCAAGCAATCACGATAAACCATAGGACATAGATCATAAAGACAGCAGAAAAATCAAAACCCTAACAGTAGCAACCACAGAGAACCTTCCACCCGAAGGCCACAAAGTGCCACGCAAGGCTTTGAAAGAACAGCTTTCAAAAGCAAAAAAAAAAGCGCGGCCTACTCCTGGCCCAGTCCTGCCTTGCCTAATCTCGCCTCGTGGTGTCGCGTATGGAAGTTGTGTTTTGTTGTTGTGGGTGCCTGCGGGTTTTTTTTGCTGTTACGTGTTCTTGTGCTTCAATGTTGATTGTTTAATTTGGATTGGCGTTGTTTCCCCCTCGTGTCTGTCTCCCTGTCTTCCTGTCTCTGTCTCCCTGTGTCTCTCCCTGTTGCTCACCCTTCCTCCCTGTCTCCCTCCGTGTTTGTCTTCAAGGAAGTGACGGCCATCTTAGGGGACGCTGGCAGAATGTTGCCGCTCTTAAGATTGGCAGTTTCACGACCTTTCAGTATATTCAAAGTAGCCTTGATCATTTGTTTTCTGTTGTTTTGGTTTTTATTGTTTTTTTCTTTCGTTGTTGACATGCCGTCCTCTTCACGGCCCTTGTGCAGCGCTTTGTGACCCTCGGGTGAAAGGTGCTATATAAATTGAAATTATTATTATTATTATATTATTATTATTATTACGGAAGGAAACCAGAATATTGGGAGAAAATTCATGCACAGGAGAGAATATCACTCAAAGCTCTGCACAGGTAAATTTAAACCAGAGACTAATACAATCTAGTGAAAGGACCACATCTATCTGAGGATCAAAACCATTGCCACATGCCTTTTCAAGGTTCTCAAACTCACACATATGTCCATATTGTTATCACTTTGTTGTATCTTTGGGTGTGTGTGGGTGTGTGCGTACCTCAGGCATCCGGTGGCATTTCGCAACACCTGGGACTGTATGCCCTGCGTAGGGGAGGCGAGTGGAGCGCTCGTCGAATCACCGCCCGCCGATAGACCGGCGCAGGGCACCACCACGGAGGACACGAGGGCACTCAGCGCGTCCGTCACCATGGCCATTTTCAGGGCCTCGCAGGACGACAGGTTCCAGAGCAGGCCTGGATTGAGATGGGGGAGGTCAACCAGCATGAGGCAACGCGGTTCGCGAGACCGAAAGGTTTCAAGCACGGCCTCCTACTGCACGGAAGTGGCTTAAACGGGCTCTCAGAAGTGGCTCTATGTTACCCACTGCCGTGAGAAGTTCTCTCACACTAAGGCGTGCACGGTTCTGCGAGAGATCCGAGGGGACTATGTGTCTCGGGATATCAGCAGGTAGAAACATCAGGGTAAAACTAGGGAATATACGCAAACAGATGTTGTCCACGTCTCATAAAAAGAGAAACAAATAAGGAAGGTGTACGATTAACACAAACGCGTATACTGTTTGAAAGGGCCTGTTGTTTTAATTACACCAAAGATTTGAAAAAGTGTGATTCAATCCAATACCACAGGTGAGTAATGCAAGAACGATTTTATAACATGTAATATTTATGTTAAAGATTATAACAGTATTGTAATAGTAAACTGCAGCCAATTAGTCAATCAACTGCTGGAAGAAGCCTCTCAGGGCATGTTGGTCATAGGGATTGCATGCTCGTACTTCACCATGCTATTGTGGCCTGAGAAAGGGAAGAAGTCTGGGACTGTTTCAGATATCACTCGCCACTGATGTGTCGTGCGGCTGGGAATTGAACTCGGGTCACAGAGTTCATTATGCAGTGCGAAATTCACTGCACCACATTGGCTGCCCTATATATATGTAAAAAATGTAAACAGATTTTTTCTTCAAACTCTAACATAGTAATGTGTCCATCTATAAGCAATTATAAAAGAACCTACACTATTGAATGAAAAACACCTAAATATGGGAAAATAGTTTTAATTGCAAAGTGGTATTTACCTGTAAATATAAATTCAATCTTGTTACACATCATAACTTAGGTCATTGTAATGGATTATAGTTGCTGATGCAGTTGCTGACCTTCAGCAATTCCATTACACTAATGTGTTTTAAGCCAGTATGAAGAGCAAACCTAAGGTCTCCTTTAAAAATGGAATTGGAATCGCTAAATTTTCACTGAATTATTTTAGGCGCTGCAAGCAAACAATATTATCCCTGCTTAATGTTCCTTATATCCAGGCACCAATATTAAGGGGGCAACAAAATCTAGTTTACGTGTAACTACAAAAGTGTGGTCAAGCGAAAACTGGGCAAAACAGTCCCATTATTTACGATGGATAGACTCTCTTTGAATTGGTGTTATTAGTGAACACTTATCAGTGCCAGCGTGGCACACAATACCGAGGTGTGGTCATCAGCATTATATATTTTGCCCCTTGTCTCAGCAGTTCCGTCCTTAATATTCACATCATTTCTAGGGGAACAAATATTCTTCGGGGAAAGTATTCTCTGACAACGGCACAGTGCAAGAGGGGGGTGGTGGTGCTAGTCACCTTTCTCTCCCCAGTGCTGGTGTTTATGTCCTGGACCAGGTATCCATGTAATGGTGGATTTGACATGAGGGAGGCGGCTAAAGACCGGTTCTGACATAACTCATCAATGATGTCAGCCGGGGCCGGGAATGTAACTTGGGTATCCTGTTTCGTAGCTCGGTATTGAAACCGTTATGCCAACGCTCCCATATACAATAACAGCCACAATTCACCACTAAATGACGGTGAGATCACCAAAGTGCTTCTTCTAGCTTAAGTGCACTTTAAGGACCAGTAAACACTCGAAGGCTCGCTGGCAGGAGGTCACGGGACAGACTCAGGTGTTATGGGTTGACTGAGATACCTGGCAGATACACCAGCTGTGTTCCCCAATGTGCCAAATTATTGTATTTCAACCGCCCCGGCTCTCTGCTTGTTGTTGCGAGCATCACTCCTGTGCTCTCCGTTGTTGCAAACAACACAGGCACACGCACACATGCGCGCACATACGCACACAGGCACACGGGCACATGGGTACACGCACCGGTGGCAAGCTCCTGGAGTTCTGGGTCGCCGGTCCTACGCAGCAGCGTTGCCAGGGCCGGCACACCCCCAGCCTGCCGCAGCGCTTTCTTGTTGTCGTCGTTGCCATACACCAGGTTCTTGAGCGACCCACACGCATTCTTCTGCACGTCGGCCTTGGGATGTCCCAGCAGGTCCACCAGCAGCGGCACACCGCCCAGCCTCCGCACCTGCCAGCACACCGAAGGATCGAGAGGACGGCAGAACGAAGCAATAGCAGGATTAGCAAGCAAGTCGATGAGCAATTGGTCACATTTGCACAGCCATCCGTTTGTATTTCTTTAACAAATTTGCACCCTATGGTGTACTGAGATAGAACGGTGGTGCAGTGGTTAACACACCGCGCTATGAACCGAGCGACCTGGGTGTGATTATGAACCCCGTGACCTGAGCACGATTGCCTGCCATGGCTAACGTCAGTAGTGAGTGAAACGGGTCCTGGGCTCCCACAACCCACCCCACTTCACCAGCCTGCCACAACCCACCCCACTTCACCAGCCTGCACTAGCCAAAATGGTGAAGTATGGTCAAGACCAACTTGGCGTGGGGAGACCTTCATCCAGTTGTGATTTTAAAAACGGCTTTACAATAATATACAATGTTTGATCAACATTTGCGGCAAGTCATTATTTTGAGAATCAGGGCTAAGTAACTACACCACTAAATGGTGCAATGTTATGCGACCACTAGACCATGGCGCACCAACGGCACACCACCCAGGGCTAGCGATGGTTCTGGATAAAATGAAACATTTTATAACTCAAATAGGACCTAGGCTGTACGTTAAAACACTAGAATAATACAATATTCATGTAAAATGATTGCTATGCCAGTGGCGAAAGGACCTAATAGAACCGGGAACAGAACAAACACGTGGCATGGCCCGAACATGATTTTCAACTTTTTTTATTGTTGTATTATTAATATGAAGCTGAAGTTAGATTGATGCTCGAATCCAGGCAACTGGTCCACAAATCAGGCATATCCCTGCACCGAGGTCCAATTGAGGTGAGATTCTTACCCCCGCAGCGAGAGAGGGGTCACGAGCCATCTAAAAGGCTTTTCGCTTATATATAAATGAAAAAACCCATCCCAGCACATATCCATCCTCTCACCATCACACCTTATGAACGCAACACCCAAGGTTAACCTTTTCTTCACCCAAGTCACTAAAATTGTGAGCCGTACAAACCATATGTAACACAACTATTTGTGGGTAATAACGCCCCATTGACAGGATAAGCCTGAGTAACCTCTTAATAACTAAATAAGTGTGAATCAAATTTAATGAGATGCTTCGTTGTTCAGCCATTGGCAACCGAGCCGAGGGCATCAACGCATTACACTCGAGCACTCGATGTAATCACAGGCAGCTGCTTGGATTCAAACCCAGGATTGCAGCCACTTCAGCTCAATGGCATGAGCTCTGAGCCACTCAGACGTTTCTAAATATGCTAAATTTTAAATAAAATGGGATGCAGAACAGGTTGAGCATTAATTATTTGTTTGCATTGTTCTGCATCAAACTCTAAACAGCCATACTGCTCAGCCAATGCATGTTTAAAGAAAACCATTAAAGCCGAAAGTAAACTTTGGATAACCTTTGCATATCTACTGACAACAAAGCTCCTTACGTGTGCTGCATAAACCACTATTACCCGACAAACTGTGCATCAGTAATTTTACACGATCAAAGTACAAATGAGACTTTGGTTAGCCAATTTGTTGACATCATCAAATCCATTGCAAGTTTGGACACCTGAAAAATGGACACTACGTCCATCATTCACTGTTCTGTTTAAGGGAATTCAAATCAGAATCGTATAAGGAATGAGAGTGGGAACATGAATTATATATGACACGTGAGTAATACATGTGAAAAATACTAAAATGCGTAATTCACATGTAGACCTCAGGAATATTTTTCCCTTTCTTTTATCATCTCACAACTCCATTCCGTGTGTGTTTCCCATGAACACCGCGCTGGAGTTCTAGCAAAAGAATTCCATTACTTTGGCTACAAATCATACACTTTCTCTGGCAAGAGAACCTGCCCCGGATGAAACATTTTGCCAGTGCCCAAGACACATAACCTAAAAAAGAGGGGAGTGAAAATACACGGAGTGCCCTCCAGATAAAATTGCTTGTGAAGATCGTGAAGAAGCTTGGAAAAGAACGGCTTTTGTTGGAGTTGGGGAGGTGGGGGGAGAGGGGAATGGGGAAGATGGCAGTGTGGTGAGAAGCACAGTAAAGCCTTTTCCCCCCATACCGAGCCCCCACCCCCTCCACATTTCCCAAGCCACCAAGCAGATCTGTGTGGATTTCTCAAGTGTATGTTTCAGCATTTTAATGAAAAATACTTTGGACAAGCCATGCTTTTATTCATCCAGCCTTTCAAGGTTATGAATCTATAAGCTGGGCCTGTGATTGGCATGGCTATTTATTATCTGGAGAGCTCAATTTTGAGGACTTTTAATTAATGACTCTCAGCCTTGGCGTAGCACTGCCACAACTGACGTGCATATTTAAGCTCGTGCCTAATTACTGATGTGTCATGGGAGAGGCAAAGGGTCAGTTTTGCCTCCATAATGGGGAAACAAAAGACACATGTATATTACACACTTGAAATATATCACTAATTAGCAAGAAACAAACCGTTAACGAAAATGGTCCTTTTTTCCATGGTTGCCGGGGTAAATAGCACCTTTGCGAAACTTGCAGACATCCACATTGTGCAATGTGCCACATCAAATTAGTGTTCCATAGGTAAAACATGATTGAGATGCATATTGATTTTATACACTACATTGGCACACGGTATAAGATACACTACAGTATACATAATAAGGATAACGATGATGCTTGAAATCCAAAATTGCACCCAAACAGCCGTATAAGTATAGATCTTTTGCAATTAGTATACATTGGCGATAGCTTACATAAGCCCTGTTGCCACTAAAAGTTAAAGTTACAATTTTGTAAAGTAACGTTTCTGTAGATTCAGAGGCATGGGAAACTGCAGACAAGTGGGAAAGGCAGCCAGAACCAGTGCCAAAATGTTGGCCAACTCTAGTAATATGGGAGGAAACCAGAGCACCAGATAAAACCCACATATGTGAGGAGGGCAACACTACATCCCATACCGGTGGAACAGATAAATAAGTAAATGTACAATTTATAACGGGCATAGTATTCATTCAGTGTCAAAGGTATTAATTCAATTGGAGAACAACTCAGAGGCGTGGGGAAACTGCAGACAGGGGGCGTCCGCCACGTGGTAAGCCGGCGCCAACGCAGCAGACACTGCTTCCTATATATTATTATTGGCCATTTAATTAGTTAGTGGGGTTTTTTAGTTGTGGGAGAAAACCGGAGAAACCAGAGGATATCCACACAGAACAGGGGGAGAAAACAAAAACTCCCCACAGAAGGCGCCTGAGGCGGGACTCGAACTGTCTTCCAGCAAGACCTTCTTTATGTGAGACGTGGATGTTACCACTGCGCCATCCTGGAAAACGAAGGTATGGTATTTCCTTGACGCCTGTTTGTGAGCACCAACCCTTGCCTCCACAGTTCTGGATTACAGGTATGCATAGCCGCTACCACCTGGCTTCACCAATGGATGTTACATTCACGCGGTATTAAAACAAAACTAACTGCATCTTCAATTAAATTACGACAATTTCTCAGTTTGCTTAAGAGGGACTGAATTGTTACAACACATCGCACGATATTTCAGTTTCTCCACATTCATAGTGAGTACAAGCATTTTTAGCATACCATTAAAATAATAAATTAACCATGCTTCTGTAATTTAACTTTGCTTCTTATCACCTTGGATGTTTCATGCCTGACTAACACACATACACAGCTGATTAATTTTGTGCAATGTTCAACAAATAATGCAATTAATTCCATCATTCATAAGGTAACGGGGAGACCAAAGTGTGGAAATTAGTTTGTTAAATGCAACCAAGAGCATGCGACACAAGTCCTAAATTGAACGCGATTTAAATCAAATTCTAGTACATTATTAACAAAAGGATAACCGTGACCGCACAAGACACCCCATTAATTGGCATAAACCACCATCACCCAAACAATTCCAACGGTCAATCACAAGAGCACTTTCGTTGCTTTTTATTCTACTAACCACTTATTAAATTTTAGCCACAAAGGCACTATGCCCTTTTGAGTCCTCACAAGGTTGATAAGCAACTCACTGTGGCTCTGGAGTCAACATCACCCCAAATTGGCAAAAACACATCTGCATAATTTCAGCAAAGCAGCCGTTCGAATAATTACGAAAGCCTCACTTAAATGGATTAATCTGCAGTCGACACCTGAGCTCCAACGTGGAACCCCTTGCGCTCCTCCCAGACAGGGTTATTCATCACGTACGTCAAATCTGTTATTGTGTGCCCTTGTGTGCGCACACGTGTACAAGTGAGCTCTCTCATGGGGAAGCGTACTTGTGCACTAAATAGAAAAACAGCGGCTTGAAATGTTTTTCACAGCAAGTCTGCATTTGTGTGGTGATGTATATGCGCCTGCACACAGTGAATAACAGTTTGATTTTTATTCAAGTTGACAGATTGTGACATCAAAGAGGCAGATGGCAGTATAAGAAATGAGATGTTAATATGGAGTTGGCGGTGAAGTTGAGGTGTATATGTGTTATTTATTTGGGGAATAGGCTAGGTAAGTGGTAGTGGGCAAAGCTTCGGCTTACATTTTTGTTTCATTTAGAATGGGAAAATTATAGTATATATGAAGGAGGCAAGGTATTGAATGGCACCTTTAATCTCTGAAGAAACGTGGCACGTTTGTGTGTGCTGCAACACATGTTTGTGTGTGCTGCAGCCATAAGTGTGCCAAGAACCTAGATATTGATTCTGTTCCAAAATGAATTCTACTCCAAGTATTTGTTTCAGTTCTGAGGAATATTAAAGTGCAAACATGAGAAAGGCATAAACATTTCCAAAGAGTACCGTACTGCAACTCATAGCCTGCAACCGAGGAAAATGTTTTAACTGGACCTGCGATCCCACCACCGAATGCTCCATGGAGTTTTTCTGCCACGCGTATTTTAAATGCTGTGAACGTTTCCTGAAATGAGAGGTATTTTCTGGCGAGGAGGAAAAAAGGACTAAGTCATCAAAGTAAACGACAAGTCTTCATCGGTCGGCCCGGTCCCCGTACGTCGGCTCACACAAAGATACTTTACGTTAAGGTTGCCTTGTCAGTCTGAATATTTTGTTTGTCCATTCGTCTACATCAGAAAAGTCAGATTAATATAACGGTATAGCTTCACCACCACCAGTCATTGGCCATCCACTACTGGACGAAGGCCTCCTTATGTCATCGCCATCTCTCACAGCTCTACGGTGTCACAATCATTCTCACGCTCGCACACAAACGGATCAAATCGCTCCATCTCTGTGGCGGTTGTCGTCTCTGATGCGTTACCTCCTTCAGCAGTCCTTGCTTCACTCCTGGCCATCATAAATCGCGTGTTTGTGGTATCGCACGAATCCCGCTTTCAGAGCTTGCAAGCTGCAATAATTAACATCTATCTATCTATCTATCCCATTTATTTGCTTTCCTAAGTTAATATAATGTCTCAGCATTCATTACAAGCCGGATTCCGACCCGGCAAATCTACAACAAGCCAACTTCTAAATCTCACTCAGCACATTGAGGATGGGTTTCAGAAAGGACTGATAACAGGA
>JAZEWU010000020.1:4007835-4020530 GCA_036362915.1 Geotria australis | reverse complement strand
CTTTGGGCGTTGAGTGTGAACCTACATAAGAACAATGTCAACTATATTCAAAAATTTAAATCACAGATACACCCTTTTGAACTGTAGAAGATGGCATCGTCTAAAATAAATCCTGGCTTCTTAAAAATCCAGGAAATCAGTTTCAGCTCAACCTTGGTGTGGCAGCTTCTGATTTTCTCTCCGTCTTCCACAGAAGCAGCTTAAGCTGATGGTGGCTTTTTGCACCACAGTGTTATTGGAAAGTCACTCTTGCGCACACTACACATCGATCACACTCGAGTTGGTTACGGGTCACACTGCAGCAAGTGACATGCAACCTGACTAATCAGTGTTGAATCGTTAGAGCAGGTGAGCTGATGCGTTGTTCCGGATAGCTTGGTGGCTGCCAGCTGCACTGCAGGGGCTGGTGCAAGGTGCATTTTGATTAATCTCCACGCTGACACAGGCTGCTTACTAGCCTGTTGTAACAGATAACCTCCATGTAGCAAAAGGTTAAATGTTGCCTACTGGATTTGTTTTTCTTATTGAAAGGACGTGGAAGACATCTACATTTCATCACTTTTACCATTAGCTCAGCCATAAAAGCCACTAAATATTAATAATTATTTCAACGCCTGAAAAGGTTTAAAAATTCTTAGCCACTCATTTTTTATGAATTATTTTTTGCATGAGAGAAAAAACAAGGGTACAGAGAAAACACACGAGGCATATGATAGGGAAATACTCAAAGGTCCACAAAGATGTATTCATAAACCCAATAACTGTATCGATATCGCCTGGTCACCTCACAGCCAAGCAGGCTTGGGAATTTCACACATCTGCACAATCAACAAACATTTGCCCTCTTACTTGCCCTCTCCATGACGGGTATGTGTTACCGCACCCATCATATGTGTACACATTTAAGCTTTAAGGATGAAAGATTGGTACAGAGATTAGTGCAATGTGCTATAAAACTGGCTATATGTTGGATTCCCAGATATTGGTGGAATGTTATGCCTGAAGTAGATCTCATACCTTCACTAATGTGTACTAATCGGCGTGGTGAAGTATAGTCAAACAAACCACATGACTGAAACATGTGGGGAAGTCTCCATCAAAAAGTTGATTGAAAAATTAGGTGAATGGTTAATTTTAATGGACATGTTTGAAATATTATGAGACGAGCGCACGAACATTCCCATTCAAGGTTACCGCTGTGATAATGGGTTAAGCATGACTATTTTTAGCACGTCTCTCTTTAAACTATTGACTGAACATATATTAATATTCCAGCAAAGGCATGTGCACACATCGCCACGCAAAAAAGGAAAAAATGTTTCCGCGTGAGCCATGTGGATCAACGGCAGCATGCAAGCTCTGAATTTTGAACTCTGGCAAATACGTATATAGAAAATGAACGGGCGATTTTAGAAAATATGAATGCGAAATGCGTGATGAGGGAGAGACAAGGACACAACGTGGCAGGGTGGTGCAGTGGTAACATCTGCGCCTCACAGAAAGAAAGACCTGTCCGAGGCAGTTCGATCCCCACCTCAGGGGTCTTTCTATGTGGCGTTTGTGTTTTTCTCCGGTTTCCTCCCACATGTAAAAAACACTCATTAATTAATTGGCCAATAACATCATAATATATAGGACGCAGTGTCTGGCAAATGTTGACGCTGCATAACCGTGTGGCTGCCTTCCCCCGTCCCCTGCCTCTTTGCGGCTTCCTCGCGTCTCTGAGTTGTTCTCTCTTCAAATTAATAACTTAGAAGTTAAATGAGTATATGCGCTTTATAAATCGTATTCATCTATATAACTAATTTAATGCAGTACCTTTAGCCAAAGCTTAAAGCCTGGCTACGTTGATCAACACTGGGTGTTCAAGTGATGGGAAAAACATGCAGGCAAGTATGGCGATAAGCCTCTGCTGAGTACTTAAGAGGCACGGTGATTTAAAAATCACTCATCCGTGTGCCCTTAAGGTATCAGTGCTTGTATACAACAACTAGCCACATATTGCAGGGAATCCACACAAGTACACTCACAATGATACCCAACACAGACATACATTCTCTTGGGCTAGTACTGTTAAAGAGAGCACCTATTTAGGTTAGAATGCCTCACAGGAGGGTGGTATGGTCAGCACCGTGCTTGGCATAACACATTGTAACTGCCAAGTGAACTCGGGGGTCTATGTTGATAACACGGTGTACTAACCAATGCACCAGATGCTGAGATGTACAAAAACCTCCCCACACACGTACCGACGTTCACACACCCACGATACACAATACTTGCGGTAAACTTTGAGAATTCCCCTTTCCCAAACCACGTGAAAGCAAAGCGACACACAAAATATCATTATAGTGCATACAAACCACACGTATAAAACTGCTTTTATAAGAATCGATATAATTCTCAATCCCGGTGGTGAAAACTGCATCAGGTACTAATTTTCAGATGATTTGTCTTAGTAGGTGAAGCCCAGGCCAGATTCACATTCAAATTTCCCCTGTCACTGTGCATGGCCAGAAACCAAACCTCAGTCACTATGGTTATAGCTCCGTGCGCTAACCACTTTGCTGCGACTCCCCTCCATGCTAGCACAGCAGAATTAAACAGTAAATTAGATTTTTTTGTTGCTTCAGAAAACGGTTAAAATTGACATTTTTTTCCCCTTTAAATGCCACTTCTTTCATCGAAAAAAAGCACTCGTACCATTCAACAAATGTAATTGTTTCCATGAACTACCGAAAAGCCACAAAATTCAAGTGCTCACACACACACCACATCCTCATAAGCCTCAATTAGATTTAAGAAAACTGAGGTTGCATTCAAAAATTACAACCCACAATTTGAAAACACGAACAACATTACAACTGGTTTTTCATAGATTTCCAATGGCGTGTCAGTGACAAAATTGAAAGCCCAGCTAAGGCAACCTTAATGATGAAGGTGTCAATGATTAATGTATTGTAGCATTACTGGTCACAATTTAATGACAGCCCCTTGTGTTTAACACGAGTATGCCAAGGAGAATAACAAACCGTTGCATACATGCACATCCTTCAGTCCATGAAGTCTAAAGTCACCTTCAGATTACAGACACTATAGAGTAATTGATATGACAAACCTGGGAATATTATAGTGGATGATCCAGTCACAGATATCTCAAGGATTTCTAATGACACTCTTACATTCTTCCCAACTTGTTGGCCAAAATCTGCTGTCAATATCCGACAACGTGGATCAAGAGTGTGAAAATAATGTTGAATAGGTACACTGAGATCGGTGGAAGACGAGTTGGAGGGTATGGAATAAAAATGTTTTTTCTTTCTCTACAATTTCCAACTATTGATTCTGCATTCATAATATACTGTATAGATGGATCACCCCCTGTACATTAACAGCAATCTAAACCTTGGACACTCTTGCAAACGAGTTTTTCCACCTGAAAGGATTATTCAGATAAAAATAACAATAAATTAAATGATTCGGAAAAAAATCTATTTCTCAGTAATTTGGTTGAATGTCATGATGCCATGTTAGCTGATGGCTGTGATTTAACATTTTTCTTTTATATTAAGAAACCCCTGTCAGCATGTGATTGTGCACCGTGCTGCTCTTTGATCTATTGATGTATAATTCACGCCATTTTTTAAGCTGAACGTAACATTACATCGCACTGAATTTGCTGCAGATGCACGGCATGATCCCCAGCCATACACCATTACAAGGTGCAATATTGGGCCAAAGATAAATGTGAGCAAAGCAAAATTCGATATCAACAACTTCACTAGAACAACTGAAGATATTTGTTAGGGAAAAACAATTGGAAAACACCTCAGGGTATGTATGCCTAGGGCAGTTATTGAAGGTAGACCCGAAGCAAATTAATGAGATAAAGAGACTCACAGAGGCTGGTTGTGCAAAGCTTTGGAAAACTGAACGCAATGGTGAAAATCTAAATATAAATGTGCCCAATGAAAAAAGTTTTAATGACTGTATATTACCTGCTATGACAAGGATCAAACATATATGACAAGCTGAAAAGTGTGCAGAGAACCATGGAGAGATGCATGCTTAGAATTACAATGAGGGATAGAAAGAGAACAGCACATACAATAGAGAACACATGTAAGTGAGAGACAGCATTTTGACTTAATAAAGTCAGTGGGGATCGACTAGGACACATCCCGAGAAAGGATGATGGCCAGTGGTGAACGCTAACGACAGAATGGCGGCCAACGAAGAAAACGTGCCAGGGTAGATGGCTACCTTGGAGATAGGGCGATTAATTAAAGTCATGGAGCTAGATGGATTGTTGTATCACAAGACCATGGGGCCTGTGGCAGCCTTCATCCAGCAGCGGTGAGATCATGACTGACGATAATAATCATGACGACACTGACTCTTGTTACAGTACTTTAAACAGCATTCTATACATGCGTATAGCCATTTTCTGAATATTTTATTGCACAAAAACGGTCTAAAAAAACCCACCACTGTATCCTAATTAAGACACACGATGCGTAAAGCGCGGACAACTCGAGTACATTTTGTTTCTGAAGTAATTCTACTTACCCGCCGCTGCTATCCTTCCAGTCGATGTCGATTGCTAGCCACTTCCCGGACATTTTCCATACATAAGCTCATGTGTTGGTGATGAGAGAAAGCCACTCGATCTGTGAATGGGCTGCGCTATCGTCAGACGCGGTAACTCATTCCAGAATCTCATGCGCACGCTCGCAAACTGCCCACGGGAGATCGCAGCTCCCAGTAAATTGCCTGTACACGCGGTTCTCATTTTCACCTTTCTTTGAGCGAAACGTAACGGTAGATACAGGAGTGCAGCGCTCAATGATGCGAATTTAAATCAATTGCCATGTTTTTGGGTGTGTATGTTGGGGGGGGGGGCGGCGTGGGTGGCACGGATAGGGGGGAGTGGGGAGGGGACAGAAGGAGTGTAGACGGTGGTTGTTAGTGCCTCTATTGGTGCATGATAATGCTGGCTGCGCGAACTGGAATGCAAGCAATGGGTTAACTGTGGGCCAACACACTGACGCATGTACGCACTCTCAAGATCAACACATGTTTGTGCTGAGAATCACACGCTGCAGCTTGCAAGCTTGTTCATGCCATTGCTCTTACTGACAAACACACAACACGCATGCATGTACTGGGGCTAACAACCTAATACTCCGACTTGCTGTCTGAACACAAAGCTGATAACACACAATACACATAGGGGCAAGAATGCATGCCTGAAGGACATTCTCACAATTGCCCATAATTAGTACGTATGTTTTATTTTAGTTATTGCCAAGTGCATGTCAATCAAACTGTCAATAAACCAATACAAAAGATTAGCATACAGTACACGACACAACAGCGCATAGGATATTGGTACAGGGAATTTCGATGTCAACACTGTGTCAGTGTGTCCTGTCTCCAATCAAAGACATAAAAAGTTCAGGAACTAACGTTCTGAATTGTTACTGTTTTGGTACCAAACACAGAGCTAGATATCCAGCATCTCTGCTGGGATTCACCCTATTCATAATTACAATGACAGCCTAAAGGGGAATTACAGCCCGTGGCAGCATCAATATAAATGGCCTACTCCGGGCACTTCGCAGAATTGAAAAATCCAAATCAAAAATGGATTTTTAAAAAATGCCTTTTTGTTTGTTTATTTATTTTCACCCGACAGCTTGAAGGCACAGCAGCACACACTCATCCATCCTGTCTAACCCTAATTGCTTTTGTTCACACCGCAATCAGCCTTTGACGCAATCTGGTGCCCATTTCCAGAACACGCGTTACCATTACGGGCGTCGAAATGAAAGGAACAAATGCTAATGTCATTGTAATCATCTTGCAGGAATGCATTTTCCCTGCAGGTGGTACTTTTGTATAGACACACATTAAAATGGGCGGGTTGCATTTGCCAAAAACAATTAAGTCCAAAATCGAATGAAGATGCCCTTTGAAAAAGGATATGCAGTACAGTGTCTCTGTGAATATTGTAAGTTTCACGCTCACACAATATTACTGTGATTGCTCTTGTAAAATCAGAGGCATAAAAACCATGCCAAGATGTTCAATACTGCATGAAGAGGCTTAGCTCCGCTAAAAATATTAATCAATGTCAAGAAAATAAAACTCTGGGAACCTCGCCTAAGGGAACAATAATGACCGTTTAAATAATCCTTTCATTAAACAAATAATTATTGGAATATTTCAGATGTTTATCAATACACTGTCGTGTCGGTAATGTTTTTTTGTAAAACCATACTTCGCCACGGTAGTCGATGCAAGGGCCCACAAACAGTTTGGATATCACTTACCACTGATGTTAGCCAATATCAGGAATGAAACCTAAGTTCACTGGATTCATAGTGCAGTGATATAACCAACGCACTCCCCGTAAACCAGCGGGCATAACTCATATTTCACTAAATGAGTATGATACTTTTTTGTCCCCTTAAAATATTTTGGGAAATATTAAAACATGGTTATCAACTACTCTCCATAAAAACTATTACTTATTTTGACATAATGTGTTCATGTCAACACCCATTTAATCTGAATTGATTCTGGGCAATACTTTATATTTTACAAATCGATGCTGCCAATTTGAAGAAACAGAACTGCAAATGAAGAACATCGTTGGGCCAAACTGGAATTCTTTGAGGAGTTGAACAAATGTGATTTCACGCCAAGTGATACCACATGCTCTGAAGTAGGATCACTTGCTTTGTGGCTCCTGACACAGAAAACAGGTGTTCAGCACAAGGGATGTACAGACTCGCTAGCTCTCGCATCTCAAGACAAGAGCGATTGGACCATTATATTTTCATGACTTAAGCATGAAGGCTTACTCATATATAAGAACACCTCTGGAACAAACAAAAACTATGGAATTGCAAATAAAATGAACCAACAAATGAAAAAGAAACCAGACAATTACAACACATTTAACATGCGAACAGAAAATAAATAAAGCTAAACAAACTTGGACAACAATCAAGTCGCTGAATGGTGTTTTACGTTAGACAGACGATAGGTATTTAGAAATGTAAAGCAACTCGTACAGCACCAAAATAGGTAATAATCCCAATTCTGAAACAAACCTCTATTTGTCAAGAACCCGGGTTCCATCTGCTGCTCAAATATTATCGAGGCATATGTCCTTCCCTTCACTCTTGTCCTCAACATGACCTCAACCTCTATGCACGTCTAAGCAAGTCACTGCCTCTTAGTCGCTTTGTTTTCAATCACGCACCATGGCATCACTCCATCGCTCCCGTCTGCCCGTGCGCGCCTTGCTGCTCAGTGTGCGTCTCGCCTGCCTCTTGACGCGCGCACAAGTGTAATCCGCGTGTGTCGTGTGGTCTTGGCCACGCCACGGTGAGGTGCAGTGGATGGGCAATGTCACCCTACCGTAGAAAAGAACCATGTTTCTCCTCTTCACTCATGCGTTGAGCTGAGAAGACAAGATGATAAATCTTCCTCGCAAAAATAATTAAAGATCGAATATATAAACAACTAGAAAGCACCGCAAACACATGAAAACAAAATCTTCCTTCACCTCCTATACAGAACACTACCTTTCAACTTTGAGGCTGGAAACTGAAAACAAATCAATAGTACTGAATATTTTTTTTAAAGTATGTTTTTGCTATTCTACATTAGACTTAAATATATTCCGCATGTATTACATTCAACACGGGATAACGGTGTGCCTTTGCCAAGACGCGGCTTTGGCGCAAAAACGACGGAGGGGTCCCGTGCGGTGGAGGTCCGAGCAAGCCGCATGCCTGTTCCAGGCTGGGCCGCATTGGGAAGCCAGCTCCGCTGATAAAAATAAATAAATTAATGCCGCCCCTCCCCTGACCTACTTTTACCCCTGTGCGCCAATAACAGACGCGCAGGCGAGTCCGGAGGGCTCACGGTGGGGCGGGTGGATTGTGGGTGGAGTGTGTGTGTGTGGCATTGTGGTTAGTGCATTGCTCTGAGATCCCTGAGAAAGGAGTTTGATTCCTGGTCAAATACACCAGTCGGAATTATCTGAACCTGGCCTAAACCTCTTCTCCCCCCCACTCCACCGTCGATTTTAAAATTCGTAGTCAGTATGGTGTGTCAACATCAACACTGAGCGGATAATGGCAGCCAAACTTGATTCTGACGCCACTTACTTTTTTAGTAAAATGCGTTTTAGGAACGTACATAATAATTCTGATGTGTATTGCGCTGACCTGAATACCCTGAATTCCTCTAATAGTTTAAATTTACATATTTAAAGGATAATCTTTGCACTTTGGTGGAGGTCGGGGAGGGGGTGCAGTTTGGATTTAAACGTACTAGTTATATGTGAGTCTTTATTGGCGTTGAGCGTGTTTATGCGGATTATGGGTGGGTAAACGTGTGAAAGGCTAGGTAATTTAAAAGGTGTGTTGCATGTGAGATTATACACATCAGCGTCAAACCAACAGTTATTTGTGCGTGTCGGTGGGTACGCGTCTACAAGTTGAGTGCTTGGATGTTTGCACGCCGATGATATGCGTGCGTGGGTGAATGGGTGTGTGCCCGCGTGCGCGCACTGGCGTGTAACGTGTGCGTAGAGAGGCAAGCAGGTCTCTGTGTGTACTTGCCAATTTGACATGTGCAGAAAAATATATGCGACCGTGTCCACGCAAACGTCAGCGGCGCACAAGGGCATACGTCTGGAGACGTGCATCATTTTTGGCACGTTCACGTCTCTGAACACGCTTGCTTGAGCGTCAGTGAGTAATGGCTTGTACACAGGGCACGTGCCAGGTTTAGATTGTAGAGAAAGACCCCATGGAGTGGCACAGGGGGACAAAGGCTGAGAATCGATTGCTGTTTTATCGGCTGAAGCACACCGGCCTATGACAAGAGAAGCACCGATAAGATTAATTTTATATTTCATTTTTGTTCCTGTCTCTTTGTTTTCCCTGCAAATGCGTTAAATTACAATGCGTACGTGCATTGAACGCACATTTGCAAACGTTTGCAACGGGTTTTTTCCACAATTTGTGAATGTGTCGCATAAGAATGGTTCCATGTGTCTGCAAGAACAAGGATTATCTCCATATACACACCAGCATGTATTTGTGTATGCACATATGCGTATGTATGTGCATGTGACAACAAATATGACAGCAAACATTTGTCGAGGTGTGTATGCAGACACATACATAAACATGCAGGTAGCCAGGTGAATCAGCAGTCACTGCACACGGCCAGAACTGAATGAGATCCTGAGTTTGAATCTGAGTTTTCCACTGCCTGTGACTAAACAGGATTCTCAAGGGTAATGTATTCATGGTCTCAGCCTGGTCAACAATAAGTGCAGAAAGCAGATCATCAAATACAATGTTATTTTTCCCACTTAAATGTGGCAAAAATCGCAACTTTCAAAACTAAAAATATCTGTTTGGATGTCATGTGACACATGCATCTTAGAGAAGAATGTGTGGGAATGTCTGCTATTGTGTAATTAAAAGGGTCTTTCAATTGTGTGAAAATGTCTTGTTCACGCATTCTCAGACACGTGGAGTCATAATGTCCCCTTGATTTGCAAATAGATTCTTTGTCTCATGATATAAAACTGGGAATAAGACACATAAAAAGCCCCTGATACATATATACATCCATTAAGCAAGCACATAATGGCGACTAAATGCTAAAACCACAATAAACAATGTTTGAATCTAAGGAACAATGTAATGCACCGAGCTGAAAGACAACGATGTCCAGAAGCTAACCATCGTGCTTCGAAGAATCGCAAAGAAGAAGAAGATACAATACTGAGCACATCCATTGTAACTTTTAATGCGATGTGAAAAAAAACATGTCCTACCTATAAGTCATAGCAAAAACAAAAGATATAAAATGAATAGTGTGTCCGTCTAGATAGATGTCAGAACACATAAAAAGAACACCAAGTCCTTTTCAATGCAAACAACTGCTCGTGAAGTCAAACCATACAACAGCTACAGTACTGCGTATGTCTTGGATACTAATGTCATATAAACAGTGTCATCATCATACAGTGTCAAATTAAGACTCACAACTTCACAGCAAATTCAACATACAATTACATTCATTCAAATTTCGAAAATATCATGAAAACAAGCATTCATGGTTTTTTCCCAGGTTTAACAAAACATGTTGTATAGTAAACTTATATCCCATTTGCTCCCACGTGCAACCCAGTGCTTAGAATAAAGGAGTTTAGAAGAAAAACACCCTCCAGTCGCTGCCAACAACATCCTAAATCTTGCCCCCTGAGTCTCACCATAAAATCTTTGCAAGCAAAGCCCCCGTGTCATGACCTTCGCAAAAAGCCAAAACTTGCCACAGTATCTACAAGATGCGAGATAACGAAAAAAATAGTACGTGTACGCAGCACGCGTTTCTTTCATCTCTGCAAAATCTTATTTATTGGATAAAGTATTGGGTCTGACTCAATTTGTGTAAGCCATAGTGCAATCACCAGTGCTGGCTCTCTCATCTGTGGCGCTCGCCATCAGCATGCCACAGGGCTGCTCAGTCCTGTTCCCAAAGCCATTTATCACATGATACAAAAGCAGATAGGCCGTGCCTTGGAGTTTTTACAAATCTTTACTACATTTGGCATTAGGCTTAGGCTAAGTGCAGTGGCCAACTCATTTAACAACACACCAACCCCAGTGGATAAAAAAACATTGCCAATTTTAGAAATGTAGAGATCTCAGCAATTTTGGTTTGTTTTCAAACTCTATTGAAACATTTTGCCATGAATGTGGTAATATAGTGTGCATGGAGGCTCCGTGAGGTATTCTATAGACAATTGCTTAAAAGCATAGTGCATATGTTGGAAGCCTATTTGTTTAGAATCCGCATCTGAGATAATCACACAGTTCTCACTTGAGTCAAACCAGACCCATCACTATAGCAAACGGGAAAAACACATTTTTAATTGTCTTTACTTCAACTGTGCAAACTGAAAAGTATATATTGTTTTTTTTTACAAATGGCTGGTTTAATGACAGGTCCCAGGGTATATATTGTTTTTTTTACAAATGGCTGGTTTAATGACAGGTCCCAGGTTCGAATCTCGGATCAGGTGCCTTTCTGTGTGGGATTTGTACGTTCTCCCCTTGTCCGCGTGGGTTTTCGCCGGGCATTCGGGTTTCATCCCATAGTCCAAAGACATGCTGCTGCACAGGTTAATTGGCCTGCTGACGAAATTGCCCCCGGTGTCCTGTGATGGACTGGCATGCCATGCTGGGTATAGCCCTGTCTTTCACCCTGTGTCTGCCGGGATAGGCTCCCGCTCACCGCAACCCTGTACAGGATTAATTGGTTTCTGACAATGAATGAATGAATGGTTTAATGACAAGCCATAACCAGACAATGTTTTTGAAACAAAGCGTGCTATTATGCTCAGCAACCATGTTTTTTTAGATTAATGTGTCTTCCCCACATACTTATATTTAATAAAACAACATACAAGGCCGCCGTGTAAATACGCTGCATGCAACTAAATGAATCTTCGCTGTATAAAGATTTTCAAATTAATCATTCAATAAATAATACTGTCTAGAGCCCCTTTATAATGCCCCCAAGGGAATCGAATGCTGATTTAGATAAGTTTGATCGGCCTTACCACTCAGAAGCCTCCGTGTATGTACGTCCGTGCAGACGAGCGTGCGTGTGCATATGTCGTAGGAAGCTGACATAAACGTCAGTAGCTGATACTGTGTGGTTAGTGTCAACATCAGCACTGCGGACACAAGGCAGCTAAGGATGGTGTCGCCCCTACCACCCTCCTCTAACCTTACAGCACATGCCCCAACAGTCTGTAACACTTAACAGAGGATCTTTGTCCTATTATTGGTATGCGTTCTTGTCAGTGAATGTGTCGAGGTGTGTGCATGTATCCTTTGTGTTTCTGTAAGTAAATGTGCCTAGGCGTGTGTGTGTGCGCAGAATGGGGAGCCGTAGCGTAGCGGTAAGTGTGGTGTGCAATGTACCCGGCGACCTGAGCTCTATTCCTGCTCGCGGCCAACATCAGTGACGATTTTCTGATCTGTCCTGAGCCTCCCCTAGGTCGACTCAGCCTCAAATGAATCTCTAGTGCAATGTGTAAACATCACCACTAGGGAGACAAAGGCAGCCAAGCTTGGTGTTGGCCAGCCACCTCTCAAGTGCTGTGCTGCCCTTCATAGGTGCTTGCTAACAGCACTTGACCCTTCAGTCTGTTAAGGCTATTCTGGGGGTGTTTGTCTTTGTACAAAATGCACGAGAAATACTGGCCAAGTAAACCCATAATTAGTAATACATGAAAGCCGTTATTGCTGTTAGTGTTATTGTCATCTGTTTGCATGCCAGTGTCTGTGTCTCCTTGTTTCAACATTTGAAATGTCATTTAAGTGCATATTAAAGCACACCCACCACCCCGCCCCAACCCCTTCATCCTTGCTCATGCCAGGTCAAAAGTGGTTGCTACATAACCTGCATGCACACTCACGTTGAGCTCAACAAGGAATACTGGTTCAGTAACACCCCCCTAACAAAACGACACGACTATAATCTTGTTTTAAGGCTACTAGCGATGAACGCCACCTCCTTCATGGACGTCAACCCCCGGCCCAACGACTGAAGTCAAGAAGAAGCTTCCTCAGCCATGTGCAGCC
>JAZEWU010000020.1:3918924-3941369 GCA_036362915.1 Geotria australis | reverse complement strand
CTGCGAACTCTACCAAACACTTCGACGCCAAGGAGCTGAAAGACAATGACAATGATGTCTAGAAGCTCAATGAAAATACAAGGGGCTGTGTAAGAAAATGGGAAACTGTAATTTAACATCGCGCTTCGAAGAATCGCAAAGAAGAAGAAGTTAGGATATGAACTCATTGTTTCGGTATCGTAGGGGAATATGATGCAATGCTTTTAACAACTGAGCCATATGCAGGAAAACTTGAGCAATGACCTTTAGGAATGTGGGTTGTACTTTGCCGAGGTAGACTGAACCTAAATAGCGTGATCAACGCTGTAGAGACACACACACCTCTGGACGTGCACTGTGCCGATTCCACCACCCAATTTATTTACTGGTTTGTATTGACATTGATAGGTCTTTGCTGACTAAATCTGTTCCATTGAAGAAATCTGCAGGTTTCAGTGTGATTATGGGGGTCAAGGTAGAAGCGTTCACGTCGCGGTCCCTGACAGGTAATACTTGGTGTTGCCTGCGAATTCTACCAAACACTTCGAGGCCGAGCTGAAAGACAACGATGTCCAGATGCTGACCATCGTGCTTCGAAGAATCGCAAAGAAGAAGAAGTGTGATTATACAGTATAAGCAGAACAGGTCTTACAGGATGAAGGCAATAAATTACCGTACGTGTTTTTTGACGTAGCTGGACTGTTTAATGCAATGTAAAGCGTGTGCGAGCTGGACTGTTTAATTGCAAACTAAATAAATAATGCTTGGTGAAAGATTGGGATGCTTTCCCTATGTGGGATAAGTTTGACAATTGCTATACTGTATTTCCCAAATAGCTCTAATGCCCCAACACAGATGTTTATTCATTATTCAAGCAGCTCAATTTTCCACAAGGGGGTTGTAATATACATACTGCAGCTTTTAAAATAATCCATTTAGCAGACAACCCAAGGGATGGTCATGCATCACCAGCCAAATATGTGGTTTGTATAGTTTACGGAGTGCTTTAATAATACATTCACAACTTGGTATACTGTACTGTACATATGTTTTTTTAAGTTCATCAACTGACTTATGCATGTTCTTCATTGTTTAAAAACTGCATTGAAGTTTGTGTAGTGGGCCTTATATTTAATGTGTTCCAAGCTTTGTATTTACTATACTTCCACGTGGATGTACAGTGCTTAATTAGAGGGCAAGGTTTTCATGATATTTTACTTGGGTGTGTTACCCATGAGCCACATCAGCTACTCTGTTGAGTCAATCGTCAGCAGGGTGCGTCCTACCTTTGCACACTTGTTGGTAGCAAAGAATAATCTGCTGTGATAGGTTAGAAGTTTGAACCCTACCTAGCAAGCTTGCCACTGAGGAAGTAGGTAGCCGGGATTCTATGCTTTAATGGTCCATATGCTTTCATATTAGGTCATTGTGCATTACAACTTGAGTCTCATATCATCTACAACAGCAATTTCAAAATAAATAATTCGTGCACAGATGCTTTGGGTGGTCGTTCCTTATACTGTGGGATGTCAAATTGACATCACCTGTCACTATGTACTTAATTGCATTAAATAATACATCAAGTACATGTCAAGGAGTAAGCCTGCAAGCAAGTTCCATTTGTTTTGGTTCATGGGTAAGACATTTATTGCATTACCTGTTTATAAGTTTTGTGTGATATTTTACTTGGGTGTGTTACCCATGAGCCACATCAGCTGCATTAGACTTGTTACAATGTTTGATTGGTTTATTAAACAATCTATGCATCTAATATAGTCAGTCATTAAAGTCTTAGAATCATGACCCTGGATCATTCCGTAATTGTGAAGGGGGCGATTTGTTATGTAAGTATGTTTTACATTCTGCAACAAACAGTGCCTTGTCTACTCCTAAATCTACAAATCCCTCTATCTCCCTGTGTTTCTAGGGACATTTTCTGCATACAAGTTTGTTGGCTACAAAGTATCGAAATGTAATTTTTCAAGACATCTCGAGAGCCATCGGCAAGGCCTCTCACTCACACAATCTGAGTGTCGCGTGCAGGTAAGAGACTGCTTGTTCAGTTCAAGTGTTGCACATGTCAAGTTTTTAGAAAAAGAAAATACATGTGAAATGTATAGAGAATAAAAGTTTACCAGTGGATGGGCAATAATTTATTAAATCCAAGTATTAAGATTATCAACATTGTAGCATTATATCGCATAACGAAGCGCTTACTATTGTATTTAGTAATAAACTCAGCATCTTAACTTTGCTAGCTCAGTATACGACATAATTCCCCAGCACCACCCAGCCTATCACCTATCCCATTTGATTATTTTTAGACCATCGGTGAATTGCGTTGTTTTTCTCTGTGACATCGCCTGGCCGACTTGTCCTCGTGATTGTACTCATGGGTCCACCTGGCCATTCCCGTATGTTGACGGCAGCCGTGCTGGGCGGCGCCGACCGTTGTTGGGGCTGGCGGTGATGCAGCGCGCCTCCCCTGTCGTCGTCGCCGCCGCCCCGGCACTCACCGCGCCGCGCCGCCGCATGCTGCTAGGTGTCTTCATCCTCCTCCTCGTCGACATCATCTGGGTCGCCTCCTCTGAGCTCACCTGGGTACAGATGCCTTGTTGCAATGACGACACATGACGCTTGACCTGAACTGTGGGCCAGCGAGTCACTGTTTGTGCAAAAGACTGTGGTTTTTTTCTCTCTTATTGTAGAGGAAAGCATGACTGAGTCTCGTGAGTTTTTCAGGAGGGCCCTGCCAGGTTTTCACAGTAGGGACGATAGTTGCTATGTAGATTGCAACTTCGTAATTTACGGAACATTTTTCAAATTTGGCAGGTTCAGACCATGACAGCAAGCAATGGCTTACTCTTGTAAAAGATGCCAAATGATCTTTAACGTCCGTATGAAGCAGACGGCTCGTATTTTTATGGTTACTATGCCTGCAACATTAATCACGGCAGCTTTTACACCAATTGAAAAATGTGTTACCGCTGGTCCCTGTGACTGCCCATGGTCAAATCAACCCGAATGCACTGGTCTTTGTTAGAGCTTAGATGCCAAGAAACATTGAACCTGGATAGTGCTTGGTTGTGACTACCACGCATAACAGGTGTTGTAAACTGCAGGGCTGCGTGGTGGACAAAAATAGGACAGTTCACTTATTATACTGTTCTGGTATGCTATAATGTTAAGTTGTTCCCGTCACTAATGGCATCGACAAGTGTAACGTATGGTCCATTGATCACCGTGATCTTTACAGTATAGGAGGATCCTCATCCAGCTGTTGATTGCCAAAGGGCTCTGTATGTAGGTTTTTACTGTTTATTCCTGTGAGAAATGCTTTTTTCATACAGTGTTTTGATGTATTGTCATTGATATATCACTACATATGTGTGTGTGTTTGCGGTACTGCAGTATGCTTTCCGCACATTTGAGAAGCCCTTTTTCAGCACATTTGCCAAGACTTCCATGTTTGTGGTCTACCTACTTGGGTTCCTGCTCTGGAGGCCGTGGCGCCAGAAGTGCATGCAGGGAGTCTGCTTGGCGCACAGTGTTCCGGTAATTTTCCTACAGGGAAGCCCATTTGTATAATTTTTTTTATTGCACTTTAAGTAACAGACTCATGGGACGTGAAATGCTAGGCATGTTTCTCCATTCACTCTCACCATTATGCTACAAGGTTTTACCATGTGTTAAAGACGTTGTCAGTCTGCTGGGTGCTGATGGCTGGTAACTACATAAATACCCAGCTTATGCATGTTTAGATTTGTCTGAGCTTACTATGGCTGTTGACACACATTTTAGGAACTTTACTCCAGTTCACCACTACTGCTACTAATTTGTCCGCGTTGTTTTCCTTTGTTTTCAGTTTATTGAGACTGATGTTGGGTGCATCAGCAGCAAAAGCCGCAGTGAAGCCAGCGTTAATTCCTTGCTGGTACGCATGCGAGTGTGCTCCCTAACAGCACTTGTCCCAGTCGTATGTGTATGGCTAAAAGGGGAAATTTGTCTTTGCTAGCAATTATGGAGTATGAAAGAGGGTGATCCGTTTATAGACACCCGACTAAATTAATATGGAATAGGGATGAGATTCAGATTGAAGACAAATATGCTTAATTCTAAAGACAATTACTGGTATTTTCACGTTTTTAATGGGTTACATTATGTACAAGTGCAAATGTTTTCTTGCTTTCCATTGTGAAGTCACCTGATGCCATAACAGTCTATTTTGGTTTTAGATCTATGCCTGATTTATGTTTTTTTTTAATTAATCGGGAGATTGGGAGCACATTGCTTATATGGAGAAATTCTAGATAAAAATACATTTTAACTCAAAGCCTACATATGTGTCCAACCAATCTCAGTATTCTGGATTAATTAATGAGTCTAACGGTCTCTATAAGATACGGAGCCATCACTTTAACAATATTCAGTCACGGTTGATCAGACATTAAGTTGGTCATTATAAGATAGTAGTGTAATTAAATGTTTCACCATGTGTTTCTTTATTGGGTAAAATAGGTGTTTCGCAAGGAAAAAGGTTATGGTTTCAATGGTCTAAAAATGTGGGTAATTCCCTTTATTGATTTGAAACAAGGAATGTGATATCTGTGTACAGTATGCGTGAAAATGCATCACAAGCATTTAAACATAACCCCGTGACTTTTTTGGCTCTAAAGATCGGTTGTTTTGCAGCAATTGCATATCATCCCGATTAACAAGGGAGTTTTGTAATCATGTGTATGTGTAATGCTAGTGTATGTGCGTCGGAGAATAGTTTAGTGGTTGTTTGAGCCATCTTCGGCAACGTACATTTATTTTATTGCTCATAACTCCCCTCTCCCTGTTGACCCTGATAGGGTGAACCACTGTACATGCCCGTGAATTTCAATGACTCCAGTGGAGAGCAAAGCAGCAGCGTTGAAGGCAATGATACGGAAGATCCTGGTATGAAGAGCGAGGGCAAACATGCATGCGTAACCCTAGTTTCCCTTTATTCATTCATTCATTTTCAGAAACCGCTTAATCCTATACAGGGTCGCGGTGAGTTTCCCTTTAATGCACGGAAATAAAGTATAGCCATATCTACCTCAAACAGCACGACTCCAATATGCTTAACTCCTACCCTAATACTGACAATCAACTTTAACGCCATTTCTGATCCCAAATGTTAAGATTTACCGTATCCTCACCTGAAAACACACTTGACTGTAATGTGAACACTGAATCTATATATAATCACGACATGTATACTCTTACCAGACCATGACCCTAAATATCTTGACAATGCATTTGACTTCAATGCCACTTTAACCAGAACATGATGCCCGTGTTGTTCCAAAACCATCCATCATCCATATTTTTACTTGCATATATTTAACCAAGGATGCTTCCATTAACCAAGGATGACCCATAGGTTATGTTTGATGAGGTAGAGAGAGGGAACTTCCACTTCTTCCAAGACATTTGGCGAGTATGGAAGTTTAGGCCAAATACCCTCTAGAGGGGCTTTCTTGACCTTCTAGTGGAGGTCTTTCCACCACTACTGACATTCGCATGCAATTGCAAGAGTACACCTTTACTTTTTACCCTTTACCTGTCTCCATACCTTAACTCTCACCCTAACATGACCACCTTAACCACTTACATTAAAAGCAACTCCTACTAATGTCCTGTGTACCGATATAGGTTTGCACGGCTCGACGTTTGAGAATTGCTGTCCATAGCTGTCCTTTTGGTATAGCCGTGTCGAGTGTCCTGACGTGATGTCCTAACGTCTGCAGCAGTCGACATCAAGAGGCCGCGCGTGCGCTTCAGCAAGCTGACGGAGGTGCGGCAGCTGCCGTCGAGGGATGCGTTGGCCGCCAAGCTGTCGCGGATGTCCTACTGGGCTGGGAGAGACCACGAGGCAGCCATACGGGCCGCGGGCAAGCTTCCCGTGGGCCAGGTCGCCAAGATCAGCCTGCTGCTGTGTTTTGTGGTGAGTCCCAGGTGTCACGGTGGCAGGCGCTGGGTTTCCATTAAGAAAGAAGTAAGGGTGGAGTCCTGTGATTGTGTCCTCGTGCCACTGCTGGCTGAAGGGCCTCCACTAGAGGAAGCTCCACAGACTAGAGGAAGCTCCTTAACAAAGGGATTTTTCATCAAATCTTCCATGGTGACCAGAACCTGTCGATCGACTAAATGTAGCACACCAATTTATATTTCTTGCTGTTTTTAAACACGATTGTGGATAATAAAATGAATAAAGTTGTGTTACAAAAGGCCGTAGCTTTCTAAGTGTGTCTGCGTTTGCTCTCTTTTTCAGTGGTTCATGGCCAATCTGTCCTTTCAAACGGCACTGGTAAAAACGCAGGTCGCCATTGTCAACATTCTCACCTCCACGTCAGGTAAATGCTTTACTCACTAATAGGGCTGCATTAGTAGTTAACAATTGATCTTGTGTGCGAAATGTTAAAGTGCCTTGATCTTGTGTGCTAAATTTTTAAGTGCCTTGATAAAATAGATAGAATGCCATTGCAGGTGATGATACTGTGGAGGCAGTGGTGCACAAACAACAAAAGACAATACATTGAACCTGTTGATATCTCGTATTGACCTTAAAATGCAACAAAGCAACCATAAAAACAATACCTAAGATATGAATATGCAGCTACGATATTAACACATTGACACAGTTCATGAAATGTAATGGGTCTCCCTTGTTGGCAGTCACGCATGCGTTTTGCTTGGCTTGTCTGGGTGTGCGTGTGGATCTGTTGAGTTTGGTGCATTCGCCCAGCTGAGGATTTCCGAATTAATGCATTACTGTCGCCTGCATGTGTCCAGGTCTGTTCACGCTAGTGCTGGCTGGCGTCTTCCCCAGTAACAGCGGAGATCGGTTCACCCTCTCAAAACTGTTGGCCGTTGGCCTGAGGTATTATCTCGCACATGCAGACTATTATCTCGCACATACAGACATAGATAGATAGATGTTTATTATTACAGCAAAAACATACCCAGTGAGCTTGCAAGCTCTTTATGGGATTCCTGTGACATAAACATGCACATTGAGATTAGGTTCACATTAGCAGGAGTGTCTTAAAAAGTATTCACCAGGCCCAACAATGGTATCAAACCAACTTGGGAAGCATTTGTGTTTTGTGTGAGCAGCATTGGAGGGGAGGTGCTGGTGAGGGTCTCTCTCAGCACACAGCCAGGAGACAAACAAGAGCTTGGTGAGACAAACACTCACACTGACATATACTTACCTACACATACAAAGTTCCCGTGCAGCCTTTAACAGACCTTTTGAATAAGTGCTGTTAGGCACCGTGCTCCTATGCACATGAACACCTACAAAGCAAATTGCCTAAACACAACTACACAGACTATTGTAAATACTCAATCAAGCGTGAATTAGCTATACACCCACATACATGTGCAGTGCTGTTTAATGTGCATATTTCAATGAGTCCTGTGCCAGCTAGCAAGACCATACTTTACCTTTACATGGAACACCATTGTTTATTTGAATACATATGTTTTTCTATCTTAATTCCATTTGACAATTGTAATGTCGCCATGTCAGTTAATATACGTTTGTTTAATTCTTAGTGGCATGTTCCATAGGTATTTCGAAATTGCAAAAAAAAACATCCACAATTATGGAGCAAATGGAAAACCTACTGTAGGACGTGTGTGCGCGCGCATGCAAGCCCTTGTGTCCGTGTTGCTGCACCGCTGTGGCTCCGTGCAGGCTTCGTGTGCTCCTTGGCGGGTGCAGCGCTCTATGCCGTGTACGTGGTGATTCTCAAGAGGCGGGTGGAGCGGGAGGACAAGGTGGACCTGCCCATGTTCCTTGGTACGTTTTGTTTTCTTCCCAGTCTTAGTTTTGTACAGTGCTTTGCGACCTTTGGGTGAATGGTGATTTAAAATGTAAATTATTATTATTGTGGTTGTGTTGTAGTGGAAAGAAAAGTGGATAACTCTGTGCGTGCGTGTGCAGAAGTACCCTTGCCTCATGTGCTCATGAAGTACGTGTGTTGTATCGCAGGAATCCCGCTTCCAGAGCTTGCAAGCTCACTGGGTCTTTTCTGCTGTAATAATAAACATCTATCAAGTAATAAATCGTCAGTGATTTATTAAGCCACAAGAGGCAGGAGGGGCTCTGACCTTGCAGATCAGAAGAGGGAAGGATACTCAGATTTTACCCCATAACAAACAATTGTGCCATTATTGATCCACTCCCAAAATAATGCTGAGTGGACAGGCAGTGAAAACGTCAATTTCTTAATGTTTTCGCTGTGCTGGCTTAAAAGCGTTACACTGCTTAACGATGTCTGCATGTGCGGCGGTTAGCGTGCTGCGCTATAAACCAACTGGTCCTGGACCTCCCCAAGGTTGACTCGGCCTTAAACTAGTACCCGATGCTGCATGTAATACATCAGCACTGGTGAGACGAAGGGCATGGTGCTGGCCGCCCACTCCCCCTGTATGCCATGCTGGCCTTCATAGTTGCTTGCTAAACAGCACTTGCCCCAACAGCCTGTGTCGAGACTACACGGAGGATCTTTGTCTTTGTGCAGGCTTTCTGGGCTTGTTCTGCATGCTGTTCTTCTGGCCGGCATTTTTCCTGCTGCATTACACGGGGCTGGAGCCATTTGAGCTGCCGAGCCGCACTGTGTGGCTCTGCCTGCTGCTCAATGGCATTCTGGGCACCGCCATCACTGAAGCTCTTTGGCTCTGGTCAGTACAAACATCGCACAGACACCACGTGGACTTACGCACAGTAGGACAGGAGTGCATGGTGCATGTGTGCTATTAGTTAAACAGATCTAGTTTTTGTTAGGTAAACTTTAAAACACTGTTGTATTACTGGAGGCTTTAAAGTCGTAGTATGCTCACCCTTTGACATTTTCCTTTCTTTTGACAACTGCTGGCTTTGATAATACCGTCATTGTTTCACCTCTAAAACAATGCTTGTTTGCTTGCGTATGTCAACGTGTACCTCTGTGCTACTGTTCGTTCATCCTTATATGTTGCGTGTTTGCTTGTGCCATTCAGGGGCTGCTTCTTGACATCATCACTCATGGGAACTCTGGCGCTCAGCCTCACTGTGCCCCTGGCCGTCATAGCCGATATTTGCTTCAGGAAGGTGAGCGTCTGAGTTTTACGGTGGGGCGGGTGGGGAGAGGAACCATAAAATGAGTTTCAACCCAAACACAAGGGCATTTATTTTGTGGTGTGTACATAGGCTGTAAATCCCTGAATGTCTGCCTTGAGTTTGAAGGTTCTTAATGAGAATAAATACGAGCTGGTGTTAAGCAGTCACCATTGCACCCTCCAGTAACGTACCTACATTGGGACACATAGCCTATATATGCAACAGCTGTTTGATTTTGTTATGAAGCTTTACATTGAAGAGGTGACACGGAAAAGATTATTTGGAGTTGATGTTGATCGGTTTTCAATGTATATCATACATTTGTAAAGTGAATGCCAACTGAGAGACTAAACTGGATAGTTGAATTATTTATTGTTACTTGAGTTTAGCTTGCTTCTATGTACAACTATTAAAACGGTATTTTTGAGCAAATACATTCATAAAAAAAAAACAAAAAAAAATTGTTGCTGATTTTCCGTGCTCTGTCGTTGTTGACATGTCGTTCTCTCTGCAGCTTTGTGCAGCGCTTTGTGACCCTCGGGTGAAAGGCGCTATATAAATGCTATTATTATTATTATTAAATACAAAACCACATTTTATTTAACGAACAGTGTTATGAATGTATACGCAGGTAGATATATGCGCACATGCCTGGTTTTTGTGGATGTTGGATACTGACGAAGGGAGCCCACCCGTGTGTGTGCAGGTGCAGTTCACGTGGCTCTTCTTCCTGGGCTGCACGCCCATCTTCCTGGCGTTTGCGGCGGCGGCCACACTCTGCCACTACAACAATTGGGACCCTGCTACAGTGGGCCTGCGCCGCATCTTCGCCTTCCTGTGCCGGCGGCAACGCATGCAGAGGTGCAGCACTGGGGCATTCACAGCATTGAAAAATATTCACACGTGTATTAACGCTCACAATTTAGATGAAGAAATTGCAAGTCGTGGGCAATTGTTTGAGCTGGCTCACCGCCTGGCTGGCTTCCCACTTACTTGTGGTTCCTCAGTAATTGTGAGATGCAATTTGCATGAACTATGCAACATAAAGCCAAACTTGTAAATGTTCTATTCAGTTTGCGTTTGCTCTTTCTCTTCTGCTGAATGGAGAAAGTAATAAAAAAAACTGCTCATCTTGTAGATACTTACCTAGGTTGTGTTTTCTGTGCTGTGTTCCAAACTCGAAGTTCCTGAGTTATTATGGGACTGGTGGCAATTCTGTGTGTATACTGTCAGATTCATCCCAAATGAGCATAGTGTGCCTTCCCATTCAAAGGCAGCTCCTTGGGGTGAACAGAGAGCTGTTCAAATGAAAGGGGTTATTAAGGCCTGTGTTGTTAATGCCACCATACCTCGCCATCATCTCTGCGACCTCCCATAGCAGTTTCTCATCGGAGATGGGTGCCCCTTATATCAGATGGTGCCCCCTTTTGGTGCTTCTCGATTTACTTTGTCACATAATTTGCAACGTCACCAGGGGTGTCCTCTAACGACTTAACTGGAGCACTATAGTGGAGTGCCTGACCATAAATCTAAAAGTCTTTGCTTGAACACACGCTGTAAAAAGTCCTTGTACTTTTTCGTGCATTTGCGTTAAACGTTGCCATCGGTGGCGCGTATCCGTTCACGGCAGGACGAGCGATCCCGAGCAGTGCGAGAGCCTCATCCCTCTGCAGACGGTGCCAGCTCCTGGGGGCAGCCGCGCGTGACGCCAAGTGGCACCCGACCAACGCTGATACCTCACCCAAACACTCACGCTGCAGCCACAACGCTCAACTTGGACGCACAGCACTGTTCTGTGTTATTGTTGGATGGGCAGACGTGCGGGCGGGAGAGGACAAACCAAAAATATATTCCCTCCTCTTGAAGGACTGCTCCAGTAGCAAAAAAAAAATGCCAAATTATATATAGATATAAATGAGCGTACGTGTGTATATATATCTATAGTATAGAAAAGAATACTTTCAATCAAAATGAGCGACTCGGTGCATTACCTTCTGATTAATAATATCAGCAAGTTATTTATTTTAACGATTTAGCTAAACAATCTAGTCAAGCAGCAATAACTTCGTATACAATAACCCAGTATATCAACCTGGCGATGCATTATTTTTTCCAACTATGAGTAAAATTGACTGATAACGTTAAAACATTGGTATATGATTGGAGAACATTGTAAGTTCAAAAAGTAAAACATGCTTTGGAAAATCTCAAATTACTATAGTTTTAAGTGTGATTAAACAAGGTGCAGTATTGTCACCATATTCTGATAATTCTAAGGGGTTTTTTTCTTTAGTGTAGCTGGAGCAGCCTTTTAAGACCTGGTACACTGGAAAAGCAGAGCATTGGTGCTTAATCTTTATGGTAAATGTCATTTTTTTTGCATAGTGTCAAATGTCTTCCTGGATATATAACTGCGAGATACATAAACAAAGAGCCTTTTCAATGTTTTAACAGTGAATGTCTTATTTTAAGTGATTCAATTTGCACAGCCTGCTTTAAACTGTGCAGACCTACCATATAACTGTCAACATGGCTTTTTTTTACAAGAGGCAGCAGTCTGGTCTTCGTCTTGTGGTTATCTACAAGTACATTTGTATATGCTGTGCTTTTCAAGTGACTTCTAGCACCATTTATCGAACTTTCCAATTATAATTTTTTATATTCATGCACATGGACTGACAAGGTTTCTAGCACTTACCACTGTGTAAAGGAGATGGTGTGATTCCATGTGCATGTATTTCTATAAATGGTTCACAGAACTGTTAAAACAACTGGAAAATGCATTCATGTTAAGATTAGTAAGCACCTGGGAAACTGAAGCCATGTTGACCACTGTGACAGTCCGACCTGCTTTCCCTTTTTGTGAAGCGTCTTTCCGATGTAATTTGCTACATTTGATTATTGACATGCACTCGTTCCTTTTAAAAGAACCATGGTGTACTATTGTAAATCATAGTATTTTCCGTAGTAGTACTTTGTTCACAGTATACCATGGCACTTTTATATAACTAGGATTTACTGTTAAGGTTTACAGGTTTTTTTTACATTTTATGGGAGTTTCTCATTAAGATGGAAATGTGCTTTGGCTTATAATATATTCTTGGAGTGGGATTGTGTTTTTCAAGACTGCTCATCTTATGATCCTTGATTCTAGAAATGTGGTCATTTAATTAGTGGTTGGTGTGTATATGAAAGATGGGGTGCGCACAAGGCCAAAACAATGTGGTCCAATTTCCAGTTTTAACATGTTGTGCAATTGTTTAAATTTGCTGTGCATATCCTAACGAAATCAAAAGTTAAGTAGTTAACCTTTGAACAGGAAACTGAATCAGTTGTTGGGAAAACGTTCTCTTCTAAGCACAGTAGCAGGAGTTTGGTAACAATGAATTTGCATATTTAATTTGCTTTGTAAATATACGTAAAGGTGTTTAAGGTGTCATGGAATGGTCAGCTTCATCACAAGCACAAGTCGAAAGTTTTTTTTGCTTGTACACACGATGCCTTGCTCATGATGGCATGCCCACATATATAATATTCTAAGAGCCACCACAAATATGTAAAAGGTTAGATAGCATTTACTGTACTTGGAATAGTAGATTCACTCGCAAAATATCTTAAGTTTAAACAAAATAAAGTGTTCTAAAAGAACACTGTTCGTTGAGTACGAACGCCATATTTCATAAACATATCATTTACATGTTAACAAAACAAATTATTTCTGCTTAACTTAAAAAGTGACGTTTCTGCATTGCCTTAAATTCCAGATTCATATGTCAGGAAATGTGACGTGCAGTTGTAGGACTGCTGCTGTGCGACAATGGCCTGTTTACTAACCCACTGTAATCCTTCGTGGCGACTTCATGGAATGTGCTTCTTGACAGTGTCTAAATATGGCATCGTCTTGTACCAACCATGTTGTCTTATCCAATCAATAATGTTCTTATTTTGATCAGTGTGTATAGTTGGCAGCTCAACTAAGTTATAAAACTGGGACTGTGGATGTGTAAGACGCAACACGGGTTTAGATAAAAAAAAAACACTTTGGCCTTCGTGTCTTATGGACACACCACAAAATTGTTTTTTAAAATTTCAGAAAAAACTGTTTTCACTACTATTTTTGGGTATCTAGTTTTAGGAATAGATTGGTCTTAGTGTGCAGGTTGTGGCACAAAGTAACAGTTATAACAAGCTGTTATACTGATTTTCTTTGTTATGGATAAACCAGTATATATGGCTGCAGTGTTGTATTGTTGCTTAATATCAGCTGACATTTTAGATGTAAATAACTGGTGTTATGTTGGGTTCGTAATGCATGTAAAAATATGGATGCTGTGTTTGCATTCTTTATTGTACAGGCAATTAGTCCCAATCAGTAATAAATTACTAGATCAGGTATTTAAATATTACATCAGCATCGTATGAAGGCTGGATATAAATGCGTATATTTTACCCAAAAGCTTCAGGTCTCCCCCAAAAAGTGTTTTATTCGCATATTCGAGCTAATGTGCCATTTTTATTAAATCTCACCACTTGCTGTTTGGAAGAATGTTTATACATTAGTATGGCCAAATAAAGCATTGGATAATACCAATTAAAGTATGCATAAGCTGCTGGGACATAATAACCAGTGTGAGCAAGCGTGTAGAGTGAAATATAGGCATATTTAATGGTGTAAGCTGTAAGGCTTGTACATATTGAACACAGTATTGCACAAGAAGACAAATGCACAAAAGTGAAGTTTAAAATTTGAGTAACCAAGCTGAAAAAACGTTATTTTTGCGCAGATGATGGCAGTAGTATCCGCTGCTCTTTGTAATCACTCAACGTTGAGGCCCTGGCTAAGATTCTACCGCTTAACTACATGCCAGGGTCCTGGACACAAACGTCCGTGGTTTTAAAACTCTGTGCATGCCCATAAAAATAATGTAATTTACTTTCAATGTCCAGCAACGCCCTTAGTAAATTGGTTATTTAATTACGGTTCTAAAAAAACATTCCACCAGCAGTCCTTTTAACTAGGTGGCCGATATTTTGGAATCGTTTATTTTCGTCTGTAACCCAAATTTGAAAAGCTATTTTAAACCCTTGGGCACATTGCCCCTCTATCAGTTACATATGCGTAATGTAATCAAGAAGGCGCCTATAAGTGGTAAACTGGACAAATAAGGCATTCATGTTGGTCATCGACATACCCCAATGTTTCGATGGTGAATGAGCAATATCACCAGATAAGCGCTTTTATAAGCATTATTCAAAGTGTACTTAAGTGTTGAAATTGGTTTATCAGCACTTTAATAATACACTCCTTTGCCACTGCTGGATGTAGGCTTCCCCCTTTGCTGTAATTAGTGGGGGTGGTTAGCCATGTTTGAAGCAAGGCTGCGATTATTCGGCAACTGGGCACTCACCTTTCAAGATTTATAACATGTTTTTGGCCTAATTGCTAAGTTGAAATTTCATTGCACAGAATTATAGATCAAAACAGCCAGACAACAGTTTATAACATCTACCGTGTATTGAGCATGGGACAAACTATTTTGTTGGCTAAAAAATAGTGAAAACAAAATGATATTTTGTTTAATTATTAATCGTTTTAAATGGTTAGTAGTGCTGCGATTAAGTATACTGTACATGGGTCTATGTAACCACTATGCAGTTTTCTGCGTGCCTCACCCCTGGGGATATGGTCAGGTGTACCCAATTTTCACCTGAACATGACATGGATTGTAAAGATTCCCCCCCACCTTTAATCTTTATTATTTGGGATCATCAGTCACGTTAATATTTTCTTTATCTTGTTTGAAATGTGCATCTTATTTGTTCTAGCCCAATTATTTTGATATACCCTTAGCTTTAAAGAACAGTATATAATAAGCATATACTTTACATAGATTTTAAGTCCTCAATTCCATGCGTGTATCATTACACGTTTAGCATCCACCAATCACCGTTGAAGCTTGTATGCTCTTGACTGGACGCTTCTTCTTCTTTGCGATTCTGGATGCTGTGGAGACCGTGGTTATGAAATTGAGTGGATTGGAGTGTGGTTGTTTTGGAATGTAAAGGATGATTTTGGAACTCCTGATGTGCTTAGTTATCCAGATAATATGTAATGAAATAAATTCAATTCAAGACAATTTATAAAAATAGTACAAATAAAAAAATCAACATGACTGTTTGTTTATTATTACATAGTCCCATTGATAACATTTTTGGGCCTAATTGCTCATCCTTGTACTAGTTTATTTTCCATTTATACATATTTTCAAAACGTGAAACTTGTTTTACTAGGATGTCTGTTAGGAACACCTTCTCTTGTGTCAATTTGTACTGGTTAACCAGTACCTGTGATTAATTGTGAAATAAGACGCTTGGTTTATTGCTCATCCTTGTACTAGTTTTTGTCCTAAGAGCAGTGACATAGCTTCAATAAATCAATAGTATAAGGATGTGCGCTCGCATGAAATTAAATATCTGTTTAGCAAGGGAGAGCTGCGTTTTCAGAATTTGTAATGGCCTTTTCAAATGTATTTGCACACAGGTAGTATTCAAATGATGGTGCCAGATTTACACTGATAGCTGATGTATTATGGTCTATTATGTCCAACTTAAAATCATGTAACACTGTTTAAGAATTCCCTGCAGAAACCCACCGTCCAATGTGAAAATCGAATCACTAGATTTTACGTAAATTGGACTGGTGTCCACAACTTTGCAAACCAAGCCATCCACCCTAATAGCTTGCACCGAAGGTCTCCTTGCATGCGGTGTATTAATAATAATAATAATAGCATTTATATAGCGCGTGTGTGCACGTGTCAGGGTGTGCGAGCTTGTGCCAGTAGGGTCTGATACGTTTGCAGAATTTCGGCTTCCTCCTGCAGGGTACTGTCCAAGTAGTCTTCCTCATGCTCCGGCACATCTGCCGTCACCTCCTCCATTGCCTCGCGCTCAATGCGAGCCTCCTCTTCCGTCCGCACTCTTCCATCTGAGCAAACACAAATGTCCTATTTAAGCCTACTAACTGTTGAGGCAAGTGCTTTCCACGTGGGCACTGCACCTCGACTGCCTTCCATTTCTGTGCCAAACAAAGCATTTAATCAAGTCTGAAGGAGAAGAGCCCATAAAGCCACAAATACTGAAGCACCGGGACAAGAAACGAGATTCTTGGCGATTGTTCAGTACGGCTGCTGTCTGCTTTCCAACAGTCGCGGAAACCTAGCAAAGGTTCCCATTTTGCTTAATAACCAATTAAGTCATGGATATTGTCCTTGCCATCCCCACATGGAATGTGCAATCACTTTACCTGTGGGGGTCGTAGCAGAGGATGAGGAGGAAGATGAAGATGTGGAGGGGGGCAACACCCCTCCTGACGTGACGAGGGCATCCACTGCACGCTGGACATTCCCGTGCGCGCTACGCAGGGCTCTCTCTGCCATCTCGTAGTCGAACCCCAACGCCATGACCTGCGGTGACGTGGACAGTTACTTCACGCTCATACTATTCAGTGTTTGTCCTAAAATCGTCACCATTGTGATGAACCGCGAGATTTACAAAGAACTTCTTCTTGATTAATGTGACCCAAGCGTGGAATTCCTGCTTTCAATATTGGCACCTACTACCGATATTCTACTTCAAAGTGAGGATCTTATAATATGGCCGTGTGTCATTTTGTGCTGCTTGTCATTTAAACACAGATATATATTAAGTGTTGATATTTTTGGGTAATAATGTGGTATTTTCTTTGTTTTTTTCCCCCTGCGCAGCTCACTTACAATGCGCTTCAAGGACAGCCTCACTGAGCCTCCGGAATATTTTTAAGAGGACAGACAACACTTTTAGCCCATTACAACTGAGTGGAAGTCTCAGCGAAACGTCGGTACCATCTTTCAACGTAAGTGCTGTATGTGCTCACTCGTTTGCTCCAACATATCGACGGGTACACTACACTTACACACTTTTTCACATGACCTAAACTCACAAACAGAGCTTCACTTGAAAAGCCAGTTAAAAGTATGGGTCACTGAAAATTAGATTTAAACCCGTCTCCACGGTGCCACGTCACATAACACTACAGTTTTTGAAAATCCATCCATCCATTTTCTAAACCGCTCGTCCTGGTGAGGGTCGTGGTGACAGCAGTCCAAGGAGAGTGGACCAGACATCCCTTTCCTCAGCAACAGACTCCAGCTCTTCCTGGGGGATTCCCAGCCGTTCCCAGGCAAGCCGAAAATGTTTTAGTGAATATGTTTTACTCACTAAAACATTAGTGAATAAAACATTCACTAATGTGAATATGTTTTATTCACATTAGTGTTTGGGGCCAGTTATTATTCACTGTACAATGACTAAGTTTTGGGTCAGCACTCATCCTTTTCATGATGTTGTGGGTAGTTTAAGTGAAGTGTTATCACCTGGAGGAGTCCTTCGGTAATATCTACAGATTCATCTGCATCATTATCCGACAGCTCCAGTAACTCTGGGTGCTCTTCCAAAATCTGGAAAAGCACGCACATACAGTTGACACATTCTCATGTGAACAGCAACATCGGGCAGCAAATTCACCAAGGTATCTGCCAGGCTAGGTGCACCTTAACCTGCCGTGTGTAAAATCACTCATTGAGTAACAAGGCAGACATACTTTGAATGTGTTTTCTGGATGAAATATCAATGTTTATATCCCATGAAATTCACTCATTTTTTGAGCTGCTTGGTGCTGTTTGCTGCTCTGAACATCATTTGTTTACCATCTACTGGGTATTTTTCTGCTGTAATAATACACATCTATCTATTGACACTGCTGCAGCATCACTGCCCTGTAGCATTAGTCACACTCTTCCAGATACCTAGACCCAAAAAAACACACGTTCATACAAAAAATTGTAGCTAGTCCACACTCACCCACATGCACACGAGCTTGAAACACACGATCATGCAAATGCATTCATACACGGCTAAAATGCACTCCAATCCGTTCACTCGTGCGTTAATGAACAGAATGCTTGTCACATTGATGAAGGGGTACAGGTTGATATCTCAAGGACAATTGTTTTAATAAAATGTATGCAATTTTCCCAGCAATGACTGACTCCACAGGACCATTACATTGGCTTTGAGAATACTTTAACTGCAAATTATCATGCAGGGCTGGAATGCCTGGAAATCTATTTTTGAGCCTTCTGATGTTAAATGAGAATGTACAGTATGCCATCATCAATCAACAACACAATTAATATATCAAACGAAATATTAAGAAATTGTGTCCATGCTCAAGTATACTGTAGTCCTCGTCTAATTTGGAAATCCTCAACCAGTGCTGGAAATTCCACATTCCTATGGCAAGAACCAATTACAAATGTGATAACCACAGTTGAACAGGGTCAGAGTTGGCTGCAAATACCAGGATTAAACAACTTCGTTTTCTATATAGCATCATATATATATTACAATTATTGTCAGCAACTCGTATGTTTGTTGTGTCGCAGGAGTCCCGTAAAGAGCTTGCAAGCTCACTAGGTATTTTTCTGCAGTAATAATAAACATCTATCATCTATCATCCTCCAAACTGGGAGTTTCCTTTCATCACAGATGCTTTTCATCATATGCGATCTTGCCCACATTTCATGGATATCCCCTAACTGCTTAACAACGTTCTAAAAACCGATCCATTTTTTCCCCTCCCTTAATGGCCATTTCCCACCCCCCCCCCCCCCGCTGTATCAACATTATCGTTGGGGAAGAGGAATCACGGGGGGAAGGGGAGCGGCACCTCCAGAGCGCGGTGGATGTCGTTGTCGGCCTGCTTGAGGGCCTCTGCGGCGGTGCGGCTCGCAAATCCCATGCCCCTGAGATTGTGCAGCGACGCAGCGTCCACCCAGTGACCCCCCGCCGTGCGGCCGTATCGGCGCCCACGGCGCACCCGACGCCGCTCGTCACGCTCGCGCTTCCGCATCGCGAGCCGCTCCTGCTTGCGCACACGGTACAGATACAGATGTTTATTATTACAGCAGAAAAACACCTTGCTGTAATAATGACCTGATAGGTCATAGAGGTTATTTGATCATACGTCTCCATTATGGTCAAACCTGTGAAGCACTGCATCACTGCATTTTAAATTGTAAATAATAGATTTTGACATGAATCATGACCCTGAAATCTGAGTTTAATCGGTCAATCACTACACATATAATATTATATGTGTGCTAGGTGAGTTGGTCCATGCTTACATAATACATAATGAGGTTTGGTGGGGACAAATGGTTGGTGACTGGTACAGAAATAAGCCACTATCCTGTGCAGCAAGTTGCTTCCTTTGGAACACAGTACTGCAAGTAGCTTACTCCTCTCTCTATCTCTCTACTGAGCTTTGTGTGGTCTATCTTTTCATAAGTGTGCGTTTTTTTCTCATATACTGCTCAGGTTTACGCACAACCCCAAAAAAATTACTCCGTAAAGAAATTCCCCAAATTATTCCAACGCAGGACCCTCGTAAAAAATAACATAGTTCCAACTATTTCTTGCTATTACACACCTCGCGTCTCTGAACTATGTGTGCTGCAGCCATCTCCAGGTTTCCCTCGCACGCCCGCAACCCCAGACGAGCTTCCTGCGGCGTGAAACCCAGAGACACGAGGTTCGCCAACTTCTCCCCGTCCACAGCTAGCCGGGAGAGCAGCGTCTCTGCCTGTGATCACCACACACGGCCAGACAAGTCAAACGTGAGTAATGCACCGGGCGCGTCGTACACAAGCGCGACACGCCAGGCATGTCATGCGTGCCTAATACACGCAGCATGCCTCCTGAAAAACATTACCCCTCCCTAGCAAAGCAATGGGGCGTCAGTTGCATTCATTAGAGGTGCATTGCACCATACTGTGAGTGGCCGATGATGCTGCTGCTGCCCACGAAAGACTTTGATATTATTTGGTGGCCATCTATTTAACCAACACAGGGCCAAACCTGGTATAATTGGTGTCCCCAAATGTCTTGACCCTATGAGTTGCATAGCAATATATTCGCACGGTTGAGAGCCACACGACACACGTCACTTTCACGTGGGGTGGTCACACTGCCAGTTCGCCTGTGCTGGTTGGCTATGGAGGTTTGCATTACAAAATCGGCGGGAACGCCCGGGCAGTAACTCATGTGCAGCTCTGCTGGCATCGGCGAGTGGCCCAAGGTCACAGGTTTCTCTTTCCTATAAGTTTATATTGATAAGTAAGAGGTTAGCTCCCTGTGATGGACTGGCGTCCCATCCTGGGTATAGCGCTGCCTTACGGCCTGGGTCTGCCGGGATAGGCTCTGGCTCACCGTGACCCTGTACAGGATTAAGCAGTTTGCGACAATGGATAAAAAATTGTGGCTGCGTGCGTACTTGCACATCTTACCTGGCTGAGATGATGGACGGCCTGCTCAGAATTACCCTGATGATACCACACGATGCCCTGCAGCAGGTACAGCCGAAGGAAGAGTGCCTGCTCGCGCCCGCTGCTCCCCTGTGTACGTACACACATTAAACAACTTAGTGACACTGTGTAGGCAATGGTGCACAAGCACAATAACAAATCACTATTCAACAACACTGCCTGAGAATGAAAAATATAATAGGCGATGTTTCGAGCAACGGCTTTTTTCACGAGATTTTTAATCAACGTAATAATAATTAATTACATTTACATAGCGTCTTTCATCCAGAGGTCCCAAAGCACTGCAGGAAACAGCAGAGAGGTGGGGGGGGAGGCAGACACAAGCACAGACGGCACCAAATGGTATCAGCCAATTAATGAATTATGTTTGTTGTTGTGGGAGCGAACAAGAGAACCCGGAGGAAACCCACACAGAACAGGGGGAGAAAACACAAACTCTGCACAGAAAGGCGCCCGAGATTGGACTCAAACCACGTTGGGTAGAACCTTCTTTCTGCAAGGTGCAGGTGTTACCACTGCGCCACCCTGTCGCCCAGTGTTATGTGATGCCTACTTGCCTTGAGGGAGTGCAGCCTCTCCAGATTGAGCCCATAGCACTTGTTGAGCGTGGCTTGTGCCGACACCAGGCGGTCGTGGGCATCGGGCAGCACGTCGAGGCTCTGCAGGCGGAGGTAGGCCCACACCACATCCAGGCACAGCACCGCAAAGTTGTCTACAGCAGAAAGCAGCTCTGAGCGGCACTGCCTGAGAAAAGACAAGACCACTGGTTTTTTCCATACTGTTTTTACCCTACCTGGCCAAGTGCTGTAAGCGAGCAATTGCTGCTATTGTAACTGACTCGACAGAAGGGGCAGTCGTGGAGGTAACAATACTGCAAGTCGCCTGCCTCTGGTGTTGACAATCTACACGAGCTTGTTACATGTTAATAATCAGTTGCCCGAGAGAGTTAAAGATGTTTTTTTTTTAATCGGATGCGTGCCGCTCGGATTGTAACCGAGCAAGGCGACAAGGCATCCCACAGTCTAATAAAGTTACATAAGAGGGGATCTACGTCTGCTTGTATGGTTGTGGGTGGAGGAAGATCGCACTTGAACTCTCGGTCAGCGTCCAGCAGGAGCAGCAAGGCGGACGAATGCTCCCCCCGCTTGAGCAATGCGCGGCCCTTCTCGTGCAGCGACATGGCCAGCATGAGAGCCTGTGCACAGCCACAGCACCACAACTATATTAAATAACGATGAACAACTGCATATTACTTGCACAGCTTTTCATCCATATCTGCACTATATTAGTTCTATTTGCACTATATTTGTTGTAATTATAATTTTTGTTCTAGATCTGTGCCTTGTTATTGTACCCCACCCCGACCCCCCCGCTTAGCTTAATTTGTAAATATACAATTTTTTTAGTATATTGTTTTTTTATCTTAGTATTTTTAATCCCAGAGAAACGGCATTTCGATCCTCTATATGTCCTGTATATATGGCAGAATTGGCAATAAAGTTGAATTGAATTCACTCAAATATAATCATGCAACATAAAAACACAACCATGATTTAGCATGATGCTCAGCAGTAATTGAAGGCCGTTCTCTGTTCGTCTTCACTTTACCTTTTTCTCCTCCTGGGGGATTTGAATGGGGTTCCCTTTCTGGTCAGCAATTTGCAGATACGGTGTGTTGCTTGGAGCTTCCGAGTCATCATCTGAGCATGCACGCACAGCATAGATTTCATGATGCGAGATATGGTGTTAATGGAATTGCATTACAGTGACCAAGGTCACATTCTGATCCATGACTGTGATCTGATTATATGTAATTAATGGAGTGCTGGTTCATGCTGCGCAATGTTACGCACGATTAATTTTGTTAAGAATTTGAGCAAGTGTGAGTCACCACTGAAAAC
>JAZEWU010000020.1:3905523-3918734 GCA_036362915.1 Geotria australis | reverse complement strand
TGAAGTGTTTGGTAGAGTTCGCAGGTAATACCAGGTATTACTTGACAGGGATCGCGACGTGAACGCCTCTACCTTGATCCCCTAAAACGTATTAAAATGCACATTTTCAAATTATTATTTTTACAAAAATACTGCATAAATGTTGATGATCTACAAACTGCAAACAATTTAGAACTATAGTAGGAAATAGCAGCCTATTTACCAAATTAAGTCAATGTTTAGATTCATATGTTATGCTGCAAAAGCTCAATGAATAATCTACAGTGCTCGTGACCTTCCAACAGATGTTTAAATGTGATTCCTATTGTAGTCATCTCTGCATTTAAATAGATTGCAACTGATAAAAATGTAAGGCATTTCTGCGTTGTCACCTAAAGCTCATTCAGTTCATCCACTGTGGCTGAATGACTGCTTTGCTGGTCTGGCAGTGCTTCTTGGATTACCGTGTGTCCTTGAAATACTGGATTAATTCAGTGTTGTAGTGACCTGGTATACCTGTATTCTTAACAAATCCATGTTATTTCAATGAGGACAAAACTGAGCCCGTTTGTAGCTTATAATGCTATTTATATTGAATACTTAAAAGAGAAAAAAACACCACTAAAACCATTAAAGTATTGCAAGCATTTTTTTTAACATGCAATTTTATGCTACAAAACTTAACGCATAGTGCAGTACCAAAACCGGGGCTCCCTACTGCATGACCTAACAAGTGTTGTTTAATTTTTGAGTTTCGGGACTGTGTTTATCAATCAGAGTTTTTATTTTTAGGGGTCCATCAAAAGCCCCCATCGTATATCCACCCACATGATTTTGCAGACACAGTGCACCGAGTCTTATAACTGCCCAGTCTATGCTAACAGTACCTATGTCGGCCAGAAGCTGTGCGCCCTGCCGTGTGCGTGCCAGTCTCAGCTGCTGCTCCTCATTCTCATGAGCCTGATGCTCCGTCAGTGTTAAGGGCACGACCATGATTTGGGCGGCAGGTCGAACACCTTGCTCCTGCAGTATCCGGCCTGCAACCACACATACCACACGTATACAGCACACACACCGCACTCGCAGTTACAGCATAGTGATGCTGCCAAATGGCATGGCGCTGTACCATCCTGGGCTGGACCTCCAGAAGTATGACTCACTGCCAATCTACCATGGACCTGAGTAGCTTCACCATGGTGTCCACTAACCACCATACCACATATACGTCGACCTTAATGCCCAATTTACTTACCAATTTCTGTTACCTGTTTTGCATGTAAACGACCAACAAAATATTAGTGTGTGTAGCAGTTATCTTCTCTTACCATCCTCTATGATGCGGCCAGCGGATATAATCTTCAGGTTGACAGAAGGGATATCGCACAGCTGGGCTATTCTGTTCACGAGGGTAAGATGTGACAGGAGAATATGCAATATATTTATGGTTAATGGTGAAGTGAATTTCACCAAGCATAATTAGTAATGTAAAAATATGACATACTGCTCGTTGATGATGACAATTAACAAAGGAAATGACCAATAATTTGATGTGTCCTAAACTGTGACTGCACTGTCTTCAAGAATTGTTCCCAAGAGCCGCTCATTCTGGATCGCTATGTCGAGTGTCCGTCCTCTCTCCTTCGGGCCGTTTTGCCTCCCACGTTTCAGGCATCATCAGGCTAACGAACGGTTTAGCCTCCAACGTAGGAGGTGAAACGGCACAAAGGAGACAGCAGGAACGCTCAATACGGCTATCCGGAAAGAGCAACTCTTGACAGCAATTCTCACACATCGAGCCGTAAAAACCTACATCAAGATATTGCATTTCACAGCTCAAAATTGCATGTGATGCAAGCGAGTGCCGCGTTGCAAAAGCTCACGTTGCCTTGAGCTGCAGGCCTGTGATGTCGAGCCTCGTTTCGAGCGACCCCGTCTCAAGTCGGCCGCCCTGATAAACAAACCACAGCATATAATTTTGATTCCTATCGTTACCATCTGTCCTCATGATACTGAAGCATGCAATTTCAACATTTATTTCGACTTGCAGGATTGTATTCATCGTTAGTCAATGTATGCGCTACAATGTTTACAACAAGCACAAAATCTCTGATGAGCAATTTAAAAGACATAATGACTACAAACTCGCTGTTGTGAAAATGTCACTCAATAAAATATGATATTGAAACTTTATACCAGCAAAATAAAAGTCATGCACAACTAGTTTTCTGAAAAAACTATTGTTGGCGGAAAACAACTGAAAACATAATACAGTATATATGGCAGTAACTGAATGCAGATCAAGATAAGAGTTATGGCAAAGAGGTGAGTAAAAGTGGGTAGAGGTGCTTTTTTGAAAATTGTATTTGACAATCAAAAGCAGAATGCCAACGTGGCCAAAGATGCACATTTTCAATCATATGGATAAGAAGCATATGATAGTAAGTGAACTACATAATAAATTAAACATCTCCCTATCTCTGTCAACTACATTTTTAAAATTCAATTCTAGTTTTCAGTCATGTGGTCATGGCTCTACGTTGAAAGTAAAACTATCCATACTCCCTAAATAAACACTGAGCATTTGGAAATTATGCACTTGCCCTACACACTTTTCTCTGTACCCTATTTTTCCTGAACTGCCTGTGCTCTTCTGCCTGTTCTGTACTCTGTTCGTTATTCACCCCAGGTCTGGCCATGCGGTATCGGAGAGTGGCGACGCCAGACTGCTTGAAGGCAGCCTGCTCATGAAGTCTCCGCAGGGTATGCAAACGAAGCGTCTCCAGGCTTGCCAGCATCACTGACGACTCCACACTCAGCTCAGAGCTGTACCGTACTCCCAGCTCCTGCCAATTGCCCAGCGTTCACACATACACACATGACAAGGACCACACACACAGAGAAGTGCATCAGTTTATTTAATAGCGGAGCAGTGCAGTACACAACACATAAATACCGAAACGGAAGATTGTCAGCAGAGCACAGTGCAGAAAAATAACCCTGATATTTGTTGCAATGTGGCTTTATGCTACCATCTCTATTCTCTGCACCTTTACCAAGTCACACTGACTACTGTGGAGAGGTGGTCAAAAACCCCTTTAATATTTACGGCATGCAGAGGCACTCATCCGATAATGAAATTACAAAAACAAATTGTACATGGACGCATGTATGGCTTCACATGATCCACATTTTATGAGAATTATAATTGATTCGATAAATATTACCTCATGCAGTATTAAGCATGAGTGTAGAGGAATGCAACCCAGATATTTGCCGATTTTTAGTGATGCACAATGTAGATTACAGCTGAGGTGCATGCAGCAGTGCAGTGCAATCACCTGCAAAGCAGCACCGGCCCCGCCACTCTCGGTGTAGGGCTCCAACCACAGCTTCACCCCATCCCTCCTCAGAGCATCCCGCACACGCACCTGCAAGTGCTCCTCCAGGAGAGACTCTGCCTCCATCTGGGGAACATTACAGAGGTAATGCAATGCAATGTATTAATTTTGAATCCAATAGAAAAACAAGTAGTTGTCCAAGTAGCTCAGAGGTCAAAGGGTTGACCAGGGACTGCCAAGAATCTGTGAAGTCGTCCAAAGTTAAACTGGGTTCTCAGGTGTAATGGAGCTTATGGTCTCAGCCTGTTCACCAATGACCACACATCATCTTTCAAGTGATTGTGCACTTTTTGCTAAAAAGGGTACAACTCTCAGAATTGAAAATATATCATGGCAGAATATACGGGAAATTGCATCCTCCAATTGTGTGAAGCTAATGATGCCACATGTAAAACATTTCGGAAGAAGTATGGTCAAGATCTGCTGCTGTAAGGCATGCTGGTCTGCCAGATTTATCAATGGTTATGTTAATGACATGATGTTGAAAGCAACATTTTAATAAATGGGGGGAAAATCCAACCATTTGCAGTAGTGTGGACAGTTTTTACATTACATAAACATCACGTTATGCAGAAAAGGAAACATGTAAATGGTTAGTACGTTGACGATAATACAAATATATCAAACATGAATAAAACATTACACATTGACGGAGTCAATGAAAAAGCATGGCCCTACAGGAATAGGAAAATATGTATAGCTCAGGGGAACAACAAAGTACTGGAACCATCAAAAGGAATCATTGAAGATTTTGACAAGTTTTGAAAGGGCAGTCTAAAGTGCATCATAAAAACAAACAGTCAACCAAACACATGGGAACTTCAGGAGAAACCTTTGAGGAAGGACAAGCACTATGAAAGCAGGGCAGCACGAGGCGGTGTTACAAATGCAGGGGGTACAAGTGTGGTGACGGCTGATACTTTTAGCTTAACCTGCTAATCATTATTTTCACATGCCTTGAGGTTAAACAGATCTTAATATTGATGCAGCTTTATTGAAGAGGGAAATATGGTTTGGTATTAAAGGCTTTGGTTCATAGAACACCTTAACTAAAAATTAATTTCAACTTGCCTGACTGTAACTGACAAACTAAAGGGAAAATGTGTTTTATGCAAATATCTAGAATTCAATTATTTTAGGCATTCACATAGGTTCCTAGGGCTAAGGTTTACGCCAGTGACAATGAACTTAGATGATTTCCCATATACTATTTTAATGCCTATGACCGAATCACCCAGAATGCACCCACTCTAGTCAAACTTTGCAAGCCTAGCAGGTTTCAGCATGGAGAGCGCTTGGATGGACGTCTTTAGGGACAAATACAGAACAATCTATTATTGTTCTGCAACCTCCCTAACCTTTACCAACCCATACTGACCAGCGTGGTGAAGTGGTATAGTCATTTAAACCACACAAAACATCCAGGCGTGGAATGATAAACGACATGAACATGCACTGCATCAAATCACCAGGCATGTGCCAAGAAGCCAAGCAGAGTTGACTGGATATTATTTGAATAGACGAACACCACGGTTTTTAGGCTAAGGGGCTACGTGGTGGAGGACAACAGAGGGAAATATTATTACGCATTCTAAACCAGTGGGCCGCGAGCGCCGCCTTAGTGGTCCGTGGTGACCATACACAAGTGGCCCTTGAGGTGTACAAGGTGGAGAAGCTCTGGTATAATAAATCTTCTTCTTTGCGATTCTTCGAAGCACGATGGTCAGCCTCTGGACATCGTTGTCTTTCAGCTCGGCTTCGAAGTGTTTGGTAGGCTTCGAAGTGTTTGGTAGAATTCGCAGGCAACACCAAGTATTACCTGACAGGGATCGCGACGTGAACGCTTCTACCTTGACCCCCAGGTATGATAAATGTTTGTACTGTACTTCAATGCTCCTGTCTGACTGCAAGCCTGTATTAATATAGAATTAGAGACACTTATTTTAATACGATAACTTGATAAACTAACAATTATTGTACATGTCCGCGTATATTTAGCAATTTGAAATTTAACATCAACACAGTTGCGCCCGCAATAATAATAATAGCATTTATATAGCGCCCCAACAAACAAGGCGACGTATTAATCGTTAAGTCACAATACAGAACTCTCACTATCACCATCAGCACAATGAAGCAATCATTAGCACCGTCTTATTGTACGACGCGATCAATTTTAAATTACATTGAGTGTCTCACTGTAGGTACAGTGCAGCCGAGCCGTGACTCAGCCTGTTCTACACAGAAATCGGCAAACTGCAACACACGACGTTTGCGAGCGACTACGTTTTTATATCACAAACCTCGTCCTTACTCGCACTCACCAACCATACCTACGGATAAAAAGTGATGTTCATCATTGTATACACGAGATACCTTTTGTGCGGGGAATATTGACGTGACGCTTGCCAATACGTACCACACGTGGACAGTACACACACGCTTCGATTAGGATATTCATTAGGGGGGCCGGCCTCGATATTGTAATACATGATCTAAGTAGCATATTGGGGGTCAAGGTAGAAGCGTTCACGTCGCGATCCCTGTCAGGTAGTACTTGGTATTGCCTGCGAAATCTACCAAACACTTCGAAGCCGAGCTGAAAGACAACGCTGTCCAGATTCTGACCATCGTGCTTCGAAGAATCGCAAAGAAGAAGAAGTAGCATATTCATGAGGGGGCCGGCCTCGCGGTGTAACACACGATCCAATTAGCATTGGCATTAGGGGGCGGCCTCGCGGTATAATATACATATTCATGCAGGTCTAGACCTCAATGTGTTGTTATTCAGCCAATCACCACCATGCATTCGGTTGACAAGTAACCTATTAGTCAATTCAATGGCGCAGGTGTTTGTGTATGCGTATGCCCAGGTTCGTATCCTTCATAAGTGTAAATTTAATCTGCACAACAAGGCTGTGCTGTCTTATTACAGCTTTACTTCCCACTTATTGATTACTCTTCTTTCTTTTCTTCTTCTTCTGAAACGTTAACAGCATTTTAGCTTCCAGCTTAAATACGAATTGACTGACCTAGTTTCCACCCACAGTCCAAAGACATGCTACATAGGTTAATTGGCCTACGGACTAATAATAAATTGATATTATTATTATATTATTATAGCCCTGCCTAGCGCGCTGTGTCTACCGGGATAGGCTCCGGCTCACCGCAACCCTGTACAGGATTAAGCGGTTTCAGACAATGATGATGATGAATAGTGAAATACGAAGCTGAGAGTTGCTCTTAACAGCTACTCTTTCGGGGATATCCGTGTCTAACGTTCCTCCTTTACCACGTTTCGCCTCCCACGATCGAGGCTTTTGACTGCTTTACCTGCAACGTTGTCCAAGTGGACTAAAAAACATTTGACGTAACCCTGTACTCTGACTTAGCATTATAGCACCTTTCGTACAAATACATCCACGTCGTTTACTTCAAATGTTTCCCTCATGTTGAGCAATATTTTTTTGTGTCCAGCAGGGGGATTCACAAGCCAAGCTTATGATGCAGGAGATTTTTACACAACTAATCGGCCTAATAGTTTTATTCTGGAGCGACAGGTATGTGTAGGGGACATGGTTCGCGTATCTATTTTGATACTGTATTTATCCATCCATCCATCCATCTTCTAAACTGCTTGCCCTGGTGAGGGTCGCGGCAGCAGCAGTCCAAGGAGAGTGGACCAGACATCCCCCTCCCAGCTCTTCCTGGGGGATTCCCAGGCGTTCCCAGGCCAGCCGAAGGATATAATCATAGAAAGAATGGTCTTGCCCGAGGCGGTTCGATTCCCGCCTTTCTGTGTAGAGTTTGTGTGTTCTCCCCCTGTTCTGCGTGGGTTTCCTCCGACCATACAATGGCGCCGAAAAACCGCATGGCTGCCTCCTCCGCCTCTCTGCGCTTTCCTCGCGCCTCTGAGTCATTCCCTCGTCGAATGGATATGTGCGCGTTATAAATGTTAATTTATTAAAATTATTATTTATCCCTCCGGCGTGTCCTTGGTCGGCCTCCAGATTTCCGCCCAGTGGGCCGTGCCCGGCAGACCTCCCGGGGGAGCCTTCCAGGGGGCATCCCCACCAGATGCCCGAACCACCTCAACTGGCTCCTCTCCATCCGAAGGATCAGCTACTCCACTGAGGTTCTCCCGGATTTCTCTATAACGACACTAATGATTATTTTGCATGATACTGCATGAGCTGACTTATTTTGTTGCGTCTGATTGGCTGTGAGATTTATTTACATGCGACCACAAGTACCCAGTGGTAGCCACAACCTCAGGTGCCTTTCTGTGTAGAGTTTGTATGTTCTCCCCATGTCTGCGTGGGCTTTCGCCAGGTACTCTGACAGCACTTTGGAGTGTTGTATTGTCGTAATGATGAAATACACTTTTACAAAAATGACCCCAAACATTAAGGTATGTCTTACTTTCCGAAGCATCTTATAAACTCGAAAATACAACATATGAAACATAAATAAATCAAAAGTTTCCTAACCAGAATCACACACCGTTGGTTTATATGTGGAAAAATCTGTTTATATTCATGTTATAAACACTTCACACTATATCACATTCTGTAAAATGATAGAATATGCGATGAGAGTGGGCGGCACGGTGGCGCGGTGAGTAGTGCCGGCGCCTCACAGTAAGAAGAACCCGGGTTCGAATCCTGGCTCGGGTGCCTTTCTGTGTGTAGTTTGCATGTTTTCGCCGGGCACTCCAGTTTCCTCCCACAGTCCAAAGACGTGCTGCTGCATAGGTTAATCAGCCTGCGGACTAAATCGCCCCCGGTGTCTGGTAATGGACTGGCGTCCTATTCTGGGTATAGCCCTGCCTTCCGCCCTGTGTCTGCCGGGATAGGCTCCGGGTCACCACAACCCTGTATAGGATTAAGCGGTTTCTGACAATGAATGAATGAGATGAGAGCAGATGTAATTTTCCATTAGTAGGAGTACAACGTGCATCTTGATGTTTGCTGTACAGGGCATTACTTATATATTGCATTATGGTATGTAAACATTGTTGTGATGTACTTTAGTGTTCAGAGATAGAACATAAATGGCTTCTATTTTTAAAAATTACTTAATTAAGTTTGGCGGTGGCTTGGGGAGGCCTTCATCCAGCAGTGGATTGACCATGGCTGCTTATGAGTGGCATTATTTTGATTGTTGGATTGGTTGGTAATGATTATCTTATTAAGATCATGAGCTATCGAGGGTGCCATGCTGGCCTTCATAGGCGTTCGCTAACATCGCTTGCCCCAACAGTCTGCTAAAGCTATATGGGAGATTTTTTGTCTTTTTGTGCATTGTGGCCTTATTAAACATTGAACGCCTGCCATACCAAAAAGATTGAGAACCAGTGACCTAGTGAGCTGTCGCTCTTTAAAGCATCCCCCTCCCTTGTAGTGAAGTGCCTTGAAATATCGATGTAGTGACAGGCTTAGCTGGTATCCCACATTTTCACCTCATTCATTGTTTTGTAGCATTGCATCACATTTGGTGTGTTGATGCCCTCCTTCCATACAGAGCCATGGTTTGGCCCGGTGAACCTTGGGCATTTACAGTGGAGCTGGTGGGTCCCTTCCTTGTAGGGGGAGGGGATTTAGCGGGGAGGGATGGCAGAGTTGCCCCCTTGTCCCACAGCTCTCCCTCCTCTCCATCCATTGCACTGGATTCAAGCCCAGCCTTGATCTATTTTTGCGCGACGTGTACTCCACTCTGTCTCCACCAAGCTGCCCTTACAAGGGAAGGTGTTTGGGAGGGTGTGGGTAAGGGCCAAGGGAGAGTGTGTGTGTGTTTATGTATGCTTGTGTGTGTAGCGTGTGTATGTGTGGAGCGTTGGTACGGTGGTACGCATGCTGTGCTACAATTCCGACAACTTGGCTTTGATTCCTAGAGATATGTATCTGGTGCAGGCCACCCATAGGTCAACTGTGCATGATGTTAACACCAGGGAGACAGATGGGTACATTTTGTGGTTTGGGGTGTATATGCTCACCTGTGCATACACGTTAATTCTACCAAACACTTCGAAGCCGAGCTGTCCAGCAGCTGACCTTCGTGCTTCGAAGAATCGCAAAGAAGAAGAAGAATACTCGTATCTGGATGTGTGATCATTTGAGCGTGTAATCAGCCTGTGCATAAGGTCAAATGGTATACGCTGAAGTTTGTGCGTATGCGTGTATTATTTGGTGAGCGTGAGTGGAATCCCATGGGAATGTGTACCTATGTGTGAAAAATGATGCAAATTTGTTTGCTATAATGTATTTGCTTGGGGGCGCTTATATTCACCACGTCGCGTAAAAAGTGTGTAATTGGTGCAGTATCACACCGAACAAACATTCCAAGTCAAATAGCAATAGATCAGATCTGGATGTGGTTCAATGGGTTTTAAAGTCATTCATCCTCTGCTGAACTGGCCTGCAAGCTCATTTTCTTTGGGGTTCACTCTCATACGTTTATTATAACGACTAATAAATTAATCACTGCATGTTGTACACTGTTTTGTTCCACATTACTGTACATGCTATTATTATATATCTTAAATCTGTAAATAAGAATCTTCGTATAGTTCTATTACAATGACACATTAGTGTTAGCCATTTTCAATTGCCGAATGCATATACAGTAGATGTGATGGACTGGCGTCCCATCCTCGGTGTTCCCCTGCCTTGCGCCCTGTGTCTGCCGGGATAGGCTCCGGCTCACCGCGACCCTGTATAGGATTAAGCGGTTTCTGAAAATGAATGAATGAATGATATACAGTAGATTGTGGATAAAATAAACTACGGAACTTTAACATTTTGCACCAGCCTAACACTCCTGCAAAGAATGCTGTGCATATCATCAATGTTTGATTTTATAAATGTTTTTAATTAGGCTACATGATAGGTGTTTCATTACCCACATACAGTATTTTAATTCATATTTCTTTATCCATCATTGCTTGCCACCAGATTGCTGCTCAAATTTATTATAGGCTCACATTTTTATTGACTGCAGTGTACAGCATTAAAGTTTATGTTTGTGCTAATTGAAATTACACCACAGTTATGTTGTGTAATTTTTCATTCTCATGCAGATTAGCCCGCTGATGTTTTTTGCACAAGGCATCCTTCTAATGTTTATAGCAATGTCTCTTTGACGAAAATATGCCATCTCTGCATGAGCTATTATTTGGATCCAAAAAATATTATAATTCAATCAATGTGCCGTTTATCATGCAAGATGAATATCAGTTTCCTCATAGCTTCGGAGGTAAGCTTAATCAACAGGATACATTGAGCCTCGGGGCAGGGCTATTGAGTGTGCAGGCGGTGTAATTGCCATGACGGCCTAAAGACGGAAAATTGGACAAAGGGCCCAAATACATTCTTAGTACCAGGGCCCATCCAAACCACGTGACGCCACTGATTAATACATTAATTTCAGCCAAATGTTTATACCAGCAATGAGCACAAACAAGGTTTGCAGATTACAGTAACTGCATTTCTTCTAAAAGGAGCATATTTATTTTGTTACTAACTCAATACATGAATCAATAACACTGCTTCGGATGAATATGCACTACTGTATATATCAGGGGTCGGCAACGTACCACACACACGTGCCATGAATGAGTGGTACCAGGGGTGGAATTGAGTTTGAACGCATGGGAATTCCATTCCCAGAGTGAAAATCTCGTAGTGAAATGTCGTTCCTAAAATTAATTGGTGAGATTTCCAAAATTTGTTGAATTCTAATAGCGGCATGGGCGGGACGCTGCCGCGGTGAGAAGCGCTGCCGCCTCATAGCAAGAACGTCCAGGTTCGAATCCCCGCTCGGGTGCCTCTTTCTGTGTGGAGTTTGCATGTTCTCACCGTGTCCGCGTGGGTTTTGGCCAGGCACTCCGGTTTCCTCCCATAGTCCAAAGACATGCTGCTGCATAGGTTAATCTGCCTGATGACGAAATAGCCCCCAGTGCCCTGTGATGGACTGGCATCCCATCCAGGGTATAGCCCTGACTTGCGCCCTGTGTCTGCCGGGATAGGCTCCGTCTCACCGCGACCCTGTACAGGATTAAGCGGTTTCTGATACTGGATGGATCATGCGTCGTGTCCATCCCAATCCCAGCAGAGCTCAGTGAAACTCTTCTTATCGTTGTTGATGTACAGGACACAATAGGGGAATCCAATTAACGGCGTTTATCCAAACAAATGACTTCTCTTACTCGTGAGTAAAAGCGCGAATTGTTGCGGATAATTGAGTGAATTTATAATAATAGCATTTATATAGCACCTTTCACCCGAGGGTCACAAAGCGCTGCACAAAGCTGCAGAGAGAACGACATGTCAACAACGACAGAGCACGGAAAATCAGCAACGCGTTCCAAATTACTCTTCTTATCCACACTTTCGCGTTGATGGTCTAGATGAATTTAGCACTTCTGGGAAACCACGCAGATAGTAGAAACAATCTTCTGCATTCCCAGTCGACTCACCTATGGATATCCTCTGACAGTACAGCAGGATTGGTTTTTAATCTTTTCATTTTAAAATAGGTATGGATAGCAGAATCAATGGTCGGATAATACCAAGATCCGCATGTCACTTTAGAGGCATGGGCAGTAATACAAGCTGGTATTGGGAGGGCACATCGAAGAAATCTTACTATACATATATTATTAATTACATTACACTTTTATAGAGTTTATCCATGGTTGTTAGATGTGTATTATTATTATAAAAGAAAATACCAAGTGAGCTTGAAGGTTCTGGATGCAGGATTCCTGCGATACAGCAAACCTTCCAACTAAACAATGCAAAGAATTGATAAAATCACAGGGTAACACAACGAATTGACACCATTAAATTGTGCAAGGTTGAAACCTTAAACATAATCATAAGGTGAACAGAAACACAGTGTTGCACAGTATAAAGTGACTGATAGTTCCAGGACATTAATTAAAGACAAAGAAGTGAAAAAGTTTAACAGTACGATGAGAATAAACAAGTTCAAAGCGCCTTATTGCATAATAAAGTGAAAGAGCAAAGGCAGCCCTTCAAACCACCTATCATTTTTAAAAATTACTTTTAGGCAGAAATTTGTAATTCTAATTGGGAGCAAAGGTCGTTCATCGAAGGTAGTAACTGCAGTATCAAGCATAAGGCAATATGCTTCCCCATGCCACTTTGGTCATCGGGGTTTGTGAGACCATACTTGACTACGCTGGTTAGTATGACTTGGTGGAGATGGCAAGGCAGGGTTCAAGGCCGGGTCATGTTTCACGGGCACCTCCAATTAGTCATGATCGGGAATAAAACTTAGGTTGTAAGGCTGGTGGTGCGGTGCGCTCACCATTGCAACACGACACTCCCGTAATATATGTATGCGTACTGTATATACTTATTCCAGTTTTATCAGTTTGATTGGTGAACTGTGTATATATAAGATATTGCCTCCTCGGCAAGATCGTGTAATATAAATAGCAGAAACAATGAAAAATATTGGTAACACTAGTGTACAGAAAATCTCTATAGTCTGTTAATTTATGGCAATTACGGTAGCTCCCATGTGATGTGGCACTAATCAAGGGTGTTTTATCTCCTGTCACTGAATTGTTTTGTTCTCCACTCCAACGGCTGTTATTGTTTAGACGTAAATGGGCAGAAATGTCTCATCATTAAAGCACGACTGCATCCTGCAGTCTGAGCCATTTAAATTCAGAATTTGTGTCCGTTACATGTGACTCACTGATTAAAGAAGATGGCCCTAAGAGGAGAAGGGTTGAGACTTTTGAATGAATGGATGGATGATTCATCCATTCATTTTCTTTATTTAAAACACAACACTTCTTCT
>JAZEWU010000020.1:3876582-3904426 GCA_036362915.1 Geotria australis | reverse complement strand
AGGCTGCTGGAATAGACGAGGAGGCGAGGCTGGGAGGGATTGGTGAGAGGGGAGGGTTAACCCTTCACTTGCTCTTTGCCGGAGTCTGACAACAGTGCCGGGCTCACTACTGCCCGCCTTCACGATAGCCTCTCACGAGTGCTCGTCAGCGCGGCACACATATACACACACACGGGAGAGGAGGAGGAGGGGGTGTGGGTCAGAGACAGAGAGAGCGAGAGATCGAGCTCGGGGGGTTGCGGGAGGGCTGGAAGGAGACAACAGTCCCAGGCAGTGCGAGAGAGCGCGCGTGCCCACGCCTGGCAGAGCCTGCCTGCTGCGTCCTGGGAGCCGCAGCCTTGCCGCAACTCGGCGGCCGCCCCCTGAGCGCCGGGCAGATCCGCCAGCGACCGCCGTCTCACCCACGGAATACCACGCAGCAATAGCAAGCAGCGGCGGAGGGGGAGGGGGGCAAATCAGGAGCTGCCAGTCCACTCCACCAAAGGTGAGATTATAGGGACATTCCCCAAAATACGTCATATGCTGAGATTTTGGGGCCAGACAATGTTGGGCCACATCGTCCCAACGTCCCAACGTTGGCCCCGTTGCAGTGTGTTAAATGCGGGGAGGGGGACAGAGTGAGAAATAGTGAGAGGAGGAGTGAGAGAGGTTCCAGTGATTTGACAGAGGGAGACAGTTGGGCGAGAAACACAGCTGACATCACGCCCAAGGTGAGGTGTACTGCCTTCACGGTTTGTTGGGATCGTTGAAATTTGTGTTAATTTTATTATTCCATTGGTTAACGGCAGGACTTTCCTCTCTGGCGTTATTAACTACTGTAGTTAATTTATCAGTGATCTGGATGATAACCCTAGGACTGGCTAAGTGGTTTCTTATTTAAAGCGCCTCGATATAAGCTGTCTGGGGAAATGGTAGTGGCAGGAGTGTGTGTGTGTGTGATTTTTATGGCTAGTTGCAGGGATTGTTGGGAGCTGTAGCTAGATCACTGCTTCCTTTTTCAAATCTTATTCTGGTTTTCCACTTTCCTGTTGTCATTATATGTTTACGAAACAAGATCCTTTGTATTTGTCGCTGACCAGGTGTGTAAATCACCGTTTCGCAGTGTGCACATGTACGCACAGCAGTGATGCTTTCACAACAATTAGCCAATAAGAATTGTACGCATACGATTAATCAAAGTTTTCCCCCTTTGCTTCATACAGTATATTTATTTTTTCTTTGACTGCTCATAGCGGCTTAATTTTCCTCTGAATCTCGGGCATTTTGTGCAGCGGCTGTTTAATAATAAATATATACTCCATTCCTATTACAGTACATTTGGAACTCAGTCTGGTGAGTTCGATACCCGACCACGGCTGATGGCGAGTGATCTATGAACTGGCACTGATTCTCACTTCACCAACCCACGTTGAACAGCGTGGTGAAGTATGGTCGATCAAACGCTATGAGTCTATGAGCATAGGGAAGCCTTATTCCAGCAGTGGATTGTCATTGAGCATTATTACTGTTGATGCAACTCTTATGAGGCTGGACTATTTACATGTTACAGTAAACACTGCAATAGCGATCAGTAATTTCTAACGAATTTTGAAACAATGTATTTGTTTTGCATTTTTATGTCTTACAGTGTAGGGATATGTATTGTTTAGCTCTACAAAATAATGCACGTTTAATATAGATCTACATATTGTACGCCGTTTTGTCAAGATGTAATACGATAAGTATCAATGAGTAATATCAACCTGCTGTATTGCTATCCTATGTGTTAAGAGTGATATACAGTCAGTTTAGATTGCAGGCAATATCAGAGAGTTCAGACTAGGAAATATATTAGCATTAAAAATTCAATTGCTGTGGAGTTGGATCGGCACATGTTGAATCTGACGCATTCGCGATATGATTTGTACGCATTCTTTCCCACTTTATCACATGCCATTGACCCCCTTGAACAAGACTTGGGGGCGCACACCTGTGATGCAGCTATTTGGAGGCAATGGTTGGTGGATCTCATGCAGAGATTTGTGAAACTCCCAATGCTGTTAGTCAGCTGGACATGGGGTGGCAAATCGGTTCATGAATCCACCTGTATGGACCTTAGGTGTTATCCGCTAATATGCGTGCGTCCTTTGTTTTGGGCATTTTGGTGCCTGTCTTGTGTTTGCTTGTAGGTGACATTGTTCCATTTTTAGAGATGTTAAAGTATAGCATGCTTCGCACCAGGATGTGATCATATTCCGGGTTACATTTTCCAAAATATCTGACAATAAGGGGTTTAACGGGAGAGCGCCTGGGCGTTCAAGAGTGGAGACCTCCTCCATCAGCTTCAGCCAGTCCTCGAAAGTGGGTCGTTGTGCCTGAGGGAACTGACGGCAGTTCTCAGTAGGGTATTTTGTGAGGCCGAGATCGAAGCGGGGGGGACATACCCAATAGGCAGGTGTTGGAAAAAGGGAGCACGGATGTTCTTCTTCATTAACGACTTGGAGAATGTCCTGGTACAAAGTTTGAAACTTGCCACTGATGTTCCTGTGGTCACAAATCACATTCAGGTCACAGGGTGCAAAACGGAGTGTGGTAAGCACTACAATTTGGTAAAGGGGAGCAGCGAATCCAACTATACCCGAATTAATTACTCTTAGTTTCTGTCTCCAATTCGACAAGGTTTGATTTGCCGCAGTCCGTTTGTTGTATGTAGCAATATTAAAAACCTTGAAGGCATCTTATTAATACCCAGTATATTTTTAAGTCCCCCTGTTTCTCCACCTATCCTTCTAATGCCATGGCTGGTGGAACCAGAGCTGCATTGAACAGTTATTTATCTGCAACAGTGATGTGAGTTTCTGGCTATACTTCATCACACTCGTCAGAACAGGTTGGTAATGCTACCTTATGAAGGAAGGTACCACGGTCATTCGAATTGACCTGATAAAATTCAGGTTAATATGGAGATGACTGCCAACAAATACTATGTCAATTAACTACATCAAAAGGACAAGGTATAAAATAATTTAAACTGATACTGGGCAAAAGATTAGAATCCATAGAGAGGCAAAATTAGGAAATAGGCGTAAAGTAAAACCACCAAAATTGTAATTGACATATTTTGTTCCAGTGTATGTTGAAGGCAGATGTGAAAAGAAATATAAAAAGAGATGATAATTCCAACCAAAAGGTGTAATACACGAAACTCACCAAAACCATTAGGAAGAGAATGACAACATACATTGAGAAACACAAGAGAAAAATTAATAGCACCGTCATTATAGGTAATGGCAGCATGAAAGCAGGACAAAGGATATTGATTGATAAAAATAACAAAGATAAGCCCTTAGAGAGCAAGATGATACGTTAATGCATGACAACAACAACAATTGTTTAATTTGCCGAGGAATTCTATGCTGCATAGCAATACAATTCACCTACGTCAGGGAAGGAGGAGGAGAAAGATGTTCCAGATGTCACAATTTGAGAAGATGCTAATGTTACATTATGAAAAAAGAGAGAGCTCCTGGACCAAAGCATTATCCCCTGGCGTATATGACGTTTGCACACATGTCAACACTAAACGAGGGACACTGGCTAAGCAACTCGAGGCAGAGACTTCTAGAAAATAATTCCTGACACTCAATGAAGTGTTCCTGAGTAAACAAAAGAAGCAATGTTATTGCATATTATGGTGTGTTTTAATACAGTGCAGTGGTTTAGTATTTTACCTGGATCTGACTACTGGTACTGAAGGTTTTATTCCACCCTATTTACGTGTGGAAGTATTTATTGTTAATGCTTCCTTTCAGCCGTGGTTCACTTATATGGGCGTTTATTTTGGCCCAGACATCTGTGGCAGGACGGCTCAGCAGGTAGGCATTTGTCTTTCACAAAGGAGTACAGGGATTGAAATCCTGCCTAATGATTCTCTTGACGATAGATTGATGCTGTGCTGTCATAACAAGCTGTCACCTGCTTGGAAGTTAGTGGCTAGATTTCCAGATGATCATAGATTTTATTTTATTTTGGTCTGGTTACAGTGTTAAAATAACTTGAGTATTAATGAAAGTAACTTGCGTTGCATGCACTTTCAACCGTTGATATATTGAAATCAAGCCACAAGTTTTAGAATTAAAGCCCTCACTTATCTCCAAAGTCCATTTATCCACCAAGTACTACGATTCATTTTAAAACAATGTAGTAAATAACATGACAAGTTATTGCAGGAACAATGTAGTGCTTGTTTAACGGGGAGAAGTAATATTGACTGTGTGGACCGATTCATATGAAGACATTTATTTTGCAACTGCTGCTTATTGCTTGTACGACTATATCAAATGGCTTTGCAAAAATATGTTAGCTTTTCAAGTACCGTGTAGCACTGCATTTTAAGTCACGTCAGTGGAGAATTGCTGCCCACACTATCTGTTTGGTGCTGTAAGAGGAAGAGGTGCTCTATCCACTGCTGATAGAAGGGCCTTATCTAAGAGGGAGCTTTCCAATGGTATTTGTCCCACTGTTTCGCATTGATCAGATGTGTTGGAAGAGCAAGGTGGGTGTACCCACACTTTAGCCCACCACATGTAGCCTGTCTGCCGTCTATATATGGCATTCCTGCTGGGTGGACAGAGATCAGGCAGATTTATGAAACGTACCCATTTTTCAACCACTGGGAGATGGCTATTACATACTGACAAGTTTTTTTTCTTATTTATCTTATTCACGTAATGACAGTATTACACGTTACGATGCGTGTAAAACTTGTCAGTATGTAATAGCTATCTCCCAGTGGTTGAAAAATGGGTACGTTTCATAAATCTGCCTGATCTCTGTCCACCCAGAAGGAATGCCATAGATCCCTCTCAGGTAATACTTGGTGTTGCCTGCGAATTCTACCAAACACTTCGATGCCGAGCTGAAAGACAAAGATGTCCAGAAGCTGACCATCGTGCTTCGAAGAATCGCAAAGAAGAAGAAGAGCCATCATAACCAGTCAGATTTATATTGCATCTTCCACAGCGAACGTGTCTCAAGGCCATGCCAGCCAGTGTGGATGAGAAGGTCAGGCCAACATTGTCCCAACGTTTAATGTTCACTGGGCTAGAGCTTCAACTTAGACTACAACCAAACATACCCACTCATTAGCTTACATTTCACTGGAGCATTGTGTCATGGGTGATCATTTTAATTGGATGTTTGCAATGACATACTCACATGGAGTAGTAGAGTCTTCGGCATCCAGTTCAATCAATACACTGTCTGCACCCTTCAGCTAAAAAAATATGGATCAGAGGACATTCGCAAGCTCAAAACATCGTATCGATTTAGAAAAGTAAGTGGGCTTGGACAGGGTATGTTGCAAGAAGGGATGATGGACGATGGGTGAGAATAATGAGGTGGTGACAACCAAGCGGGAGCTAGACGTGTTTGTTGTGTCACATGAATCCTGGAAAGAGCTTGCAAACTCGCTGGGTATTTTTCTGCTGTAATAATAAACATCAAACATCTATCTATAATAAGGTGGGCTGTTGCATTGTGTGACTGAGGAATCGCAAGGCTTAGAGAGAGACCTTCATAAGGCAATGGATTTATCTGGGTTGATGATGATGTTGATTATCAGGATGATATGACCAATATGCCTTTCTATATGTTATGGCCAATATGCCATGCTATATTTTATATGAATTGATTAAGCAACAAGAAATTGACAAGAGTCCTTTGTCAATCCATTGGTGGATGAAGGCCTCCACATGCTGCATTGGTCACGGGGTTTTGTTCTTACCATACCTCACCGCTGCAGTCAGTGTGCGTTTATGGGCGCGTGTTTCCAGGATCCGTTCAGATATCACTTACTGCTGATGTCAGCCAGGTCCGGAAATGAAAGTCAGATTGATGAATTCAGAGCGCAGTATGCTAACCACTGTTCTACCCTGTACTTTATCAACGTTGTAAAAGTATTCTATTGCATACAGTGTATCCCCCAGCAATATGAACAAATTTGTCATATCCATAGTGGAAAGAGCCCAGGAAACTGTCTTCATTGGTTATTTTAGCAGTGACTGCATGTGCGCCTGTTTGTCTGGCTGGCTGTTTGACCAGTTGAATTTTTTGTCTGGTTGTAAATATGTTGTTCCATCTATCTGACACGGCTGTCTGCCCAACTGGCCATTCTTTTGTCTGTCTGCTCGACTGTCTGGCTATCGGCCTAGATATGTGTTGTTCTCCTCATCCTTGGGAAGAAGAAAACTAGAAATCTAAACACTGCCGTCGTATGGCCAGCAAGTTTGCCCAGCTGTTGCAATTGCCCTAATTTGGTGGCGGAGTTGTTGGCCAGTTTCAACGCCACATACCAGAGACTCGCAGCAGAGGAACTTTAACTCATTTCACTGCGAGACACTGCCTCGGAGCAGTTCAAGAAAATTACATTGATTCAGCACGATCGCTGATGTAATGTGCTTTCAAATTACTACACAATAAATCCATTTAATATATATTCCTAACTGTGGATGTGATAAAGTGCTGTCAACTGGAGCTTCATATAGTTCCTGGAGAGACACTAGTAAAACATGCGTGTGGCTGTTGGCGGAAATTGTAAGTATTTTTCTTGAAAATGTTTATTTTTGGTACAATATGTTTTATACTGGATTCTTTGATTTCAAGCTTTGGTTAAACTTCTAATGGCAGGATATCTTAATTGGAATGCAAAGCTCACAGATTGGGATACACAGTTTGGATCCTCTTTGCGATTCTTCGAAGCACAATGGTTAGCTTCTGGACATCGTTGTCTTTCAGCTCGGCTTCGAAGTGTTTGGTAGAATTCGCAGGTAATACCAAGTATTACTTGACAAGAATCGCGACGTGAACGCTTCTACCTTGACCCCCATAGTTTGGATTATAAATTGTATTACAAAGCCCTACTTTGAACGTACACCTACCAATACAGTAATTCATTTGTATTAATGTTTTTTAATAAAATATAGAGATGACTATTTTTCATATATATAAAGGCCTTGGTTTATGAGCGCTTGAACGACTGGATCAGTTAGAGAACTAATTTCCTTTTCATAGTCAATTTTAAGCAGGAATAATTGTGTCTGAAATTGACTTGTTTCTGTTAGAATCTTATTCTTCTTCTTCTTTGCGATTCTTCGAAGCACGATGGCTAGCTTCTGGACATCGTTGTCTTTCAGAGAATCTTATTGATAGTACTGTATGTATGTGGTCATCCAGCTTGCTAATGTTTTAGTCTACATTGTCTTTTTTCAATTCCCTGCGCTGTTTGTTAACGGTGTTTATAGGCTAATGAGTCTGTCTGTAATTCATTAAGTCAATATTGTCTCCGTTTTTTGAGTAGATTAAATGAGGCCTTATTCATGCTTGAGGAATTTCATGTCTGTGTATACCATTAGTAAATAGGGCTTTTAATTTTGATAGCTGATTACCCTTCTTTGATAATGTCCACATGTAATGCATCTGATCCAAAAGCTTTCCTTCTTTGTTCTTTGAAGGGCTCTGGATACTTCTTCATTACTTAAAACATGATTTATTTCCTCGAGTATATTCATTGTTTGGCGATAGAGATATTTAAAGTAACAAAATACGAATCAGAGGAGGAATCAGACAAGGAGATACACTCTCATAAAGTCTGTTCACAACATTAAACTATATTTTCCGAAATGGTTTTTTTTTATGAATTAGGGAAAAAATGCAAACAGGCGTAGTTTCAACTATTGGCTGATGACATTGTCTTTATAACAACCAATGGAAATTGACTTCAGAAAATGATTGCAGAACTTAACAAAGAAGGTTGCAAAGTTGGGCTGATTATAAATATGAGCACGTAAGTATTTGTGTTAAACACATTTGGAGTTCAAAATAAAATAACAATTGGAGGCACAAATGGAAAACGCAATTTATCAATTACTTGTACAGCATTTATTGAAGGCGGACTGGGCTCAAAATCATGAAATTAAGAAGTGAGCAATAACAAATTAGAGCGCTTTTAGAATATTGCATCTGTTTATGGCAAGCAACATCCCAATGGGCTGAAAGAGGAAGCTTTTCAATCAGTACACACTGTATTGCCTGGTATGCGTTATGAATCGGAAGGATGGACACTGCCAAATAAAATGTAACATGGACACTGCCAATTTTTTTTTAACAAAAAATAAAAAGTGTACAAAGACGCATGGAGATACGCAATATGGGAATTATACTGCGACAACGGGAACACTTGGATCTGTACAGAAACACAAATGAGAGACGAATTCATTAATTGTCAGAAACCACTCAATCCTGTACAGGGTTGCGGTGAGCTGGAGCCTATCACCGCAGGCACAGGGCACAAGGCAGGGTTATACCCATGATGGGACGCCAGACCATCATATGCAATTTAGTCAGCGAGGCAATTAACATATGCAGCAGCATGTCTTTGGTCAGTGGGAGAAAACCGGAGTGCCCGGCGAAAGATACGTGAACATGGGGAGAACACGCAAACTCCACACAGTAAGGCACCCGAGCCAGGATTCGAACTCGGGACCTTTTTGCTGTGAGGCAACTAATTAATTGTCAAACACAGATACGAGTAACATACGTTTAGACTAAATTATATGTGGATGTTACACACTGTATTTGTACACGCGTGGATGGGTACGTTTGTGCGTGTCCGTGTGTGCCTTTCTTAAAATATACTTGACCATTAATATCTACTCCACTGCGATCACAACAAAGCTGCCAGCCAACATTTGTGAGTGTCCATATCTGTTCGTGGCTTCTGCTATATCAATGATTGGGATTATTTCAAGTAATTTAGATGAAATTGACAGGTCACATCAACTCCTTCAACACGTCAATGTGACTTGATGTTGGTAGAAAAGAAATATGCATGTATACATATGCAAAACAATTAAAACTATATTTAACAAAATATATGTGTTCCATAGCACAGGCATCTATTGTATTCGGAGTGGAGTCATGGCACAGTGGTTAACAAACATTGCTCGAAACGTGGTGACCTGGGTTTGATTGCCGCTCACAGCGAATATCAGTTGTGAGTGAAATCCAAACCCAGCCTGAGTGCCACCTTTTTAACCCACACTCACCGGCTTGTTGTCATTATGATCGAACCACCCCGATGACCGACACGTGGTGGGAAGACCTTGATCAGAGGGCCGTACGAAATATTTACTCTGGTCAATTGATCGTGTATGTTTGAAGGCTGTCAATGCAGAGTAAGCATCACCAAGTTTTCAGTGGTGTGATGTCTCTTCTGATAGTTGCCACAATTCTACTTTCACTGGCTTCCTCAAATGAATGAACAAGGTCAGATATATTACGCAGTGCCTATTGGCCCTGGACATCCATACGATTGCACTTGTCCTTGCCTTACAGGCAACCAAGCATTTGTTTCATCGCAGTGCATTGCTATGTCTCCATTACTGCACAGAGTCGAAGTGCAACGCAGCATTAATTAATTTATATCGATTTCAGCACTCCGGTTTCCTCCCACAGTCCAAAAACATGCTGCTGCATAGGTTAATTGGTCTGCGGACTACATTGCCCCCGGTGCACTGTGATGGACTAGCGTCCTTTCCTGGGTATAGCCTTGCCTTGCGTCCTGTGTCTGCCAGCATAGCCTCCGGCTCATCGCAACCCTCTACAGTCTATAGGATTAAGCAGTTTCTGTCAATGAATGGATGAATATCGATTTTAAAGCGTAGGATAGAGGTAAAGGTGCAACACTGCAATAACTTGTTCCCACCACTGCTGGCGAAAGGGCTTCCACTAGAGGGAGCTCTGGAGAGCCTCTCTAGAAGCCCCTGGATTCAGGTATTGAAATGTGCGTAAGAAGCGATGCTTTTCAACTCATTTAGGTTGCATTTAAATGGTTTACATACTCCCCTACCACAACATTCACCAAAGTGTGAAAAGACAGACATCTAATCATGGCCTTGAATTGCAGTAGTTCATCCACTTGCGAGCCACGAATCGTTACACCCGTCGAGTGAGGTGTTTACATTCTGGAGGATGAAACATTAGCTGGGGCAATAAAAGTTGGAAAATCATGGGATCACAGCTGTCCCCGACTGGAGCAGTGGCACAGGGTTGTTGTCATCATTCAGTAATGCATAAAGGAGCCGTTCCCAATCTTAATATTTTTTGTCTCTTCCATCCCTTTTTATCCCAACTGCGCTATCCCGATGACGATGAAGTATCCATACGTATCTGTCCCAGAGGAGCACAGCCGTTCGTGTTTTATCCTGTTAGCAGATACCACAGAGCGGAGATGTCTTTATATCACCTCTGTCCCACACAGCAGGGGAAAACATCGTCCCATCCGCCATGCCGCAGGAGAGTAATGTTCATCGCATGACAGTCAAACTGATATTTACTAATTTCAAAGCTGGAACGAGAACCAAATATGATTATTGTTTTTTTGTTGTCCAGCCACTGGATGACCGGGCTGAAACCATCATCTAATTACACCTGAGATTGCAGTTTAATTACAGGCCAGGATTTTAACCCAGAATCCCAGTGTAGTCAGTACAGCACTCCGATCTTTGAGCCATTTGGCCGCCAGCAGCAGTTCCCAATTTAAATGCTGCAGACCCCTTTAAAACTGTGGATATTAAGAGGGTCTGTGGAATTCAGGGATCTGCAAACGGCTGATGGGTCCACTATTGCAATGGGGGGATATATCCTTGATCCACGAACAATATTCATTCCCAGGGCTTATATTCAGCTGGGTCCGTCTGGGTCAGTGACCCAGAAAATATTTTTCACAGATAACACACCACATCCACCATGTCCCTCACACTGGCTGTGGCTACCAGTCACGTGCCTGTTTCAGTCTACCAGTGACCCGGAAAGTATTCAGTGAGAATTTACGAAGCCCTGTCCATTCCTCACCGTCATCTCTGGCAGCGGATGGCTGCTGAAGCAAATGCTGCTGGAAAACATTGGTCGCGAACATTCTCAGGCAGATTAATTAATATTTTATTTTATGTGGAGAGATGTAAACCGTTGTCCATTTATTATACATACACAGTACAGTACTAATAGTGATTTTTCTAAATAGCCACTGGGTGTGTGATAAAGGGATGTGCTGTAAACACAATTATGTCGTGTTTATTCCTGCGCATGGAAATGCATGCGTGTTCATTTGTGCGTTCATTCTGTACTGATGATATTCATAATAAGTGGAAACTGGCACGATAAAGCAGAGCAGGGGCAGGTTTCTGTGTGCCCCTAGGCCACGGGGACAATTTTCAGGCAGTCCCGTGTTGGAGGTCCACATTACGTGCCTGCTATTTTCATTTGGGTGCAACCCTAGTGTGGTGCTGTCTAAATTTAGTGGCTGAGGAGGCTGAAGACACTTTAAATAGTTTCACAGTTACTTCATGGTCCCGTGTGCGCTCTGTGTTCATGTTTGTGCGTGCGTGTGTGTCGGTGTGAGTGGGGAGCGGTGGTGCAGCAGTTAGCGCTGTGCCATGAACCCGGCCACCCGAGTTTGATTCCGGCTTACAGCTACCAACACAAGTGAGGATTATCAGAACAGCTCCTGCGCCTCCCCGATATTGACTCGGCCTCAAATAAGTACCCGGTGTGGTGTGTACACAACACCACTAGGGAGACAAAGGTGGCTGGGCATGGTGCTGACCAACCCCCCTCGTGTTCCGTGCCGTGTTAAGGCTATGCGGGGATCTTTTTCTTCGTGACTAAGAGTACCAGTAATAGGGTCCTACGTGTGTCTGTATGCATGTGCTGCATGTTGCGAGAGTGTGTGAATGTGTCAGCTGCGTATACGAGCGAAGGAATGTGTGTGAGCATTTGCCCGTTGGGGAGCAGTGACGTGATGGTTAGTGGCTTGCGCTGTTATTCCAGTTAATTGGGGTTGATTCGTGGCCATTCACACCAGTGGGAATTGGCATCACAACATGGTCTGGGCTACCCCCCCCATATTGACACAACCTAAAATGAGTATCTGATAGTCAGCACCCTGGAGACAAAGTGACGGGCAGCCACAGCACTGGTGGCCCTTATAGATGCTCACTTACAGCACATGGCCCATCAGTCTGTGCAGGCTAAAAGGGGATCTTTGCCTCTGTGTGTGTGAGGGGAGTGGTACTGTAGCGGTTGCCCTGCTGCGCTACGAACCCTCCGACCCGAGTTCTATTTTTGCTCACAGCCAACACCAGTGACTATTATCTGGACGAGTACTAGGCCTCCCCTAGGTCGATTCAGCCTCAAAATAAGTACCTTTTGCGGAGTGTAAACATCACCACTGGGAGACAAATGCGGTCGGGCATGGTGCTGGCCACCTGCCCCCTCGTGTACCGTGCCGGCCATCATAGGTGCTCGCTAACAGTGCTTGCCCCAAAAACGTCCGTTAATGCTGTAAGGGGGGGACTTTGTCTTGTGTGTCCACGTAGGTGTATTTCTAAATGTATGCATGCATCTGCATCCACTGGTCTTTGCATACGTGGGGATGTAGCTCAGCACTGCACCACGAATCCCATCCACCTGGCTCCAATTCCCAACAGAGGCCACCCCAGGGTCAACCTCTCCAGAAATGGGCACCCGTGGAGATGCACCCATCAGCTCTGGCCAGACAAAGGCTGCCCGATGGCACCCCCACCGCCTCATATGCCAAGCTGGCCATAATAGGTGCTAACACCACTTGACCCTACAGTCCACACAGGCCAAAGAGGGGACGCGTGGATGTATGTCATAGTTCCCCGTGTGTGTGGGTGAGCGAATATGTATTTACGTACGTTAGCGTGTATTATGTGTCATAACTGGGAAATATCGCAGCTGGGAGTAGAGTTGGGGGTTCTGAAAGTTCAAGCCAGGGTCAAGGTCGACCTGGCCCATTCATTGTCCATGTGCGATCAGTGTTGTGCGAGTGAGCACTGGTGGCTGCTCCATGCTGATGGCAGTCTGGAGCCAGTGGTGAAACATCCACATTTGTGTGGTAGGGACCAGTCTGTTCAGAGAACAACATTCGACTGATATATTCAAGAATTTTTCTCCCCGTGTCCGCGTGGGTTTTCACCGGGCACTCCGGTTTCCTCCCACCGTCCAAAGACATGCTGCCAGGTTAATTGGCGTACTGGCTAAATTGCCCCAGGCGCCCTGCGATGGACTGGCGTCCCATCCTTGGTGTTCCCCTGCCTTGCGCCCTGTGTCTGCCGGGATAGGCTCCGGCTCACCGCGACCCTGTATAGGATTAAGCGGTTTCAGAAAATGGATGGATGGATATTCAAGAATTTGTGATGTCAATGGGTGAATGGAAAGTGCTGACCATTCCACTATTAATTTTGAAGAGGCTTTCTGTTATCTGTCTTGAGCACGCAAAAAAAATCGTCATCCTCCACAGGAAATGTTAAACCAACAGCGGTGGTTTATGTCGTGAAGCTACCAGGACATTTATCACGTGCTACTGTGGCTGTGGCCAAGTTTAGCCACGTGATGTTGTGTTGACCTGTTGGGCGCTTCTCAAAATGCTATCAGTTCCCTGGACTTCATAAACAACACGAGTATGATTAGTTAGGAACGCTTTCAAAACAGTCACATTATTAAAATAAAACAATGTTTTCTTGTTTGGATTGAAATTAGTCAAATTAACCACTCTATATTTATTCTGGTTATTAAAAAAACTGCATCAAAGTGGTGGTGTCGCCTTAAAACACACAGTTCAGGAAGGCAAAGGGAAACAATATCAACGATTCCTACCCTTGTTCTAGTTTTATAAACTTAGTGTTTTGTGGTGGAGAGCAGCCATGGACCTGCCTTCAGGCAGAGAACTAAAGATTAAGACCCTTTCTATAAACAAATATGGTCCGTTTATTTGTACAGTTTTTGTTTGCGTAGAGGGCAACAACCGTTGACGTGGTCAACGTTAGGCTTCCTCGTAAACACTGCGTTTATAAATCCATCTTCTTAACAATGTTCCTTTTAAACTAAACAACAAACATCGTGTGTGACCATGCACTGTAATTGCGATGTATCCAAATAGCTTAGCAAAGAGATTACACTCAGGCAGGGATCAAGAGGGGTGGGGAAGCTGACAGATCGCTTGGATTTCTATCAGCAATTACCACAGGCAACAATGTGGTAATTAATTTGGAGGACACCCGTGGATATAAACCGTCCATGGTTCCTATCTCATAAAATTATAGAAACTCGTGAACATTCCGTTTAATTAGATCTGAGGTTTGGTGCCTGGCGGGCAGTTATCATAGCACCGTACTGCATACTGCTCAAAGGCAATGCTTACGGGTAAAGAGTGATTTAGATAGATAGATGTGTATTATTACAGCAGAAAAATACCCTGTGAGCCTCCGAGCTCTGGAAGTGGGATTCCTGCCGTACAACAAACGTGCGAATTAACCAACATAAACAATATATATTTGTATTAATCAGCATATATACACGAGAGAAATATTGCAGGCACAGCTGCAACATTTTACGTCTCTGTAACATTAATTTTCCCTTTGGTGGCATGCGTTTGCTCTTCTTCCACAGCCATAGGAAACAATGAGTCATCTCTATTTCTATAGTTGGAATGGGAAGTGTCGACCTGTGAGCTGTATGACAGTACCCAGTAGCTTGTTATGAACAGGTATCTACTCAGACATAAGCTCTGGTTTTGCGAATAGCACTACTGTACTGTTGTCGCAAGATTATTGTCTTAATACATTCCAGTTACAAGTTCCAGTTATGCTGTCAGCATCGTGTTGTGAGACAAAGACGTTTCCATTTGCAGCTCTCACAATTAACAGTGCATCACCGTATGTCAGAGTGACCTTTGAATATAATAATAATAATAGCATTTATATAGCGCCTTTCACCCGAGGGTCAGAATTACCGTTAAGAGCTGCTCTTTCGGGATAGCCCGATGATGCCTCTAACGTAGGAGACGAAACGTCACTAAGCAGGAATACTAGACACGGTGATCCTGAAAGAGCAGCTCTTGGGAGCAGTTCTCAAACATCAAGCCGTGAAAACCTACATAAGTACTTTATAAGTTATTGAAATCCGTACTTTAGCCACACTAGGGGAAAAACCTTTAATGGCATGCAATTATTGATCATCGCATATCAATCAAACCAACATTTCAATTCTCAGCTTCATTTGTTTCCAATTAACTGAAACGCGTAGTATAATGTGTTGGGGGGTTTTGTCCAGTGATTGATGAGTCGACTGAGACCATCAACTCATTCCACTTGGAAACTGGTTTATAGAGCGATAGATGATTATTATTACAGCAGAAAAGACCCAGTGAGCTTGCAAGCTTTGGAAGCGGGATTCCTGCGATACAACAAATGTATGGTTTGATGACGGGTTGCTTGCCTGGATATGAACCTGTTATACATGGCGATTGCCCATCTAAGCACTATCCAAGCTTCTGTGGAGGTTGGGGACATTTTTATTTATGAAGCCGTGGGATTCATATGTTAGTGTTTAATAATAATAGCATTTATAGAGCGCCTTTCACCCGAGGGTCACAAAGCGCTGCACAAGGCTGCGGAGAGAACGACATGTCAACAACAACAGAGAACGGAAAATCAGCAACCATTTTTTTGGGGGTTTTTTTTGGGCGGCTAATTAAGCACCACACCGTTTGATACACTCTTTCACCGAAGTACGGTTTCTGTTTTAAGCGAAGCAGTTTAGCATTATTCGGTGCAAACCTTTTACCATTTACAATCGATCGTTGCCACGCAGTTGCCTGCAGTTTAGTTTGAGTCACTGCCATGATCGCCGCTGCAGTTTGATGCCGATTGCTCATCACACAGTGCAGTGGAGGTCACGGCAGTGGAGTGCTTAGCGAGGCATTACTAATCTCCCAGTTTGCCAGTCAGCGGATGCTTGTTAAGAAGGATGCTCGGCTTTATTCGAAAATTCCCACTGCCTCCCCTGCACCCCCAGTCGCCGTCCCATGTGCCTCTCACATACATCGTTACGCAGTTGCAGCTCGCACGTTGAATAACGTTTATGGTAATCTACCAAGTAAATTAAAAAGTAATAGAAACAACAACGGCACAAATAACTGAGGAAGCTATGGTTAAGGAGGAGTGCCCGAGGGATATTGCCACGGACGGAGGGGAGGCGCTTCAGCGAGAGCGATTCGAGGATATCGGTATTTACGCAAGAGGTACGTGCAGAGTGAACGTCAGTGGCTAGTACATGCACGTTGAGTCGTATATTAACCCACTGATGGATGGTGGTGGTCTTCCCCATGACGTTTGGGTAGAGGAGGGGTTATCTGACCACATTTCACCATGCTCGTCAGCGAGAATGTTTCTTGCACTTGGGGAGCACTATTCATGATCAATCAACGCTGCTTCTTCTTCTTTGCGATTCTTCGAAGCAGCACGATGGTCAGCCTCTAGACATCGTTGTCTTTCAGCTTGGTCTCGAAGTGTTTGGTAGAATTCGCAGGCAATACCAAGTATTACCTGACAGGGATCGCGACGTGAACGCTTCTGCGATTCGTGGCGATGTGGTGAAAGGCAAGTAGAATTGTTGTGTCGACATCAAATTGCTATTTCGTTGGGTGTAAATACGTGCTATAGTAGTGCTCTCCTACATTGACGCTACCTGGTACGGCGGTGAGTGAAATATGCACGGAGTGAATCCTGCTCAATAGTTAAGCTGAATGTACCCAATCCTCCCATCATCATTATCAGTACCTGCGTAATCCTGTACACTCTACAGGGTCACGGGGGACCAGAGCTTACTTTGGCACACAGATGGCACAAGGGAGGGTTATACCCAGGACGGGATGCCAGTCCATCGCAGGCTAGTTGGGGCAATTAAGTCAGCAGGCCAATTAACCTGGACAGCATGTCTCTGGATGGTGGGAGGAAACTGGATGACCCAGTGAAAACCCACGCGGAAAACTGGGAGAATATGCAAACTCTACACAGAAAGGCATCCGAGCCAAGAATTGATCCCAGGTCCTGCTTGCTGTGAGGCGGCAGCACTACTCACTGTGCCACTGTGCCGCCCTGCACCCAATCCATTGTTCCTGAAATCGGTAAAGTCATGTAACTGCATTTAATTCTTATCTCCTCTATTAAACATCTTAGCAGCCAATTGCCCCTGTCTGCTGCATGTAATGTAGTTTCTGCAATGGGCTTCAGCGACTGGAAATGTCCTACATCTAATTAAGTTTTATCTCCCTTTTTGGCATTAGGAACATTGGACAGCGATGAGTGCAACCCGTTGAAAAGTTCAGTTATTAAATGTTTGTACAGGTTCCTGCGAGTCATTTATAATTGTAATATTAGGTAGTCCTTCTAATCATTGCACTTAAAAAATATGGCAATGCAATGAATATACAGGCGCTTCTCTAAAGGCAATTAATTTTGTATTCTCCCATGATTAATTCGCATGGCATACCCATTGCAATCTACTATGTAGAAGCTTGTACTGTCATGTAATGTCTGGCGGCCGAGATTGGAACCCGGGGCCTTCTTGCTGTGAGGAGGCAATGCTACTCACCACGCCACCGTGTTGCCCTTGTTAAATTTATAGCTATTATATAGATCCCAACTTGGGCTGCATTGTGCCGCAGTGATCAGCCCTGCCACCTCACAGCAAGAAGGTCACAGGTTCGATAGCCAGCTTTGGTTCTATTCTGTGTGGAGTTGGCATATTCTCCCCGTGTCCGCGTGGGTTTTCGTTGGGTGTTCCATCTTCCTCCCACATGCATGCTGGTTACTACAGTCCAAAGACATGCTGCCTCGGTTAATTGTCCTGCTGACTAAATCCTGTCCCCTGCGGTGCCCTGAAATAGAATGGCGTCCCATCCTAGATATACCCCTGCCATGTGCCCTGTGTCTAGCCAGGATAGGCGCCAGCTCACCAGGACTCTGTACAGGTTTTAAATGGGTACTGATAATGAATAAAATAACGAATACCTATGTAACCTCCTCCTGCTCTAATAACACTTCATTAGTGTACGAGAGAGAGGTGTCAGAACCGTCAGCTAGCCGTTCTGACACCCATTGCTGCACCCCTTGCATCCCGCTGACACCCCCTCCCACCCACTTTTTCCACCAAATATTTGAGCCCGCCAGCTGCCACTTGCTCACTTCGTTTCCAGCATTTCGCCTACACTTTGGACGGTGCCCCCTCGCCCCGAACTAGTGGTGGCACTGAGTGGTGGTGGCGGCATTACCGCCACAGCTTAACATGCCAGGCTATGCGCATTTTGAGTCCATGTAGAGAGTGGTAGAGTCACCACCTTTGAATTGAAGAAAAGACGGACAAAGGTCAAGCACGAAAGCGTTGTGCTTTAAAGTCTGATGTATCCTGCCAAACAGGTGTTTTGAGACAGCGGTATCGAAATCACGCAAGCTATTTAAAGAGTTAAAAACGAGACAAAACAATGCTGCAGAGACCCATCTGAAAGAAGTACCGTCCATAATAAATATCGACAGGTGGTGAGCCTGTTTCGAGTAGAGATGGATCACCGACCAGAGATCATGAACCAGCCTTCGGTTTCACAGCAATCCAAAAAGGGATTTTAAAGTCCATTGGTGTGCAGCTTTGGGTTATATCCTCTCCTAGAATGTTGTCCCACATTCCAAAAACTCATCAATAGAACAGGTCAAGCATCGCGATGCAGGACCCTCATAAACAAGTGTTGAGACTCAGTGAGGCTGTTGTGGACTAATAAAGGGCATTAGTGTTGTACCAGACCAGGAAGAATGCATCGGCTGTGTTCTCACTGTTCCAGCTCACTGCATTTTATCCGCGTTATGCTCGGCTTGCACTTGTGAGTGTCGCTCTTCTGCCTCCTGATGTTGCTGGTGGGTGGCGTCATTAAATGTCCATTAGTATCATTCAGAGTCATCTCCGCAAAAGCTGAAACACATGTGTTGATGTCACTTACAGAAAGTAGTTCGTTAAACGATGTTCAATGTCTTTAGCAAAGGTGACCATCGCGCTTCGAAGAATCGCAAAGAAGAATAAGCAAAGGTGAATGTGTGAGTGCCTCAGTTTAACTAATCACTTTCCACTTTCTCAAATGAATACAATTCCAATTGTTATCCCATGCACTACATGCAGCCAGCTTAATTTATGGGTTTGGATGAGTTGACGCATATAATGATAATATTCATTCGTAGCCGTTTGTCAATCCACTGATGGTTGAGGGCATCCCCACACCATGTTAGTCATGGGCGTCGTTTGACTATGCTTTATGCTCTTCCGCATAGGTTGGTGAAGGCGGGATGGGTGGGCAGGGGGGGGAGAAGTGGTTCCGATATCACTCTTAGCTTTAGAAGCAAACTCAAGCCACAGAGTTCAGTGTGTAGTGCGCCAACCACTGTTCCACCACTGGAACCATCCATCCATTGTCAGAAACCGCTTGATGCTGTACAGCTTCGCGGTGAGCCGGAGCCTATCCCGGCAGACACAGGGCGCAAGGCATGGCTATACCCAGGATGGGACGCCAGTCCATCACAGGGCACCGGGGGCAATTTAGTCCACTGCAACCCCAATTACCTTATGCTGCGGTACATGTGCTTGCGTGTGGATTGCTGCACTGTGTTCACGGCGATTGGCTGCATCCCGGAGGGAGAGAGGTGTTCACCCAGGCAAGATTTTGCCTCTCATTAATATGCACGGCTTAAAACGATAACGGTCATCGTTTTTCCATTAGCGAACCAAGAGTGCTGACTGTTGTCTCACATGAACGTGGTGATAATTATGGTTCGCAGCTGCGTGTGCCAGCATCCGTCTTGCGCAGCCTGCACACTCGTCTGAGTTAGCATTCGCTGCTGGGAATTAATCCAAGTCGGTGCCCATGTATGGATATGTCGCGATTGTTTACGAGGCTTTACTGTTAGGGATGCGACAATGGCATAATGGTTATAACACTGTAATTGCAATGCAGATGAGTCCAAAGAATGCTGCTGCGTAGGGTAATTGGCCTGCGGGCTAAATTTCCCCCAGTGCCCTGTGTTGGACTGGCATCCCATCATGGGTATAGGCCGGCATGCGCCCTGTGTCTGCCGGGATAGGCTCTGGCTCACCGCGACCCTGTACAGGATTAAGCCGTTTCTGCCATGTCGGGTGTCATCTTGGTCAAGCAGAGGAAAGAAATTGCCATGCTCAACAGCATTGACAGTGATGACCTCTTAACCAGGCTTTTCGTGGCTACTTGTTAATGACCAGGGATACAATTACGTCTGCTCTTCAATGTCATGGAGATTGCAAGTAGTATCAAGCGTGATGTCTTTCCTAGGTTTAATCAACCTGAATGCTAGTTTCTTGTGCGTATGCATAACAAAAACCCCAGATAGAACTGGCATGCCTGCGTAAGCGTTCTTTCTCGATTATGAGACTCTCATCAGTAGGTGTGAGGCTGGCGCCGTGAATTCGGTGTCTCGTTACTGAAGACATCCCTGCGAATATGCATCATCTTGAAATCGAGCTACGGGTGACCAAGCATGAAATAAGCTAAATAAATAAATGGATTGGGTGGCACAGTGGTGCAGTAAGTGGTGCTGCCGCCTCACAGCAAGAAGGAGCCTGGGTTATACTCCCAGCTCAAGTACCTTTTGGTTTGGAGCTTGCATGGTTCTCTTTGTGTCTAGACGGGTTTTCGTTAGGTAAAACTGTTTCCTCACACAGGCCAATGATATGCTGCCTACGTTAATTGGCCTCACTAAATTGCCCCAGGTGCCTGCGATGGACTGGCATCCCATCTTGGGTATAGACCTGCCTTGTGCCCTGTATCTGCCGGGATCGGCTCCGGATTCACCGTGACCTTCTGCACAATTAAGCAGTACTGATAATGCTGATGCTGATATACTGAACTATGATTATTATTCTTAAAATTAACTTTGATAATAATAACAATAAATACAAACGTTGTATATGTATACATCTTCATCCGTAAGGGCGTTTTACAATCTTCATAATGAAAGCAGGTGCTGACGATGAACGAACGAATAAAGAACGAACATCCAGGAGCCGTGTTCGACGCGCTAACGTGATGTTCAAGACCAGCAGGAACATTTTACCCACTGCGATGATGGCGAGGGCTTCGCTGTTAAACGCACACTCGTCTGAGCGTCTGCATGCGCATCGCAGATGAGCTATTAGGCGGAACAGGGGGCGTTTGATTCAACACGGCATGCCGCGGCTTGGCGCTGTCACAAAATCAGCCCGTGCACACTGTGTGATAACGCGTCAGAGCTCGCACAATACACGTGCGTGTTTTTCCCCGTTGAGAAAAACGAGTGAATGCTATCGCTGTTATTGCAGTTGCTGATGGGTCGAGTGTTTTTCCGCCTCCACACACCCCCCCCCCCCCCCCCCCAGATAAAAGTAAAACAGAATTGAACACTGAATACAAATAAATGCTGTGATTGAAAAATATATATATTTAACGACGTGAGGCAATTACAGTGTTCCATCAAGCTTGCAGTTGTTGTGCTCGGGATATGACAAGCATTTGTAGATATGAATCAGCTGTTTACATTTTTATTTTTACGAATACATTTGAGATGGAGCTGAAAATGAATTGTAACTGGAAGTAAGATTGAATCAGACTATTAATGTTGTTTCTGGTTTAAATGGCCAGTATCCAGGTTGACCCGGGTTGCCCGGTTGCCGCCCAAAGATTCAGAGTAATGGAGCAGAATTCCTGACATCTTCCTCCTTTTTAGACGGAGGCTCTTTGGTCCGTTATTTGTCTGGAACCTTCCCCCAAACCTGTTCACCAAGGAAGACCCTAGCAGGAGTGTTAGACTCTAGACCTGTTAGCCAAGGACGACCCTAGCAGGAGCGCTAGACTCCAGAAGACATAGCTCTGGGGTTCATTGGAACAAACCCCTCCACCATGATAACATTGCGGTCCGTGGGGGAATCAGACTATTAACACGGTTGTAAATGTCAACACTGGGAAGAAAAAGGGCATGGTTTTACCTACTACAACCTTTCCATGTGTTGTGGCCATATGACCTCTCTCACCAGTTCATAGGGTCCAAAGAGGGATCTTTGTGTGCATCTCTGTGGGTTGCATTTGTGGGAGGCACCTGCCCTGCATGACTGAAATTGGTTTTATCAGAGTCAAGTACTACTCCGAGATATCGCCATCCATCCGTGCATGTCCCGCTAGGGAATGTTGTGAGAGTCGTATGTCCATGTGCCACGGAGTTATTGAGTGCTTCTCTCAGTGACAATCCCGTCTCCTTAGCGACGATCTGCTCTGTCCACGTGTTGCGCTGACGTCCGCGTGGGCGATGCTACGAAGGAGACTGTGGCATAGTGATACACACGGATTCCGAGATAGAACGCACTTAAATCCAGTTAAAATCAAACAAATATATAACTAGGATAAATTTTGCCTGAAGTACAAGTGTTTTGTTGTTGGTAATGCAGCCTGCTCTAGCTCCAGCCAGCAGTGATAAACATCAGTTTTTCTCACACAAAGCAGCTCTATTGAATTTCACAGTTAACCTCCTGAGCTCAAGAAGACAGCATCGACTACATTAAAGCCCATCACGCGCTATGCGGGGTCAGTACGGCAAGTGGAACGAGAGATTTCTGCCCTCCTCCTGCACTCAGTGGGACGTCTCTGATCCCCACGCCCGATGTTTAGTTTTCCAACTCTCTGAGCATCCTTTGTACTCTTGCTGCCGCCACCTCCCAAACACATTTGTTTAGCATTGTTTAACAGAGGACCCTGCATTCAGTCACCAAGTATATACGGCGAGCCACGAGGAGCATTTTAAATAGACCGCTACCCAACTCCTGCCTCACACAAACAACCCCTGCAATTAAATGGCAGATTTATAATTACTGCCAGGTATCCCTTTTATTTATATACGTTCTGATCTCTCTGTGGAGGCTGACGTATCAGCAGAGTGTTATGCATAATGCGTACGTGTCTCTTCTCTGAAAAAAAACTGCATCTGCTTGCACTACATTATGAAAACAAGCGTGCCGTGTGTTAATTTGCACCCGTCGAAACCAGCCCGTGGCATTGTTCACCGGAAATACCATTGTGCGCCGGTGTCGCAGACACATTTGGACAATTAATGAAAAATTGCAGTAATATACGGCGACATTTTCCATTTACGAATGCGTGCCAGGGTTCACTGCCCCTGCTGAGTCTGAAAATCCGCGCGCAGGCACAACTGTCACAAGCAAGCGTTTTCTGTACGGATGACGGATATGACATAGTGTGGCATGATTGTGCCTTTCAAGCGGGAATTGTGCAAGCAACGCAGCTCATCAGTTCTTGTGGCTTGGATGGCAGTGGAACCCGGGCAGCTGGGGGCAAGCGTGAAATTACAAGCTTTTAAAATAGGGCTCTATATTATTAATAATAAAAATGCAATAGATTTTTTTCTGGTAAATATCAACTAAATATCGATGTTCAGGGTCTCAGCGGGGGATTGATAGCCCTCATAAGCCCCACTGTCTTGGATCCACCACTGGGTGCAGTGACGCACACTGCCAATCTAATTCCTCCGATGTGCGATGAAGAAGGGCTATTGCCTGAAATGTCACCTATAATATATATTTATTTTAGAGCAGTGTTATTGATGAATGTGTTGAGTATTTGTTTTCTGTGACAGTGCACTTCAGTGAATGCAGTATCGCAAATAGATTTTTCATTCCTCCAACAGATGTTCATCAAGCTGTAGCTTCCTTGAACTAATGAAGAATATTGCAAGTTCAGTGCACTACACGGAGTGTTTAAAATATATACGTCCAATGAGTGGAATAGAAACTCTTGACGTTTTGGCCAATTGGCATTCTTCAGAGAGTATTGCGTTTCACACAGAGAGACAAATAATGTTGGTAAGGTGAGGTTTGGGGTGGTAGGCGGTGTCAGATGAAGGACAGTAGAAATCATCTGGTAGAAATCCCATCCATCCATCCATTGTCAGAAACCGCTTAATCCTGTACAGGGTCGCGGTGAACCGGAGCCTATCCCGGCAGACACAGGGCGCAAGGCAGGGCTATACCCATGATGGAACGCCAGTCCATCACAGGGCACCGGGGGCAATTTAGTCCTCAGGCCAATTAACCTATGGAACAGCATGTCTTTGGACGGTGGGAGGAAACCGGAGTGCTCGGCGAAAAACCCACGCGGACACGCCGAGAACATGCAAACTCCACACAGAAAGGCACCCGAGCCGAGATTCGAACCCGGGGCTTCTTGCTGTGAGGCAGCAGCGCTACTCACCGCACCACCATGCCGCCCCCTGGTAGAAATCCCAGAGCAATCAAACACCTCTCTGCTGCCCCAATTCAAGTAATGCTCTCCCACCCATAATCTACCGTGCCACTACTGAGTGGGGGTTATCTCCCTGCTACAGTCTACTGCGCACATGCTATTTATACATGAGTCTGCGTGGCACCTGTGAGTGGCTTAACTCTGTCCAGTCAAGGTTGCTGTGATTTAAAAGTATCACCCTACATAACCCCCATTCTCCCCAATTCACCTTCCCCCGAATAAATGTCCTTTTGGAAACTCCAGATATATTTTTCCAGCATATTCAAATCAAGCTTTGGGAACAGTGTATTTTCTTGTGAACTTTAAAGTCAACGCAGTTGTAATGTAGAAATAAAACAAATTGTAACTTCCCGTTTCAATCTTTAGAAAACTCCGACACCGAATTATATATCGAAGCTCTACGGAATAATCAATATCTCCTACTGACAGCTGAGTAACACATTTCTGCAAGGGAGAGATTACTGTTACAATAATTTACAATGTGGATTTAGTGGATTTCTATGGCGTTGGAATATATGGTCTTCTCAAGATATTTTACTGTAAAGGGACCAATGAAGCTAAAAGGAGAAGTACTCGTGCATACCAAATAATGCCTTCTGATAATTGTATTCTATCTCTGCATAGATTGTAATGTAATAGATGTATGGGTGTAGCACATGCCATTTGTGAAATAAATTGGTTATGGGAATTGTTTTCCAAAGCTGTTCTTTCGGTATAGCCGTTTCAAGCACTCCTAATCAACACATTGGTTATGTTTTTCAAACACTTTCTGTGTGGAGTTTGCATGTTCTCCCCGTGTCCTTGTGGGTTTTTGCCGGGCAATCCGGTTTCCTGCCAAAGTCTAAAGACATGCTGCTGCATAGGTTAATTGACCTGCTGACTAAATAGCCCCCGGCGCCCTGTGATGGACTGGCGTCCCATTCTGGGTTTAGCCCTGCCTTGCGCCCTGTGACTGCCGGGATGGGCTCCGGCTCGCCGCGACCCTGTATGAGTATGGGATTAAGGGGCTTCTGAAAATTGATGGATGGATGGATATTACCATTACGTCATAAGTTTCTTAAGGCATTAGCTTAATGGGTTTAGCGTACTGCAGATAGTTGACTACTGTATACGGATGCGATCTGTGCCATTGGTCAAATCAGCTTGTGGTGCCGTAATCGCTGCACAATTTACTGGCGCCGGACTCTCTGCAGTAACGGGACACGGGTATCGATCGCTGTAAATGGAGCATGTGCATAAAATCCCTCTGCGAGGCACTTTGGCCACTTCTGAGAGCTCGCTGGCCATGCTGACAGTGCCATTACTGCTGCCGCGGCTGCTGCTAGAGAACAAAACATCTGTGCACAGTTTATCATGTATCTTGACTGCTGTATGCCTTTATACAAATACGAACAGCGCCTTTGCCAGTCGATGATTCAGTGCATGCATCGTGACCCATAAGAATACATTTTAATGTATGATCGTTATGCTCCGTAGAGGTCGTGTAGCCACCGCCAGACACAGCAACTATTATTGTCTCCAGTGGTGATGTTGGTCTCACTGCACCAGGTACTTTAGTCTCACCCTCGATTACAGAGGTTCAGGCCAGGTTTGGGCAGTAAGTTTGTCGAACCACTGTTGGATGGATGAATGCATTACGCATATTGTTTGGATCGTTGGCGTTATTTGGCCAAACTGTAGGTCAATGCATGTTAGTGAAGGCAGGGTGCGTAGATGAGAGATCATAGAAGAGCGGTGGAATTTACTCAGTCCTGCTTAGCTTCTGAGATGGAAACAGACGAGGCACACTTCATGCAATTTGGTTGCAGGCATGCCTTTAAATACATTTCCGCACAGATTCATATTTTCTTTCTGTAACAATGCATCCTAGTTATATATGTTTGATATCATTCAACCTAATGCAGTTTACGCTCCCGAAGTAATTACTCAAATGTCAGTGCTTGACAAATACTCCACCACGGTCATACAATTGCCATTATAACTGCCCTACAGCTGAAACGTGTATAATAAGGTAATATTTCTGGCAGTGACGGTGCCCCGACTGAGTGGCACTATTGCATGCACAGTTGTGATGAAGAAAATGCTGTAGGTCACAAAAGAATGAAGAGGCACTGTGTTTGTTTGGGCGTCAGGAAAGGAACTTCGAGGTGGTTGATCGAAACAATTGCGCCAAAAGTAGCGGAGTCGTTATACGTTCCAGGTGTTTTTTTCTTTGTGACCATAGCCGCACGCCGGAGAGTTTTTAATGCCATCCATTTTCAGAAACCGCTTTTTTTTCATTATTGACATGCCGTTCTCTTCGCGGCCCTTGTGCAGCGCTTTGTGACCCTCGGGTGAAGGCGCTCTAAAAAACGCTATTATTATCCCGGCAGACACAGGGCGCAAGGCAGGGCTATACCCAGGATGGGACGCCAGTACATCACAGACAGGGCACCGGGGGCAGCACTATGTCTTTGGACTGTGGGAGGAACCCGGAGTGCCCGGCGAAAACCCACGCGACACGGGGCGAACATGCAAACTCTACACAGAAAGGCACCCGAGCTGGGATTCGAACCCGGATACGTCTTGCTGTGAGGCGGCAGCGCTACTCACTGCTACGCCACCTGCCACCCTGAATTTTGTATTGCCCATTACTAATGTTAACGAAGACAATTGTACACATTGTTTCTGTAATGCCCTGTACATGTGTGCATATGCGGTGTATGTTTGCTTTAAGGATTAACCTCCTGGGGCATCCACCACCCGATGCAACTCTTAATTGTGGGTTTAGATTGTTCCCACGCACGTGCGCCAGCCACAGCGGTTTGAAAGTGGTTCCAAAGCTTCGGTATAAAGTTCCAGATCTAATGTATACACGCAGCTGGTAAATTTGCCTCGTGTGTGTGCGTGAGTGTGCGTTACGGGTATTACAAAGCAGTGTGTGCAGCACAATTCCAGCGAGAATAAAGGTGTGCTTTCAGGAGGCCGGTTTTGTGACGGACAGCTTGTGTGAGAGTGCGTGTGTAACAAAGACGTGGCCTGTCTTTACTTCCCTCGCAATGGATCCGTGCCAATGCAAGTTCATTTGGGCATCATGAGAAAGAGTGAGGGAGAAAGCAAGTGCAGAGGCGAATGAGTAGAAAGTGCACTTGTTGTGCTGGTTATATAATGCACGTAAACACGTGCAAATTATAACCGTGAATAACTCGTCATCATCATTGTCACAAACAGCTTAATCCAATACAGGGTTGCGGTGAGCCGAAGCCTATCCCGGCAGACACAGGGCACCAGGCAGGGCTATACCCCGGATGGGACGCCAGTCCATCACATGGCACCGGGGCAATTTAGTCAGCAGGCCAATTAACCCATGCAGCAGCATGTCTTTGGACTGTGGGAGGAAACCGGAGTGGCCGGCAAAAACCCACGCGGACACGGGGCCAACACGCAAACTCCACACAGAAAGGGACCCGTGCCGGGATTTGTAGCCGGCCCTTCTTGCTGTGAGGCGGCAGCGCTACTCACCGCGCCACCCTGCCGCCCCACTCTCCGCCTAAAATAAGAACATTACACATTTTTGTTTCTAATGCTATAGCAAATATCAGCAATGAA
>JAZEWU010000020.1:3855755-3874338 GCA_036362915.1 Geotria australis | reverse complement strand
GAATGGGATGGTGAATTATTACACGCCTAATCCATCTTATTGTATACTGTGGCTATTTCGCAGCAACAGGTGCTCACTAATATCAACTGCTCAGTTAAAGGAATAAGGTTAAACAGCAGATCTGTATCTTTGTATTGTATATGTCAGCATGTGCGTTTCATAGCGGTCGTTGTCATATGAGGAGTAACAACAACAGCAGCAGTGGTGTCCGTACGAATATGAATCATTATTAGCCGCTCGACTATATCGCGTTACAATCACAGAGTGATGATGAAGTAGGCTTAGAGAACAAGATACTGCTGACCTAACGTTAGGCTTTCCATGAATTCCCACATTCACGTGGCAGTTCCCTTGGTGCCACGTGTGCTTTCGCATTGTTGACGCCACCAACTCCTCCACAGTGAGGAGGTCACACGCCGTGACCCGGGGCACACGCGTGTCACCAGCCTCCGAGATGCGTGTCACCAGCCTCGCCACCCCGTCGTGTCTGTCTGCGTACTCCATGTGCTGATTTGTTGTTGTTATCATTGCTTGCCAGAATTGTCGTTATATAATGTAGGCTTTCACAGCTCCATGTATGAGAATTGCTCTCAAGAGCCGCTATTTTAGGGTGGGCGTGTTGAGCGTTCCTCCTGTCTCCTTCGCATTGTTGTTACGGTATCGGATACAGTTTATCCTAATAATCAACCCTGTCATCATAGTTTTTACTATTGATATGATTGGTTCATTTATTACTGTTGGCAACAACAGCCAGTGGTGTATTTATATCAGAGTAGTGTCCATAAAGATTTTTACTATGTGATATTAAATGTCGAGCTTTACATATGTGAGTGAAGTGACTGTTTGCATATTGATTGAGAATGTTGTGGATTTTTTGTCCCAAGTGAGTCGACATTTGTGAGAATGGTTATAACTAAACTGTGCTCTTCTGATGATTGTGGCTTTTTTCTTTCGTTGGCTTCACATTTTCGTTTATTTTCAACCAAATGTGTTTTGTTGGTATTGCTTGTATATTGTTTACACGGTGAAATAAAACAATTTTAGACAGAGATGTCATGCTCCTACATACATTATTTTTCAATATAGCATGTCAAAATATGAATGTGTAATTTGGTGCAGTGGTTCATGCAGTTTTATATAGGAGGGCCCACAAGGCTGCTCCGCGTATCTATTTCGGGCTGAGCCTGACCGGGTTAAGTGGGTCACCCGGCCACCAGACGCTTGCCGACGGATGCCACCCCCAGGCCTGGTTCCAGGGTTGGGTCCCGGGTAACCCTAGTCAGGGCAGGGTTCTCATGATCTTTTTTCGAACCATCATGAACGTCTTTGGGTGGAACCTCTCCTCAGACCTGTTCGCGACGGTTGACCCTACCAGGGGTACTGGACTCCAGACGACATAGCTCTGAGGTTCATTGGAACCCACAAGCCCCCCCCACCATGACAAGGTCCCGATCCATAACAGTTAATTGGTGCTCTCTTATATAACTTATCATTATGAGTTTTACACTGCCACTTGCATAATATTAACCTACTTAGAAAATAATGAAACATTAAAATAACTTCCATATTAATATTGAAAGTGCGTGCTCCTGTTCTTGTGCATTTCTGTATGTGTTTATATGTCTTTGTGTCTGAAATAATAATAACAAATACTTATCCACACAGGTCAATTTGGTTTGATTAAGGGAGCTTTTAACCTGTTACCGGTTCAATTGGATATCACTTTCCACTGATGTTAGCCATGGCCTCGAATCCAACTGAGGTAAACTGGGTTCACAGCATAGTGTACTGTACTCCCATGCAACTGCAACATCAGTACTAGGGAGACAAAGGCTGCCTGGAGTGGTGTTTGTCACCCACCCCTTCGTGTGCCGTTTGGCCTTAATGGGTGCTCGCTATCATTACTTTCACCAACAGTCTGTGGAGGCGATATGAGGGATCTTCGTCTTTGTTGTTTTTTATGTGTTGGTGAAGCAAGGATGCACGTGCGAGCAAAGAAGCACAGTAGAACGTTAATGTTGCTGTATATGTGTTCGTTTGTACGTGTTTCTGCAGCGAGGGCAAATCCAGAACAAGCCCCTGGTGCCTACCCAGCCAGGTATGAACGATTACATCCGTTTATTATCTCACGTCATGGTCACGTAATATCATTAATATACCTGGCCCAGGTCACCTGTCTGACACACAGGGCCGGTACAATTCTATATGCAGCGGCACAATCTCCCCACCGTACATCTGCCCTGCTAACTTAAAGTTACTGTTTTGTCTCGAAAGAAACGTTTTGCATATTAACATGCTTTTCGCTGCCAAATGTGTGCACATGGTGCTAACCCAACCCTGCCTTGTGTGCTATTTCTGCCTTAATGAGCACTCAATGTTATCTTCAAATTTCTCCTGCATTGTATTCAGGCTAATGAGCCTCTCTTTATCTTCGTCATAGACGTAGGGGCACCCTGTCAGAAGGGATAGGCATTAATGTGAAGGTAAATGGGCCTCTGTGTCTTCTCACGAGAACGATTCACCCATTATTTTCATTGTTCCATGCTGATCTTATATCCTACATTTGTTCCATTATGCTGTCAGTGCCATGTCATGATACGAAGAAGATATGTCCATTCAGAACAGTGCGTGTTGGTGAATGGCCCGTGGAAGGTGATATCACAGAACTACTTCTCAGATTAGAGGTCACACATTCGAGTGACCTCTAATCCACATGAGGGGTGCTGCACTTTGCAATACACCGTGCAGTCAAACGGAACCTTTTCATTCTCACGAGCTGAAATTTCTGCCCAATCTTGTGCAGTCATTGGTGACTGGTCTGACAGCGTCCACTCACTGCACTTGAGAATAATATTTAATGATAGCTGGATAAAGGAGTCAGCCCCATGATCTCAGTGTTGTCAGTACACTACTCGTTGAGCCACCCGACCACAGAAACACATGTTTTTTTAGCATTAAAAAAACCTTTATATGATTTAAAAGTTACAAGGGTATAAAATGATCTCGTTTTAGGTATACACATGCAATTCAATAAGGAAAGTAGGGATGTGTTCCCCATTGCAGGGTGAATCCAAATAATCCAAAATTATGCGTAGGTACAAAATATGAGAATTTAATTGGCATTTCAGATTGGCAAGAAGGTTTGATCTTATAAGATAATCTGTCAGGTTGTTTTCATCACTGATTGCTTTTCCCAACAAGAGCAGTGTCATGTGCCATCAGGTGACATTCTTAGCAGACAAGCTCGTTAAATTATTTTTTGCTGTTGTTGTCAGTTTAAATGCCCGGTATCCAGCTTGATGCAGTTTGGCTGGTTGCCCCCCAATGTTGGGGGTATTGGAGCAAAATGTTAAGGCTGGATGCCCTTCCTGATGCCAACCTCCTTTAGTCAGAGGGTCTTCGGATTGTTATTTGTGCGGTACCTACCGCCAGACTTGGAGTCCTAGACTCCAGGTGAAATAGCTCTGGGAGCGTGGGGGAGAGTGGTGGCATTACATTATTACTCGGTGTATATAATCCAAAATGTTTCAAAATCTGAAACTCATTCCCATAGGGGAGGCTTTACGGATCGCCTTACATGCTTATTGTGCTTCTATATGCATTTCACCCTTTGCCTGGTTCCACAATAAATCCTGAAGCTGGGCAGGAGCAGAAGAGGAAGACTCACTGCTCGTGTCTAACAGGGACAGAAGAAGCCCCGTCTCTGGGAGCCCTGTCCTGTCTGGCCGAGGTGAGTCCACCCCCTACCATGCAGACTGTAGAGTGTAGACGGATCCACGATGTGCACTCGCCTACTCATACTTGCTCGCGCCTGGCTTGTGCTGCTGTTGTGTGTGTGTCAGCACCATATGTGCAAATGTTTTGTTTATATATAAAGATCCGAAAATTACTATTATTATTACTACTGAATACAGTGGTTTGAATCGTTTATATTTATTGACGTAGTTCACTTACAGTCATTAATTTGGTGTCACGGAACACGTACAATTTTGGGAGTTTTTTTACCAGTGTGTACGGCAATAACCCATGTACGGTTGAACAATTGAAGGCTGAAATCAGAACTGTGGTGTAGAGCATCACTGAAGAGACACTAGCTATAGTCATGGAAATTTTCAGTAGACATTTGCAATTGATATTGGATGCACAGGGATCACATACTGAATAAGTACAATTTATAATGCACACATATACGGGTTCAATGTTGGAGGTATTCGTTTGAAAAGAGAATGACTCAGATCCGCGAGGAAACTGCAGAGAGACGGGGAGAGGGAGGCAGCCACGCAGTTAGCTGGGACCAACATTTGCCTGACACTGCGTCCTATATATTATGAAGTTATTGACAAATTGATTAATGAGTGTTTTTTATTCAGTTGTGGTTGGAAACCGGAGAACCCGGAGGAAGCCCACGTAAAATAGAGGGCGAACACACAAACTCTGCACGCATTGAACTACCTTGGGCAGGACTTTCTTTCTGTGAGGTGCAGTGTTATGATATCAGAACCAGTGCTGCAGGTTAAATATGTCCATAAATATAGGCAATTCAAACTATAGGTTTTTTTTTAATAAGGCTGTATATATTGTTTTCATTCACGTATGGTGTCAGATTTCAAATTAAATCTGATGTTTACATCCACAATGTGCCAAGACCAATGTAGGCATGGTTCCACGTCAACGCATGGCTATTTAATAAGTTATTTAATGTGATACACTCTCATTAAAAAGAAAAACTAAGACGTTTAAACATTTATGGAAATGATAATCAGTACAGAAATGAGAAATGTCAAATTAGAGAGAAAACTGCTGCATATTTTAAATTTAAAGTAAAATATAGCTGCATTGCATTATTTTGACACACGTACAAGGTAAATGCTCACCATCAAATTATATAATAACTATTCCATCAAATTTATCTTAATGGCTTTCCACATTTTCCCCCACCTAGGAATAAATATGCTTCACACACTTCTGTTGGTAAACAGGAATGCCAGATAACATTTTAGGACTAGGGGTGAAGGAGGTGTGTGATAACCTGTTCGTTTATAAAACACTAAAATATAAACAAGTCTCTGAGATAATCCAATCACCAAATCACTCAAAATCTGCAAAATCTTATCAAATGCCGAAACCTAAGCAGGGTTTAGCATGGATAGTGTTCTGATGGGTTACCACCATGCATTGCATGTGCTATAGGATGTGGTGTTATGTGGTGGGCAGTGCGGCAATGTGTTGTTCTGTGCTTCTAGACTTGCTAGTATACTGCTGTCTTCACCAACCTGCATTTACAACTGTGATTAAAAAAAGTTCAAATAGCCACAACGGGTGTGGGGAGACGTTCATCCAGCAGTGGGTTCACCTATACACATACATCTGAGAGAAAGAGAAAAAAAACACAGAGCATCAATTCAACCCCCTTATCAATTCCTCCACCTGTGACCTCTGTAAATGAATGCTGTGTGTGTTTCGCCGGCACATCCTGTCGCTCCGGACTTCATGTTGACCCGTGCTGCTAGCTGACGCAGTTACCCACAGCTGGGTCTCATCTGTCCGCGGTCATTTTTGCGGTTGACTCAGAGGAGTCGCGCGTGAGTGTTCGTGCGTGGGTGAGCGCGTGTGTGTATGTGCGTGGGTGAGCGCGTGTCCGTTCGTCACATCGTGTGACTGTCTCGTCTGCGCTGGGTGATTTGTGGAGCTACGTGATCTGCTTTAATGGCCGTGCTCTGTATCACATTAAAGAGGGGTACGATGGGCAAGCCAGACATTTGTTGGAAACGGTTTTCATAATCTCCCTCTCGTCTCTGTGACATGAGGCACCCCAGGCAAGCCGGTCCTATTGGTGAGCCATTGCTTAAATGTTTTTCGTTACCATTTATGTTCCGATGTAGGTTTTCACGGCTCGATTCATGATGGTTGCTCTTCAGAGCTGTTCTTTCGGGATAGCCGTGTCTCCCTCTCTCGCTTGTGACGTATCGCCTGATGCTTCCAACGTGGGAGGCGAAACGTCGCGAGGGAGAGAGGGAGATCGCTCGAAGAGCAATCATCATTTATGTTCCGTCTTGTTAAACGACAGTCGTGTTGGTCAGCGTGTATTCCTCCGTAATAATGAATGCGTTTGAAAACACGGACATCGACAAACACAATGACAACTACAAAGTAATTTCTTAGAGATCTAAGACTAGACACTCACTACTCTAGAGAACCTGGTTCAATGACAGGTGTTACCCAGGTTCAAAACCAGGATCACGGCTTTGCTGGCTTTCAGCAGCAATGTGGTGAATTGGTTAATCTTTTGTGTGAGAGGGGACACTCTTGTCACCCCTGTAACTAGCTGAGACAGTGTGAGAGATGGAGGCATTTTAGACAAAGTAACTTGTAGAAAATGTGGTGCAGGGAGTTTACATTTCAACCGTTTCCTGCCAATTACAAGATATAGATTAAGATCCAGTTTGAGTATCGTTTAGCTGTAATTCCTCACTTCCCCTATGGTGACCTCAGGCAAGATGCCACAATGTCCCCTGGCTGGCCCCAACACTCAGTAGTGTCCATCCTTGTACTCTACCACTGCCACCCACTCCTCTTGTCATGTGCTCCCCATAACTCTAAATCTAACCCCCCTCCAAAAAAATGCATTTTAACTCCCCGCTGCCTGCACCGCGTGTGTCGAAAGGAGTTGTTTATTTCGCGTCCTGTGCAGCGTGACGCTGACACTTGATCCGCGAGGAACAGGCTCTCATAAAAACGGATACATCAGCTGACCGCCCCTAACAGTGGCAGCTCTTTTGGCCATCAAGTGCAATAGCTTTGGGACACCAGGAGCAAGCATGTATGGCAAACAATTTTTGACAAGTACACGTGGTGTATTGCTTTTAAAATATAGCAGTGAACCATTGTTATTGTTATTATCGATCAGGGATGAACAAGTAAAGATAAATATTCGTGCCGATTGCTAACTGGATCTGCGAACTGCACTGGTGTTCTCACTCATTCAAACTGCTGCCCATTCCTCAGGCCCGAGATTCAAGCTTTGATTTTTCATAAAACAGCCAACCCGAAAAATTGCTTTGCCCGCGGGTCCCTATTTATGTTAAATAATTCATGACTGCTCTGCGTTATCACCGCATCTTGCCGTTTTTACAATCCAGTTATAATTAAATGATTAAAGTTTAAACATACCGTAAAAAAAGTACAAAAACAAAATATCTATTTTTTTGTCTTGTAATTGTTTGGCGAAAAAGCACATTGGTACATGATTCATTATTTTATCACTAAATTAATGGCCTTGAAAATTATGTCTTAGAGGAATCAGTACCCCGATGTGACGTGTGACATAGTAATGTGGTTTTTAAGGGTGTTGATAGACAACTTATTATAGCCTTGTAAATTCCGCGTCAGTCACCAATCTGTCCGTCCATCCACATATTTAATGATAAATAAAAAAACCTTAACCGCTCACTATGAAACACATCACGCAGCTTACTGGTAGCATTCACCATGTCTGCAATATCGGTAACAAAATACTTTGGAAACAGGTATTGAAATAAAATTAAGGGAACATTGTCTTTCGTATGAGAAAGAGGCATGGAGAGATGCATGCTTGGAACTACGTCGAGAGACAGGAGGGTGAAACACGTGTATTTTGAGAACATATACCCAGGTTAAAGACCCGATTCAAATGGTTTTGTAAAGTAAGTGGACTTGGGCAGGACAAGTCGCCAAAGGGATGGTGACTGCAGGGCAGAAATAATGATGGAATGGCAGCTGGCACGGACTGGGACAGATTGGAAAGGATGTCCACTGAGGAGATGGAGCATCGCAGAACCCTGAGTGGTGCTGACAACTTGGTGAGGCCTTTATCCAACAGTCAATTGATCATGGCTGGTAATGCCGGTGTTTCGTACCATTGTGATTAGTGAGCGTGTGGATGAAAGTGCACCTGCATATTGTGGTCATCTGTACACGTATTTGGTTTTTTTCTGTTGTGGACGTTACTCTGCAAAATGAAACAAATTATTAGACAATGCTGCATTGGCAGCGGTGCACAAGCACACTTAAGAATAACACTCAACACACGTGTTAACAACACTGCAGTAAAATAAACATTTATAATTGGCAATATTTCAGGCAATGACCCTTCTTCCGAGCGTAACAAACAGAGGAATCCTTAATGATCTTGCAAGCTTGTTTTACAGTCACACCTGCAGATCCAGCCAAGGCCCAATATGTTCTGGATTATCATGTAGCAGACAGCTATAGTGCACATTATGCAAGTAATATAATAAGTGATTCTTGACTCACACATGGCTGAAGAAGCTTGGCAGTTGTGGGCACTTCAAGTGTGGAGTATCATGAAGCCTGACTTTAAAGGCATGCATAGAACCGGCACATCAAATTAAATTTATTTTCTCAGATGATGGAACTGAGATATTGCTTCTGTAAATAGGATCTGGGTAACTAGATGGGGAAGTGGACTTTGAGTATTTCACCCAGGAAGCCTGAGAAATGTTGTTTAAAAGTGTAATAATTTCTGTCCACAAAGGCATCATACTTGCATTCATCATGTACAGCAGACTGCTGCAAGCGGCAAGTCTTGCCATGTGGCTTTTCAGATAAAGTCTCTGCTGTCGGCTGTAAATCCGTTGCTTATAGCTTTGTCCACCTGTTGTTTTCTCTTCAATTGAGATGTCCTCCCCAAGTACACTCTTTTATTAGTTGTGAATGTGATGTCTTGAATTATTGTTTTTGCTCCACTTCACATGCTTCTCCAAGTGTCCCCTTCAGTTATTCCAACTGCGTATCTTTCCAACAACAATTAATAAGCCATCACTCACGTTATTTATAAGCTGCAGTAAATAAACTTAAGCGGTGTGATGCATGCCTATTTTGTGTCAGGTGGCAAACAAAGCGATCACATATTGGCATGTCGAGTTTATTCATGCAGGTTAGTTGGAGCAGAGGGGACTGCTGTTTGCTGGCTTAGGTGAAGCTCAACAGAGATTGCCTACCAACCATTTGGCTGCTCACAAACTTTTGCTACATGACAGACATTGATTTTGGGACATGAAATTGAGCCCTGGCACCTTCCTCAATTTTCCCCTCCCAGAGCACCAAGCAGAGCCACGTTCTTGGGGAATTGTTGTCACATGTATTCTTATGCTGATACTACTGTAACGCTGATATTTAGTATAGGTGTAATATAATTTTAAACGTATGCTTTTGCTGGACATTTTACGTGAATGACATATAATTATATCTCACATATTAACCATGCTGTAAAATGTAGTCAATCTGGCTATTATTATGAATTTAAAGAATACTAATAATAATAGCATTTATATAGCGCCTTTCACCCGAGGGTCACAAAGCGCTGCACAAAGCTGCAGAGAGAACGACATGTCGACAACGACAGAGCACGGAAAATCAGCAACCAATTTTTTTTGGGGGTTTTTTTTTGTGAAGAGAAAATGGCACAATAACAACTGATGTGTCATCACAGGAGAATTTTTCCAATTTTAAGCAAGAGAATTAATGTAATGGATTCCAACCAAATTGTAAGTGGAATAACTTGCTGTATTGGCTGAGTAAATGTTTAATTCTATCCGCGAGTGGGATTGCTTTTTTGGAAGGACATATACATTTTCATCAATATTTCAAAAAAAATTGTTTAATGAAATAAATGCCACTCACAAGTATTAAAGACTGATATGTAAACTCAGTATTAATTGGCATGGATGCTCTGTCGACGTTATCAATGGAGAAAAATTATCCATGTCACCTGTAGGGAAATCAAATACCGCGAGCAAACCTTTTTTTATTATTTGCACAATAGCTTTCACAAGGGGCTGAAGTTAAAATTAAACTCATGAACCTTGAACCCAGCGAGCAGTGTGTTAACCGCTATGCAATTAATATGCTCCCCAAACCACTTTAAAAAATGATGAATGATATTGTATTACCATTGGGGCACCACAGTAGCACAGTGAGTAGCGCTGACGCCTCAACACTAGAAGACCCCGGGTTCCACTCCCGGCGCAGGTGCCTTTCTGTGTGGAGTTTGCGCGTGCTGCACATGTTCACATGTGTTTTCTCCAGGTTATCCGGTTTCCTCCCACAAAGTCAAGCTGCCTAGATTAATTGGCCTGACAACATTTCCCCCAGTTTCCAAAAATAGACCATCCTGGGTATAGCCCTGCCTTGCACCCTGCGTCTGCTGGGATAGGCTCCAGCTCACCGCGACCCTCTACAGAATCAAGCGGGTACTAATAATGAATGTATGAAAGTATTAACATGTTTTTTTCAATTAAAGTTTCTCACTACGAAACCCAATCGACGTTAGTGACATGGGGTCACGTGCGATTTGCATATCACGGCCGCTAATAATAAATTGCCATTGAGGCACGTGGTGATTCTGCCGTCAGGAGCTGTGCTCCGTTATAAATGTGCGTCCCTGCACGTACACCACATGTTATAAGCTGTGCCGCGCGGCTCTTTGCTGCAGCGTGTGTAGGTGTCGTACCGGTACGCCGTGTCGCACGCTGCTTGTGCTTTGCGATCCATTTGAGGCACTAAGTGGATCGTGGATTTTTCACTCGAATGTTATCTGCCTTAATTGTCCCTTAATAACGGCTTGCCTCGTGCGATAATTGTTCTTCCTGTTTTGGGCTAAATCTGCAGCGGTGAGGAACGATTTGTTACTTGCACCAATTAACACCTGCACTGGTGCTCTATCCCATCAGGGATTATTCAAATCGCAGTTCCGTAATTGCTATTTAAAACATTTTTCAAAAAAATGTGGATGTTATAATGATCTTATTTTTTTAAATACATCCATCCATTGTTAGAAACCGCTTAACCCTGTACAGGGTTGCGGTGAGCCGGACCCTATCCCGGAAGACACAGGACGCAAGGCAGGGCTATACCGAGCATGGGACGCCAGTCCATCACAGGGTACCGGGGGCAATTTAGTCCGCAGGCAAATTAACCTATGCAGCAGCATCTCTTTGGACTGTGGGACGAAACCGGAGTGAATAATAATTGTAACTATATCTATACAATTATTCATCTGGATCAAATCATATTTGTCATTAAATCATTGATTTGGTGTTCATCCACTAAGGTAATCAAATGATACACGCACAGCAGAGAAGGCAGCCAGCCATGTGTGTGTGGGTGTACCTGCACACACATTTGCCTGCCTTCGCGCCTGCATATCCACGTGAGCGTGTGTGTGGCTACTGACTGGGATGTTTGTGTGCTGTAGCGCGACACATTTCACCGCAATTTCACATTTGCTCGTACAGCAGCACACGTGTGTTGGGCTCTGTACGTGCATGTGCGTGGCTGCATGCATGCTTTTAAAGCAAGTGACTCCCATCCCGTGTCCTCTTGAATGGAACCGGCCTTCCAAAGTGTCTGCAGAAAAGTTCTTTAGATTAGGCGAAGGCCCTTAGACGAAAGCCTTTATGGTAGTAGGCAAGGCAGTCCCAGCGTGCTGTACGTGCTGAGTTTGTTTTTCATGTGTGTGTATAACCCATTCTCATGTCTAACCCATTGCTGTGTGTGTGTATGCCATGTTTAGTGTGGGAGCTTTGCCAGCGGTTTGAAGGAGAGCAGTGGGTGCAGGGGGACATGCTCAGGTAGGGCACACCGCCTCCTGCCTTAACAGACCTTATTTGTAAGGGCTGGCGCACTCGATTTCTAACACTGATGTTCTGACAGGCGTTTAGTGGGATCAATGGTGGAGCAGATGAGGGTTAAGGTATGGGCCATTATACCTCTGATGCTGGTCGCAGTTACGCTATGTTGCTAGTGCTGGGAGCGTGCGTTAAGAACCCATTGAATTTCACCTTTAAATTGCTTGACACAATCAAGATGGAAGAGTATCAGATTAGGTCTCTGTTATTCAAAGCGGATGAACCATAAACCTGACTATGAACCTAATAATTCTACCAAATTAACCATGAGCTTTAACCCATATCCCAAACAGTCTAACTTCAGCCATCGTTCTAACAATCCTGCATAGTTTCCACCTTCACGATTGTCTGCCATAACTTTTAATAACCTGATGGAAAAAATACCGAACGTTCGTAACAGTTTCTGAAACCAGAGTTGTTTACAGAATGGACCGTCATTGGACATCAATGTTACATCCCGTTTGTCTGAATCGGTCATATTTTCTGAATTGCAAATGTCCCGTGTGGGTTTCTCAGAAAACCTCCAGCAGCGTTCTGGAATAATAACTGCAGGCAACGTGAGCACACACGTTATCACCGCTGCCCGGATCTAATCTTAAAGGACTTTTGCAAGTAAACCTGGGCAGTGGGCCCAGTCTCAGAACCCTATGGGGAGGTGCTGTGTTGAGTTGACCTCACATCGAGGCTGTTGCGTGAAGCACACATGCACAGAGTCATCACGACGGGTGAGTCGCAGAACAAAAGAAAATCAATAGTGCCCAACAACAAGAACTGTCTTAAAATATCTACGGTTCTTTGAGATTGTGGAACTTACTTTTTTTCGGTGTGGTTTGAAGCATTTCCAGAATGTTTTTGTGTGTTTTATATGTGTTTCTCTGTGTGCATGTCTTTTGGAGGGGAGCGGTGATGCAGTGGTTAGCAGACTGCGCTACTCACCCAGCAGATTGCATTGATTGCTCAGCCACAGATAAAGTCAGTGGAAAGTGTTATTTGAACCCGTCTTGCCCCTCCCCTTGGTCAGTTTATCCGAAAATTAGTACCTGGTACAGTATCAACGCTAGAAAGACAAAGGTGGCCAGAGTGTGATGCTGGCCACATTATCCTGTTGTGCACCGTTAGGGCCTTTAATGGTGCTCGCTCACAGCACTTGCCTGAAAGTCTCTTCAGGATATACAGGAGATATTTGTCTTTGTCTGTACTGTATGCATGAGAATAGTTTAAAATGTTGCTTTACATTCATATTAAGGTGCTGTTGAGTATAAACAGAACAAGCTAGTGCTGTGCTTCTCACATTGAAAGACTTTCTCAACACATTTTGGCTGAGACGCTGCAACAAGCGCAGCCTGTTCAGTTTTCACCAGGTGTTCGAATATACTTTGAATACTTTCACTATTTGCAATGTAAAAACATCGTTTTATACTTAATCTCCTTCAAAATGCGTAATCCATTGTGATCATGTGAAATTATATTTTTTATAATAATGATACAATTTATAACGCGTCGTACAAATTCCATGCCTTGTCATGGACGAGACACGGATACGGAGGAACGAGGAAACGGCAGAGGTGGGGTTGGGGGGCGTCAGCCAGGTGGTCAGCCGGCACCAACCCGCCCAGACACTGCTGATGTTATCGACCAATTCATGAATTAATTCATGCTTTTTAGTTGTGGGAGGAAACTGGAGAACACGGAGGAAACCCTCGCAGAACAGGGGGATAACACACAAACTCCACATAGAACGGCGCCTGAAATGGGAATCGTACTGCCTCGGGCAGGACTTTGTGTAAGGTGCAGATGTTACCAATGCACCACCCCTCCCGCCCAAATATGCTTTATCTGTACATCGGTAACGGCTGATGATTTGTTGCACATCACGATGGGGTCAGTTGGCTCCATTTGTTCAGGGGATGTATCCAGGCACATGACAGGTTTGTAACCTACCTGTGATCATCAAAATGGCAGTCAGTGGAACTTTAGTGCCCCTGATGAATAGTAATTAATTTATACATTTTACATTTATAACGTGCATATATTCACTCAATGTCGAAGATTTTCATTCGACGAAAGAAGGTCTCAGAGGCGCGAGGAAAGCGCAGAGAGCACGGCAGGCGAAATGTATTGGAGAGAACCCTTCCCTGCTTGAAGCTGGTAGCACCTGCTCCTACGTGTGCCCAGTAGCGTATTTTAAATGTGTGCGTGTTGTGCCGTGGCCCCGTGCACCCACGTGCACGTTTGCCTATCCCAGGAGGGCGGTACTGCCTCCCAGCTCGGAGCGTTGGGCTTGCGAAGCGGCTGTCGAGGGTGACCCGGGGGTCAAGGGGCCCCTGGTCGGTGGGGGCCCCAAGGGTGCGGGAGTGGTGGCCGGGCTGGTGAGCCAGCGGGTGCTGCAGGAGGAGGAGGAAGAGGGCCCCCGTTACACACGCGGCTCCGACAGCGAGGGGTTCAGCCCCCGTCCTGGTGACTCACAGCACCTACTCCACACACTGCGCTCACGCACAACCTTCGCACAACGACGATTCTCGGTCGCGGCACCCACAACCTGGAACAGCCTGCCACATCTATTACGCCTAACACAGTCCCCCCACAATCTTCAAAAAACTTTTAAAAAGTCACCTCTTTACTGACTCACAACAAACCGATGAGACAGGCTCCGCGCCTCCGAATCAACGGGTGCAACGCGCCCGGAGAATATGCGCGCGTTACAAATATATATTATTATTGTCACCATTGTATGCATTGCCATCATCATCAACTGTTTACATAATCATGATTTTTTTTTACATCACCGTATATGGTGATGGGCTCTATTTGAGTCACATCGAACTTGATTCCGTTTGCGAAATTATGCATATTGTGGCTTGACGTTGAAAAACCACTCCAATAGGTCTATAGTGGGACATCATCGTACAGCACTCAAATATGAATCATAGAGCATTCCATAAGCAATGCCCATTTTTATAATAATTTCTTAGGAATGACACCTGACTTAAAACCACAAAAAAGACACGACCGAAATTGTAATGTATTGGAGTTTCTGATAACATGAAGGCTTCTCATGTTTATAAAAGTTTACTTGCCACGAAAAAATGTAACCATGGTCTGTACCACTGCAGTATGAGGGCATCTGCTGACCTGGTTCGAGGCTCGGGGGGTGCAGACGATTGTCCCTTCCCCCAAAGCATGCCGTACCGTGTAAGCACATACAGGACTCTTTCGAGGCATAGGAAGCAGTGTGTGGCAATATGGCGCCGGCAAACCGCCTGGCTGCCTTCTCCGCCTCTCTGCACTCTCCTCGCGCCTCTGAGTCCTTCTCTCGTCGAATCAATATCTTCGACATTGAATGAATATGTGTCACGCGTTATAAATGTAAAATTATTATTATTATTATTATACTTGAAGAACGACAGCAGGCCTGTGCCTGTAAGGCTGAGATGTATTCGGCTCCGCTTCCTCTCCCGTCCGTGCAGCGCGGCGCTCTGACCGCGAGGAGGCCCCGCGTGCCTCGGCGCAGCACGCGGCCAGCGTGGAGCGGCACCCCGGGGCACCCCGTCAGCTGCCACGCGACCCCTCGGTTCCGGAGCCGCCGGATCCCACCAAGCGCTCCGAGCGCATCGCTCGCTACAAGGCGGAGCGGCGGCAGCAGCTGGCCGAGCGCTACGGCATCCCGGCCGACAGCGATTCGGAGAACGACCCGGTGTCAAAGTACGCGTGGCTGAAGCAGCAGAGGGCCGGTGGTGCCGGTGCAGCTGGGATATCGGGGCAGGAGAAGAAGGTTCAGGCATCGGCGTCGGAGCGAGAGTCGGTGCCGAACTCCCGGCACCGCATAGCCGGGCGCAAAGAGGTGCAATACACGGGACCGTACCCAAACGCAACCGACGGTCGAGTTGTTAGTGACGCGCGAGGCAGGATGCTCCATCACCAGCATCACCAACATCACCATCATCAGCAACAGCAGCAGCAGCAGCCACAGCAGCAGAGAGGCAAGCACGGGGAGGCCATGGAGGCGTCAGAAAGAGCGAGGCCGGCGCAACCGCGATATGCTTGGGAGGAGGAAGGAGAGAGGTATCCACACACTGCTGCTCCCCCTTACCCGTCTGCCGCTGCCCCTCCTTATCATCAGGTGACTGCCACCCCTTACCAGCCGGCTGCACCCTTTTACCAGTCAACAGCCGTTCCTTCTTACCATCAGGTGACTGCCCCTCCTTATCAGCCAGCTGATGCCCCTCCTTACCAAGCAGCAGCTGCTCCTTACCAGCATATGGCTGCTCCTTCTTATCAAATGGCGTGTGACCCTTACGAAGCTGTGGCCGCACCCCCTTACCAGCCGACTGCCGCCACTTATCCAGTGAGGGCAGTTCCGTCCTCTCCTCCATCGTCCCCAATGTCGCCGGCTTTCAGCCCCTATGAGGGCCACAGGTGAGCAGCGAGCGGCTTGCATGCCTCGTGCGAAACAAGGGCGCGTGCTTGAGTGCGCCTATGCGTTTGCATTCGCTTTATTGTATTTGCATGCAACGAGTGTCAATTTGCGTCTCCGAGCGTTATCTGGCGAGCGTGCTTCTCCACATTTATTCCCGTGCGCTTTGCGCTGCGACGCGCAGAGCAAAACACAGACCGCTCCACCGGGACGACGGGGGCAAGAGCGGCCATGACGGTGCCGCCCCCTGGAGACAACCGGGCTACAAGCACGTCCCCGTGCGCATCGTGTCCCCACCGCAAGCCGGGGCCTCCACAACAGCCAGGCCGTGGCACCAGCGGCCACAGCAGTTCACGGAACAACCTCTGAACTTCCGCTCTGAGCCTCGCACGCAGCAGAGACAGCAGCAGCAGCAGCCGCAGCCGCCACCTCATTACCAACACCATCATCATCAACTGCAGCACCAGCCTCAGCACCAGCATCCGCAGCACCCGCAGCACCAGCATCAGCACCCGCATCAGCACCCGCAGCAGCACTCCAGGCAGCCTCACTACCCCGCGCAAGCCCCACCTGAAGTGTGGAGCCCCACGCGGCAGCAAGAATACCGGGCTCCTCAACACCGACCGTCCTACGGCAACCAGACGATGAGCCCGTCGGCCGAGCAGCCAGAGCACTACCGCGCTCTCGCCCGCCGGCACGATCGCCCGGCCGGCTCGGAGTTCTACGCGGGCGGGCCGGCGGCCGGCGCAGTGCGCATCCCGGGCAGCGCGGGCAGCGTGTTCCGGCCCGTGGTGAGCGCGCGCCGTATGGCGATGGCGGAGCGGGCCACTCCGCCGGAGCCGAGGACGCCCCCGGGCGCGACTCCTCTGCGCGGCGGCTTCGACGACTTCGGCCGCTCGGACGACGAGCAGTACGACGCAGGGGAGGAGATGGAGGACGACGCCGGCGTGCACGGGGCGCAGCGGGACGCGGCGGAGGAGTCCAGAGACGAACGAACGGAGCGTGACGCCGACGAGCGGGCGGCCGACTCCCCGCCGCCGCCTCCCCAACCGACCGCTCGCCTCCTGAAGAGCAGGAAGGCCGTGCTGCCCTCCGAGGTGCGGCGCCAGCAGCAGAAGGTGCTGCCCGACGACGGGAAAGTGCCCGACGGGGCGCCGAGGGCCAGGCAGTCGCAGTCGTCCCGCGGGGACTTCGAGCGGGATTACGCGGGCGGCTCAGCCGACGACGGCGACGGCGCCGGGCCGGCGAGGTGGCGGGCCGAGAGGAAGGGCTCGCACGGCGACGTCTACGGCGCGGTCGGAGGGCCTGTCATGCGCAGCAGCTCCGAGACGTGGGGCGGGCCGTCCCACCTGTCGCCGGGCAACCCGGCTCGGGCGAGGCCCATCCGGAGGGCGACTCAGGACGCGTTCCTGATGACGGCGGTGGCGGGCGATCGCGCAGAGAGGGGCATGGCCGAGGGGCGCGAGTGCGAACGCGGCGGCGTCGACTGGCTGGGCGCCGACGGCTACACTGGTGGGAGGCCACTGCCGCGCGACGGATTGTTGGACTCGCCCCCGGAGCCTCGGGCCCGCAGCAGATCCGTCGACTGGAACGCGGCGACCGAGAGGCCGAACGTGTGAGTGCCGGCGTGAGGGCAGGGAGGTGAACGCTCATTAATTAGTTGGCCGATAATAACACCGGGGTCTGAGAGAAACGGAATTTCGATCCTCTATATGTCCCGTACATATGGAAGTTGAATTGAATTGGAAACAGTGTCTAGTGGCAATATGGCGCCGGCAAACCGCATGGCTGCCTCCTCCGCCTCTCTGCGCTTTCCTCGCGCCTCTGAGTCGTTCTGTCGTTGATAGAATATCTTCGGCATTGAATGAATATGTGCGCGTTATAAATGTAAAATGATTATTATTATCCTGCCAGACGAGTCCTACATCCACTGGTTTTACCATTAGCTAAATGCGAGTGGCCCTGTTATGGACTGGCATTCCATCCAGGGTATAGCCCTGCCTTACCCCCTGTGTCTGTTGAGATAGGCTGTGTCTGTTGAGAAATGTCAATGTTTACATCACTTTGCATAACACATCTGTTCTGGATGTTCAGGACATTTAACTTATAAATTTAGCTGATGGTAGCTCTCTGGTGTTTTTTCAGATACTGTGTATTAGCCTGGCATGATGTCCGATGCCCTGCTTCATGCGCTGGGTGCTTCTTTGGGGACGTTACAGACAAATTCTGTTCTTGCAGAAGCTCCCCAGCAATTAGAGCGAAGCGCCGGACATCATGCCGAACGACAGGCAGAACAACCAGAAATTATATCGGCAATCGCAAAAAACCGACACAGTTGCATTAAAAAGTTTTGTTGTTGGTCACGCGGGTTTGTCTGCTGCAGTGAGGCGCGACCTGGAGGCCCTCTGTGGCGGCCTGGGGTTGGGAGGGGAGCGGGCGGCGGGGGAGGTGGTGGAGGTGGGGGAAGTGGTAGTGGCGGGGG
>JAZEWU010000020.1:3809638-3833430 GCA_036362915.1 Geotria australis | reverse complement strand
TATAGACTAATCGAATAACACGATGATAGGGAAAAAGGTTTTGACCTTCCACATGAGATGGGCGAGGGCAGGGTGATGTTATCGGCGACAGTGTCTGCTTCACATTAAAAAAGTCAATTACAAATTTGTAACCAATAATCAATGAATTGAGAATTGCTTTCCATAGCTGTTTTATCGGTATAGTCGTATCGAGTGTTTCCTCTCTCTCCTTCGTGACGTTTCACCTCCCACACTCGAGTGATGATGCCTCCAGTGTGGGAGGCAAAACGTCGCAAAGGAGAAGGAACACTTGATACGACTATCCCGGGATAACAGCTATGGAAAGCAATTCACGGCTATCCTGAAAGAACAGCTACGGAAAGCAAGTCTCATACATCGAGCCATAAAAACCTCCATCAGTAATCAATGATTTGTCCTCCATGTTTTTATTTTTCTGGAAACTGCCTGTGAAGCTGCTTGCAACTACCAGTGAAATGTTGCAGCCAATGGTTAATAACATACCAGTGTGCCAAAGCGATGGTATTATTTATACATTTGTTCACATAACAGCGCTTACTGTCTGACCGTGTGAAGAGGATGAGATTGTACGACGCACATTCTACTTGCGCGATGTGGCCCAAAAATCAACGATGGATCGTCTCGGCTTTAGCCGGCCTGTCAACGTGTTTTCCCGTGTGCGGTGCTAGCATCGGGTGGCACGGAAGAGGACGAGCTGTACGAAGGCGTCATCGCCGAGACCAACTGCATCTACCGCATGGTGCACGACAAACTCATCCCCGAGGACGGCGCCTGGGGCCGCGTCCCCACGCAGGAGCTGCTGGGACCCAGCGACGTACGCTGCACTGCTTGCTGCGCACAACAATCCCAACACAGTGCTCACAACGCTCCCTTACGATGGTATCAACACACCACTAACCAAGCTCCGTACGCACCGCTCACTACGCTCCCTGCACACTGCTCACCGTGCTACCTGGACACCGCTCATCATGCTATCTATGCACCGCTCACCACCCTCCATACACACCACACACTGTGCTCCCTACACACGGCTACACACTGGTCACCATACGATGCTGGACACTGAACACCACTCATCACACACTGCTGAATAATACTCACCATGCCTACCACGCTCACCACTTTAAATGAGCTTGTCATTACTAATGAAAACGTGATATTTCCACCTCTGGCTCTGGGCTTTCCACTGGAGATTCGTGCCACCAAATACTTCAAAAATATATATAAGCGATACGTTTTCCGGACTATCTTTGAACGTGTCATCATGAATTAAATCTTACAACGTTTGCCGTGAATCATGCCGAGTTGTGATCATATTGTGCACACTAGAAATTAATGGGCCTTACGGAGTTTGGTCACAACAACGGAGCTCGTAACATCCACGCCCGCACGTGGCAGGTGCTGGTGTTTGACTTCGGCAGCGAGGTGTACGTGTGGTGTGGGCGAGAGGTGACGTCAGCGGCGCGAGCCGTGGCCTTCCAGCTCGCCAAGCAGCTGTGGAACGGCACCTTCGACTACACCAACTGCGACATCAACCCGCTGGATCCGGGCGAGTGCAACAGCCTCATCCCAAGGTAAGCAATGCCAATTATTTTTCCCATCTCAATATTTAACTTTTTTTATTATTTTTATTTATTTGGTCACTTACGTGCGATGCTGTGTGTAAATGGTTATTTTTAGTTTTTTGTTTGATTAATTATTATTTTTTATTAATTTGTGCATTTTTCAGATAATTTTTTTTGTCGAGCGATCTCCATCTCTCCTTCACGAAGGAGAGCGATAAAGCTCACCACGGCTATCCCAAAAAAACAGCTCTGAAGAGCCACCATCATGATCGAGCCGTGAAAACCAGTACAAACTTGCCCTCTGTTTACACTGCTGTGCTGCGGATTGCGATTCCAGGGCACGGCGCTAGCCGTTACACTGACAGCAGTTGTAATTCATTCGCACTTCTCTTTTCTTGTTGTGCAGGAAGGGTCGCGGCCGTCCTGACTGGGCCATCTTCGGACGCTTGATCCAGCACAATGAGACCATCCTTTTCAAGCAGAAGTTCCTCGACTGGTTTGATGCAGTGACATCAGGTGGACCTCCTCGTGACCCCGCCAGGGTGAGTCGTTCTCACCTCTGACCCTCCACTGCATATTCCCTGCCTTGCCATCTCTGTGCAAGTATGTGCAGTCTTAGTTGTGGTGCAGTGACTCCCATTAATGCATTTAATTCCCAGGCAAGGATAAAATCAGTCGCAAGTGATATGTAAACCTGTTTTGGACATGCCTAGGCCTTTAATTGGTACCAAGTGTGGTAATTATGAACACTACTAGGAGGACAAATGCGGTTAGATGTGTTGCTGATCATTGCCAGGCTGAATCCGTTCTTTCTAACAGAATTGCTTTAGCAGTCTTTATGGATACATGGGGGTCGTTATGTGGAACAGTAGTGATGTGTGCACAGTGTGTCCAGGCACAACACCTTCGCCCTAAGACGGTTACTTATCATGAATGTGAAAATCGGCAAATTGATCAACGTCCATCTCTGCATGTCCCTATTGGTTAGAAAAAAACGTTAAAAGAACACATATTCACCAACGCATAACAAACCACTGAGCCAGGCTCTGTGCCTCCGAATGCACACGGGCCCAAGCGATCGGGGAATATGTGCGCGTTATCAACGTATTTATTATTATTAATCTCATCTCATTGTCAGTAACCGCTTAATCCTGTACAGGGTTGTGGTGGGCCAGAACCTACCCCGGCAGACACAGGGCACAAGGCAGGGCTATACCTATGATGGGATGCCAGTCCATCACTGGGCACAGGGGGGAATTTAGTCAGCAGGCCAATTAACCTATGCAGTAGCATGTCTTTGGACTGTGGGGGGAAACCGGAGTTCCCGGTGAAAACCCATGCGGACACGGGGAGAACGCGCAAATTCCACACAGAAAGGCACCCCGGCCGGGATTATTATACGTAATATGCAGGTCTATCAGGCCGAACGAGGGCTCCTCATTGGTGCGTTCCTTCCAGGGTGATGCCCAGCTGCCCGAGCTCCACCCGTGCGACATTCGCCTGATGCTCACCGAGCCCTCCGAGTCCCAGGACCCGGCGGGAGCCGCAGAGGCCCCCCTGGAGGGGCTAGGACCTGGCAGGGGGGCGCGAGGGGCCATGGGCGGCCGTGACATTGCGACGGTCGGCGTGGACGTGTGGCACATCCTGGACTGCGACTACAGCCGGGTACCGCAGTCGAGCGTCGGCCAGTTCCACGAGGGCGACACCTACGTGCTCAAGTGGAGATACGTGCTGCTCGGCACGGGTGAGCGGCACGGCTTGTGTGCTAAACACCGGGTGTGTAATGACGCCGTTGACTCGTCCGTTAAAAGCCATCCTATACTGCTAACGGCGCGTGCTTATTATAATTGCACCGTAACTCCCAATTAAATTCAATTCAACTTTATTGTCAATTCTGCCATATGTACAGGACATATAGACGATCGAAATGCCGTTTCTTTCAGACCCCGGTGTTGGCATATACATGGACTGGAACACAACAAGGGTTTAAAAATACTAGGATAAAAAATACTCAATACGAATATTTTCTTTATATTTCCAAGTTAAGCTAAGCTGGGGGTCGGGGCACAATAACAAGACTGTCGCTGTCCCGCGGGCGCTGCGTGTTCCTCCGGGGCGAGCAGAGCCACGTGGACGCGCCCCCTCGGCCGGCACGGAGCGCTGCGCCTACTTCTTCTGGCAGGGCCGACACTCGACGGTGGACGAAAAGGGAACCACGGCCCTCATGGCAGTGGAGCTGGGGGAAGACCGCGGACCCCAGGTCACTGTTTGTTGTGGTCAATGCAGGAATCCCGTAAAGAGCCTGCAAGCTCACCGGGTATTTTTCTTCTGTAATAATAAACAGCTAGCTATCTGTCTCCTCGACATAATAATTGTCACTGTCCATAGTATATCCCTTTTTGTGGATTAAGTCACGTAAAAGAAAGTGGCGTAAACCCGCTGCAGCCAATTAGTAAGGGTTGTCACGTGAACAAAACGTGCCAATTCTTTACTACGTTACTACTCCAGGGTCAGCGGAATCATTGTCACTGTCATTAATAATAATAACTATCAGAGTACCGCCCTACGGGTGATCTTGTTCCACAGGTTTAATATGTTATTCTGAAGTCAGATTTATATAAAAATATCTGCTCTATTACCAATATCAGTACTTGTCCGGGGCCTCCTCTCAGTTAAGTCAACCTTAAATGAGTGTCTTGTGTAGTGTGTAAATATTAACACTAGCGAGACAATGGTAATTAGGTGTGGTTCTGACCCCACCGTTACTTTGTGTGCCATGTTGACCTTTATACATATCTGCTGCAGCACTTGCCTCAGCAGTCTGTATGGCTATATGAGGTATCTTTCTTTGTGTCTTTGTATTTCGCAGGTTCCGGTGACCCAAGGCAGAGAACCTCCTTCTTTCCTGCAGCTGTTCCAGGGTGGGATGACGGTGCATGCCGGTCGGAGAGAAGAGGAGGAAGCTGGGACCCAGGGTCAGCGGAATCATTCACTCACACGCCAATGCTCCCTTGCACCTATATACACACTCACATGCATGCACTGCAGTCAGAGACTTCACTGCCTACATTTATCTGCTTACCTCCAGATACCGGCTCCATGTAGAAAACATGGGGAAGTCATGTGTGCATGTCAAAGTTGTGCCTACGATCAAATCACCTGGAATGTCCCCGATCTCATCAGATCTTGGTAGCTAAGCAGCAATTGAGTCTGGATAGTGCTTCGATGAGCAACCACCATGTATAAAACAGGCGATAGACACATTCACATTCCTAAACCTAAACCAATCAGCGTGCCAATGTACGGCGCTGTAGTTCCACCAGAAGGCCCCGGGTTCCATTCTCAGCTCAGGTGCAGGTGCCTTTCTGTGTGGCGTTTGCAAGTTCTCCCTGTATCCGCGTGTATATTCTCCGGGTACTCCGGTTTCCTCCCACAGTCCAAAGACATGCTGTTGCCAAAGTTAATTAACCTGCTGACCAAATTGCCCCAAGGTGCCCTGCGATGGACTGGCGTCACATCCTGGGTACAGCCCTGCCTCGCGCCCTTTGCCTGTCAGGATAGGCTGCGGCCCCCGATGGTACCCTCTACGGGATTAAGCAGCTACTGATAATAATAATGATTTTCCATTTATAACACGCACATTCATTCAATGTCAAAGGTATTAATTCGACGAGAGAACGACTCAGAGGCGCGAGGAAAGCGCAGAGAGGCGGAGGAGGCAGCCAGACGGTTTTGCCGGCGCCATATTGCCACACACTGCTTCCCATATATTATGATGTTATCGGTCAAATAATTAATGAGTGTTTTTTTTTAAGTTGTGCGAGGAAACCGACGCAGAACAGGGGGAGAACCCACAAACTCCACACAGAAAGCCGCCCAAGGCGGGAATCGAACCCCCTCGGGCAAGACCATTTTTTCCGTGAGGCGCGGATGTTACCACTGCGCCGTCATAATCACTGTGGACGGGATGCACGTGTGCGTGTGTTGTTAGGCGACTGGCGGCTGTACTGCTTGCGGGGCGAAGTACCGGTGGAGGCGCACCTGCTGGAGGTGGCGTGCCACGCGAGCAGCCTGCGCTCGCGAGCCCACATGCTGCTGCTCAACGTGCACCAGGCGTCCATCTTGCTGTGGCACGGCTGCAAGGCTCAGCCGTCTGGCCGGCCCGTTGCAAAGCAGGCCGCCAAGCGCATCGGCGAGCTGTGAGTGCGTGTGTGCCTTTTGCAGGTGTGTGTGTGCATGTGTACCAATGCAGTAGCCCAGTGGTTAGTGCGCTGGGCTACAAATCTGGCGACCCGCGTTCGAATCCTGCTCACGGCCAACACCAGTGATGTTTTTCTGAATCGGTCCTGGGCCTCCCCTCGGTCGACTCAGCCTCAAATTAGTACCTGGTGCAGTGTGTAAACATTGCCACTGGGGAGACAAAGGCGGCCGGGCGTGGTGCTGGTCACCCACCCCCTCGTGGGCCGTGTCGACCTTCATAGGTGCTCACTAACGGCGGTGAGCAGGAATCAAACCCAATAACTCCGAGTTCGATTCCTACTCACAGTCAATATCGGTAAGGAATATCTGAACTCGTCTTGGGCCTCCCCTCGATCGACCGGGCTTTAAGTGAGCTACTGGTGTGTTGTGTAAAAACAGTAACTGGGAGACAAAGTCGGCTGGGCATGGTGATAGCCACACCACCAGTGACGCCATGTTGATCTTCGTATGTGCACGCTAACAGCCTGTGAAGGCTATATGGGGATGAGCAGTAGTGTAGTATTTATCACACTCTGCTATGAATTCATAGCCTCGAGGTCGATTCCCAGCCATAATAATATCAGTGGTGATTATCAGAACCGGTCCGAGGCCTGAAGCAGTCCTAACGTCAACTCATCCACAAATGAGTACCGGGGGCAGTATGGAAAATTCTTGAGACAAATGCAGCCGTGCTGGTCCCACCACATTCCCACGTTTCCGACCCACGCAGCATTGCGACCGTTGCACTTGTTGACCTTATTGCCGTTGACCTGACAGCTGCTGCTGGTGGTGCATGCGTGCAGGTGCCCGCTGGAGGCAGGGCTGCACAGCAGCAGTCGCGTGAACATCGAGGAGTGTGAGGAAGGGGCCGAGCCCACGGCATTCTGGGATGCGCTTGGGCGCCGCAACCGCAAGGCTTATGACTGCATGCTGCAAGGTGTGTGGCGCACAACGCTACACCCCATTAGTTCACCTGCACCCTCACAACCTCATCTGCAGTGGCATAGCACGGTTGGGATGGAACCTAGCACAAGGAATGAAATGGGGCTCCTTGTAAAATTTCACCACCCCCCTCTTTCAAGCCTGGCACCTGGGCCCACAATGGGCCCTGGAGCAATTGTACAACCTGCGCACTTGATAGCTAATGCCACTGCTTGCGAGTCAGCGAGTATCGTTTCACATTCATCCTGTATCTTTATTTACTCTTGTGCATTCCTTTCTATCACTCATATTCTCTGCTCATCCCAGCGTACTTGTGGTGTACTTTGGGATGAGGACAGAAGATGTGCTTTCTTCTTGTTAATTTCTGTAGTTATTGCATAGCCATCCGTGTCTCTATCTCTCTGTATCTCAGCCTTTTTGCAGCGGTGTTTTTCCGTCAATGTCAATTTATGCTTCTCAAATATTTTCATGCTTGTACGTGCATTTATGCCTGTGCATAAATACTGTATCTCATGTGTGTGTGTGTGTGGGAAGTAGTGGCTTAGTGGTTGAATTACTGCACTACGTTCAAGTCCCGGCCAGAGCTACGATCAAAGTCAAGTGTCATCAAAACCAGTGCTGTGCCTCGCCTCGGCCAACTCAGCCAGAAAATGACTACCTGGTCCGCTGTGTAAACACCACTCTCCGTGCCTTGCAGGCCTTCATGGGTGCTCGCTAATTGCTACACGCGGAATCCTTATGTGCGTGTCTGTGCGTGCAGATCCAGGCAGATATAACTTCACCCCGCGGTTGTTTGGCCTGGAGGTATCGTGTGGCCGTCTGATGGCGCGAGAGCGGCTGTACGCGGCTCGCATTCCCGGAGCCGTTTGCTCCACTCCCTTCCTGCAGGATGAGCTGTACAGTGCCAACCAGCCGGGTGTGTGTGTGTGAACACCAGTAGCTCATTTTATGCCCACCTATAGTCAACCAGGTGTTCATAGATAGATATTTCTTATTGCAGCAGAAATGTACCTAGTGGAATTTCAAGCTGATAAACAATACAGCTTAGTCACGTATATGTCCCGGTTAATCTAGGCATGTGTATCGAGAGTACTAGTCATCTGGGCTTTACGCTTCGGTGAAAATGAATTAAAAATATAAGCTTATCAAATTCTTAACATTGGTACGGATACAAGTGAGCGCACCTTGCTATGAACCTGGGAACTTGAGTTCGATTCCCAACCACAGCTAACATCACTGGCAAGTAATATCTAAACTTGTCCTGAGCCTCTTCGAAGTTGACCCAAATTTAAATCAGTACCTACTGTGGTATGTAATCAAGCAGTACTGGGTAGACAAAGAAGACAGGGTGCGGTCAAGTTTCAAGTTTCCACACCACCTCCCTCTGTGCCTTTCCAGCCTTAACGGGTGCTCGTGAATGCACGCTTATCGAAATCAACAACACTTGGCACAACGGCCCTGCATGTCTGTAAACGTGGATATTTGTCTCTGTGTGCGAGGGCAGCCCTGTTCGTGGTGGACAATCACCAGGAGGTGTACCTGTGGCAGGGCTGGTGGCCCGATGGGGGTGACCCACACTCACACTCTCCGTCTCGCCTCCTGTGGGACCAGGCCCGCCGAGCCGGCATGCAGACGGTCCTGAGCTACTGCACAGGTGCGCACATGTGTAGGACAGCATACCGAGTGTGTGCCCCACGTGACCTGCTCTAACAATGTTCGCATTTATATGGAAATCAAATGTCTCAGCTTCTAAAAGCACCTTATATCACATCTCATCTTAACGATTCGACAGGGACCCCCAGTGGGAGCAGTCCCTATGCGACACAACGTGACACAGCACTGGCCTGAAAATGGGCATTAGTCTGCCAGTAGGGGACATTTATTGTGGTGTGTTTTTCCATTTAACTCATGATAGGTAATAACAGAAAGCATTGACGATCATCATCAGGTAAAAAATTACCCGTTTTTAAAAGTATCATTGTTATTATTATTGAGCCAAGAACATAAGACCAGAGGTGAAGAGATGATATTAGGGAGTTGCAGAGCCAGCAAAAGAGCATACTAATGGCAGTATCGTGCATAACAACCATTTATATATTGTCGATCAATATTATAAGAATCCTGGAAAAGAGAAGATGAGAGATAGTTCCAAAGCTAATAACAGAGAGCATCAATTTTAGCACATAGTGCTTAATTTCATCCAGAATAGTCCAAAATGTGGTTTCAGGAATAATTTAAAATTATTGGAATGAAAACAACACTGACTAAAATGGCCAGTCCATTGATGCATCTAATTTGTATAAACCTGTTTATAAGATTATGAACATGACCTGTTTTCAGGTGTGTCCTGTTAAGTTTTCTCAGTAGGGGGCAATGTTGCTATGTGTTATCCCAATTGAGTATACGTGTGTGTGTGTGCAATGTCATGTATGGGTGTAGAGAAGTCCCAAAGCCATCCCCCAAAGGCATATCTGATCCACGCTGGTCTGGAGCCCCTCACCTTCACCAACGTGTTTCCTTCCTGGGAACATCGGCAGGATGTCGCTGAAATCAGTGAGAAGGCAAGCCATGCACCATCTTCTCAACCCAGGGTCGCACTGCTGGACGTACGCGTCGGTCCAAGTGTAAAGTTAATGTTGCCCGTGTGGCAGCAATAGGCAATGACGGCTGTCGCGCAATGCGGTTACAGGATCTTACGTTCCTGCTGCTGTATAAAATATGGCCATAAGTTTTACTCTTTTGGGTCTCTCTAAAACCGTCGGGAGCCATGGTGGTTAGACGTTATCTCCCCGCCTGATCCGCAGGAGAGAGTGAGTTTGATCCCAACCCTGATGCCTGTATTTTATGAGTTTGCGTATTCTTGTTTATTGTAGGATTGTTAGTCAACAACCTGTAAGCCCATGACCATTTCCAGTAGAATTTTAGCAATCAATTCACCCTTTGCCTTTAAACATTTCAGTGATTTAAATGCGGTTACTGATAGCACAAAACAATCTTAACAAACCTATGTTATTGTCTGTGCGGCGTTGCTTTTCCGTACCCGGGCACAGAACGTGGAGGCAAGCAGCCAGATCACGCTGGTGCAGGATGTGCTGGAGGCTCTGAGCCATCCTGGCACAGGGGGCCGGCCCTTACCCGTGGGGGCTGAGACCCAGCCAGCGACGCAACCCCACAAGCATGACACAGAGGTGGGTGGCCATAGCTGCGTGTAGTCAAGTGAGAGAGACATACACACAGAGCATGTAAAAAGATAAAGAGATATACCATGTGTTTGCAGTCCCTCTGCGACTAACCCCTTTTTTTTATATGCGTTTCCTATAATCCAGCTCATTGGAGGCAATCGTCAGTGGATAACACAACATTGGTATACTCTCAAATCTGCTGAGCTATTAGGTTGCCAATATATGGCAGTACAGAAAATGGGTTTATGAACCCATTTATGTAGACTTTCGAGTGTTATTTCCTTGTCTGTGTGGTTTGTCTTCGGCTCCTCTGGTTTCCTCCCACATGCAAACATTGAAATTAAATTACCCAAACATTCTAATGCAACATGCTTTTGAAAATGTCTTGAGATTGAGTGGAGACATTAAGATAACTGAAGAGTTTTATTACATCTGTGGGCCTGAATAACTCATTTATAATTGTCATAATTGACACGAGTTTCTTCTCACCCTAAAGTGTTTGTGATTGCTCCATGGCATACGTTTTTCACATTTATCAATCATTTTATTTCAAATATAAATTAAATCATTACACGTTACACATGAAGACCAGAACTACGATGGCACGAGGTGACTGGGGTTTCAGAAGCCCCGGCATTGACTCAAAATAAAGTTTATTGATGACCTACAAAGATTTTAACCGTTCATCTGCTTTGTCTGTGTGCACTTTGTAGGTTTATCCAGGAATGCCACAGTCAGAGTTTGCTGCCCTGCCATTGTGGAGGCAGCAGGAACTCCGACAGGCAGCAGGGCTCTCGTGAAAGTCTGCCTGCTTACGTGAAGACCCAACAGAGATGAAGTCCCCCCCTTGCCTGGATGACTGTTCACTAATTGGATTCCAAATGTGCACCTAGGTCTCACTGTCGTATGATGCCTTTAGAACTGTGGTGGTTTTTGTGTAACTGAGATGGATGGCTGTTCTGGAGAGTATATCCGTGATTTTCCGTATGGGTAGCAGTGTATTTTATTTGGGCATTTCAACTGTGGCGTTGCTGACACTACAATATTTTATGGTCCTGAAATAAAATATTGAGATTGAAACCATGCCGTTTAATTCGCAAATATTGTGCTGTAGTGTTTTTGTGTTTGAATGACATGTACTCGCATCGTGTATGGGCATGCACACATTAGCACACATACGATACATTGGTATATTTGTAAATACATTTTGAAGAACTACAAAAGTACGTGGCTTTATTAAAACACCACGCTAAAGCATTTCAACAATGGGCAGCTTGCGCCTAATTTCTGCAAACATAATTCTTTACGCACCTGCAGCGCATTGATTTATAAGCCATAAGTGGATATGTTTTTTTTTCATGGGGAAATGGGATGAGCACTTTTTTACCTTAAGTGTGTACTGTTTATTTCATGTGACACTCATCTTTGCCCATGGATTACTGTGCAATATCCACTACTTTAAGAAAACAGTACTCTGCTGAAAAACACAATGGTCCCCTGTATGTCCAGATGTGTCTCCAATGCTGTATTTTCATTTTGAGTATTTAATGTTTTTGTTTGGGTTGTTTTTGCTTTGTGTACAGTATATGTCAGGGATAGTTGGGTGTTAAACCAGACTTTATAAACAGAGGTGATTGTTAACCCAGCTGTCACGTGCGATAGCAGCGACAGAGAATATGAAAGCTGGATTGAGGAAGGGGTTGAGGAGGCATTACCAATAAACCGAGATTTTTGATCTGCGCCTGATATGATGGCCTTATGAGCACGAGAACGTGGTTGGCGTGCGAGTTTTAGAATGTATTGTGACGTGAACCTGGCTTTTAAATGCACTGAATGGTGGGGGCAGTAGCTATCTTGCTGGCAGTTAATAAGGCTCCCGGATCTGGCCAATATCAATTCATTTCAGAGATGAAAGTAACACTATATGCATAATTTCTTGCTACAACACAGAATGTATAGTTTTTAGAAGAACACATTTTGGACACATTCATCGTGAAAAAAGTATTATTTGATTCTACCTGGGAGAATTCGAGTAGCTTATGTGAAGCCCCACAAGGGTCTCTTCGCCACATAAACTGCCTTGTATAAAATCATGCACTTACTAATACGGAACGACATTCTGTAAACTTGTGTGTAAATCAACACATCTGTTCAATAAATGAATTAGAGTCAAGTTTATTATACAGTACACTACTTGAATACGCACTGTAGTCCAGGTTTTAAATATATGGGTGAGCACTATATGTGTAAGCACCCAGGAATAAAGTAGGACAAAGTAGTTTGCTTTATATTTTAGTGTCTATTTACACTCTGGATTGCTTGCTAGCCTTCTGGCTGTTTATCAAATCCGACATAATTTTTTTTACACCAATTAAAATGGAATTAATTTGGAAAGTGGTGCATTCATAGATTGAAATGATTGTACTTTTCACGAACGTAATAAATACACACTTTACTAAATTTTCCATCTGTGGTGGACCGATTTGAATACCATTTAAAGAGGCATCAATTGTGCGTTAAACTTGGCAATGTACTGCTGCAGTAACTTGTGATCAGTATGTTTGAGACTCGCTAAATAGACCGGCTTTTCGAGTGTATTTTACTTTTTTGCTATTTGGAATATTGTACTGTATAAGCTGAGCCCCATTTTAGGACTGTTTTGTAAAACTTGCATTGTGAAAAGGTAAAAAGGAACTTCTAAATTTTAAATACAGCACTGTATTATCTATGTACTGTAGAAGTACAATTTTAGAATAGCACATGCAGATTTTGGAAACAGTGTTTGTATAAAAACTTGTGCCTTTTATAATTGTAAAGCAAAACACAACTGAACAAATGATGAAAAGCTTTTTTGCATTTTCTTTGTAAAGTGATTTATCTATGCAAATGACGTCTGGGCATATGTTAGTAACGCAAGGTGTGATGTGACGCTTACGAGTGATTAATAAAAGATGCATGTCAAGCTGTCATTGTGTATGTGCGCTCATGGCACTGAATTTCTTCAGACATTTACAACTCGTGTTACAAGAGTTCATGAGAAGTTTAATCTTAAAGGCAGACATTGGATTTCAGGACCATTATGGTAGAACAGTACAATGCATCTGAGCCAGGAGGGAAGTCTTCAGCAGGTGGGATTCCCATGCCAGTTGCAGGAGGGTCACTCTCAAGCTTTTCCGTCCAGAGCTGGAGTCTGGTTTCCCCTCGAGATATTGTTAGGGGCTGCACATGGCTGAGGAAGCTTCTTCTTGACTTCAGTCGTTGGGCCGGGGGTTGACGTCCATGAAGGAGGTGGCGTTCATCGCCTGAGAACTAGAACGGGACGATCAAAAGATGCTTTGGTCAGATGGGGCTACAAGACCGGCCCAACCACCTGTGAATGTGGAGAAGCAGACCATACTATGGAACACTGCCTTGTCTGTGCTCTACTACCCAACCTCTGCAGCTCAAAAGACCTTGCGGAGTTCAATGAAAATGCAAGGGGCTGTGTAAGAAAATGGGAAACTGTAATTTAACATCGCGCTTCGAAGAATCGCAAAGAAGAAGAAGTACAATGCAATTCGGTGCACTGCATGTTTATTCATTCATTCTCACAAACCGCTTAATCCTGAACAGGGTTGCGGTGGTCCGGAGCCTATCCCGGCAGACACATGGCGCAAGGCAGGGCTATACCCAGGATGGGACGCCAGTCCATCGCAGGGCCCCAGGGGTTAGCAGGTCAATTAACAACATCCTGCTGAAGGAGTAGCATGTCTTTTGACTGGGAGTAAAACAGATTGAGTGGGTCGGTGGGTGAGCGGTAGCAGCATATCTCTGGAATGTTGCGGGAAACCGGAGTTTCCGGAGAAAACCCACGTAGACACAGGGAGAACATGCTGCCGCACAGGTTAATGTGCCTGGTGCCCTGTGATGGACTGGCGTCCTATCCGGGGTATAAGCCCTGCCTTGCAATCTGCGAATTCTTCTTCTTTGCGATTCTTCGAAGCACGATGGCTAGCTTCTGGACATGGTTGTCTTTCAGCTTGGCTTCGAAGTGTTTGGTAGAATTCGCAGGCAATACCAAGTACTACCTGACAGGGATCGCGACGTGAACGCTTCTACCTTGACCCCCATCTGCGAATTAATCGATGCAATTAACAGTCCCCGAAGTAATCGATTCCCAACAATCGTATAAAGCTCCGTAATCGATTCCGTCGAATCCCTCAGACGGACACAACACGGTAGGCGACTTCTTCTTCTTTGCGATTCTTCGAAGCGCGATGTTAAATTAGTTTCCCATTTTCTTACACAGCCCCTTGCATTTTCATTGAACTCCGCAAGGTCTTTTGAGCTGCAGAGGTTGGGTAGTAGAGCACAGACAAGGCAGTGTTCCATAGTATGGTCTGCTTCTCCACATTCACAGGTGGTTGGGCCGGTCTTGTAGCCCCATCTGACCAAAGCATCTTTTGATCGTCCCGTTCTAGTTCTCAGGCGGTTGAGTGTCTTCCACTGAATCCATGGTGCATCTGAGCCAGGAGGGAAGTCTTCAGCAGGTGGGATTCCCATGCCAGTTGCAGGAGGGTCACTCTCAAGCTTTTCCGTCCAGAGCTGGAGTCTGGTTTCCCCTCGAGATGTTGTTAGGGGCTGCACATGGCTGAGGAAGCTTCTTCTTGACTTCAGTCGTTGGGCCGGGGGTTGACGTCCATGAAGGAGGTGGCGTAGGCGACTGGGATAGTCGGACTGGTAACGGGACTACGGAAACCTTTACCGCACGAATCGTGAATTCTTAACCTCGCGCGACAAGTGTTAACATCCGCTTCTACCCAACTCCGTTGTATGTAATACAATAAAGCGTGAAGTAATAATTAAATAAAATGTACAGTGCCGCGGCACTTGCGTCACTTCCAGTTATGCCGGCGGCCGCAGCGATAGTCATGGCAGCCGGGGACCAGGTGAGGGGAATAACTTGGCTTTTTATACAAAAATCACTAAACATTTGTAACCTCCACTCGCGAATATTTGTCGCGTACGGTGTTAATTGTCACTTGTATCTGCGCGCTTTGTGTTTAAATGCGATCAAAGACCCGCGGTTGTGCTGTGGCTTAGGCCCTCTCTCGGAACATGCAGAGTCACGGCCTGCGCGCTGCGCCAGGCCTAGCGGCAGATGATGGAATGGTAACCCATGGCTTTCGATACGATTGTTGTTTTAAGTTGTAGTTTTACCTACATGTTAACATGTCCTCACCTCCTACTTTAGTAGAACTGCGCTTGTGGTTTCGATTTAACAGTCGCAGAGTTGCCCATTGGTGAGACTGGCCCCATAATGTGAACGTGGAATTGTCACCCACCGCCACTAAGCTCCATGTTGCCTGAGTGAGCCTGTTTGTGGGTAAGGTTGCCACCGGTCCTGTTTATCCCAGGATCGTTCTTTTTCGAGGAGGCAGCTGTTGTGAGAAACCTGTAAGTTTTCACGGATCAAGTCATTCAAAAAGTCTGGGTTTTCACCAGTTACGTACAGTCTTATTCTGTTTACCCAACGATAGATCCATGTTTACGTGATTTCGAGGTTGCAACCCGATTCGCTGGCGAGTGGCACTAAACCTGTATTTTGTCTCTATTTTGAGTTTAATGACGAAGGTTGGTCTGATAATGTGGGGCTATATTGCCTTCATTTGGTTGAAGAGCTCTTTGTTAATCTGGTGGAGAAAAGCCTCGTATCGGTCGTTGGGGTCTTCTTTGCGATTCTTCGAAGCACGATGGTCAAGCTTCTGGACATCGTTGTCTTTCGCCTCGGCCTCGAAGTGTTTCGTAGAATTCGCAGGCAATACCAAGTATTACCTGACAGGGATCGCGACGTGAACGCTTCTACCTTTACCCCCGGTCGTTGGGGTTGTTTAACCATATTTCACCACGATGATCAACGCGTGTTGGTGAAGGTAGGGGTGTCCAGTACTACGTCAGATATTACTGGCCAGGAATCAGAACTATGATAGTTCGATTCATATCGGAGTGTGCTGATAACTGTGATTTCATTCGCGTCACAAATCAAAATAAACTAAACTGTGGGAGGAGCCGATATTGTAATTTAAATGAATATGTAATTTTTCCCATCAGCATGATGGTGTTGAGTGAGGCGATGAATGCTGCCTTATTGCTGGTGTGAACAAGCCAAGACTTTGATTTAACCCAGTGTTCGTGTAGTTTAATCTGTACTCACCCAGGACCATCATTCCCTTGAGCTCAAAATGAGTAAAAATTTGAGGGAAGTCAACGGTGTTTTGGAATGTATGAATTTCACTCCTGGCTCTGGGCTACATTCAGAGACGAGTACAGTATTACCCAGCCCTCATTGGAGCAGGGAGACTGAACGTTGATTATTTGAAATATATATCCACAGATGTAAATATACTGTCTCTGTGCTGTGTTTTAATGGTAGTCATTGTGATGTGCTTATGAACAACACATGCCAATTGCACATTGATCAAGATTTAAACCAGACAACAGGTGCTCATACGTACGTGATGTCTTTTTTTCAGATGGAAACTGATGATGTCAAAGGGGGGGGTGATGGCCTTCGCCAGTATTACCAAACCAAGATCGAGGAACTTCAGGTAAAGCAGGAGAGTTGCTATTTGCTTTTGAAAATTCACGTAAGTGTGAAATGTGTTTAAAAGCCATATCCCTCTATCACATGCCTTTCTTGATCATTTGCACCATCTTCATCTACAGCTGGTTGTTAACGAGAAGAGCCAAAACCTGAGACGACTGCAGGCTCAGCGAAATGAGCTCAACGCAAAAGGTAGCTAGTCTCATTAATACTGGTTTTCATATTATTCGAGTTGATTAAACGTATTTATGTTTGAAATTGATTTATTGAGCAGGTATCGTGTGCTTGTATGCTGTTCAGGGTAATCTGTGGTCCACTTATGTAATTGATCTGTCACGTAATTCACAATTTACAAAGTGGTGCACTGCTTATATTAGCAACTAAAAAAATACAAATATTTTATCTGCTGTAGCATCCTGTAGACTGCATTTGATGCATTATAAGGCTATGTAGAAGTTTAACAATTATTTGACTGGTAAAATGGCATATCGTTTACTGTCTGAGCTTGTCTGGGTTGTGCATAGTGCAGTATTAATGCAATGACCTTCCCATTCTCTTCTCCCTATCCGATACATCAGTGCGCATGCTGCGTGAGGAACTGCAACTGCTTCAAGAGCAGGGTTCATATGTTGGGGAGGTGGTGAAGCCCATGGACAAAAAGAAAGTTCTTGTCAAGGTAATGGTGGAGTCATCACTTGTGCATGGTTTTAAAATGGTAACATTGAATATGTTCCTATCTTTAAATCGTTTATTCTTCTTTACTTTTGTTATTTACAGTGTACATGTGTGTTTATCATTTTTGTATTCACAACTGCCATCAGGTTCATCCCGAAGGGAAGTTTGTTGTGGACATTGACAAGAACATTGACATCAATGATGTAAGTAACAAAAATAATGATCTGTTATTGTTGCCAGTCGCGTATGACATGTTTTACCTTTCGTAGTTCTGGGGTTAAGATACATTGCAGAGACTGTTCCTCCCCACATCATTAACTCTTGCACACTTGTGGCCAGCTCGAACACAATATTTCTATCCTTTAAGCTCACATGATCAAGTCCTTTGGGATTCTATTTTATTCAGGTGACGCCAAACTGCCGCGTGGCACTGCGCAACGACAGCTACACACTCCATAAGATCCTGCCCAATAAGGTGGACCCACTGGTATCCCTCATGATGGTGGAGAAGGTGCCTGACTCGACTTACGAGATGATTGGTGGCCTCGACAAGCAGATCAAGGAGATCAAGGAGGTGATTGAGCTGCCTGTCAAGCACCCAGAGCTCTTCGAGGCACTCGGCATTGCACAGCCTAAGGTGAGACCCATAATTGTCTTTTTTGGTTATTGTGAGTAGCTGATAATACCGTGATAAGAAAGGCCAGCAACACTTGTCATTGTACTGATGTAAGATGTCACGACCCGGTTTATAAGAATTGCTCTCCATAGCTGTTCTTTCGGGATTGCCGTGACGAGTGTTCCTACTCAGTCCTTCGCGAAATTTTGTATCCTACGTTGAAGGTGACATCAGGCGTTTCTGAAACTTTTCTGAAACGCCTGATGATGCCTTTCAACGTGGGAGGCGGAACGTCATGAAGCAGAGAGAAGGAACACTCAACTGGGCTATCCAGAAAAAAACATACGGAGAGCACTAGCCATTGCATTACATATTTGTGAACACAAGGTCCATGGCAATAAATGACATGGTTATTGTGCACGTGTGCAGGGCGTGCTGCTGTATGGGCCTCCTGGCACAGGCAAGACTCTGCTGGCACGTGCCGTGGCGCACCACACAGAGTGCACCTTCATCCGTGTGTCGGGCTCTGAGCTTGTGCAGAAGTTCATTGGAGAAGGTATATGAACGGATGACTGCTGCTTGTCCCATCTTGTGTGGGAGGACAATATTGTGATGCAAACAAATGTCACTTGTACAAACCTATAGGTACAGGTGTGTATGTTTGTGTGCATAGTGGTTGCATAGTAATCTGGATCTTAAGCTTTAATCCAAGTGGTCTGGTTTCAATTCATGGCTGTGTTGAACACTGGTAGCAAGTGCAGTGCTATCTAAAACTGAATTTGGTGCACCCCAAGTCAATTCAGCCTAGAATAGGTACTCTGTGCAAAAAAATCAGGACTTTTCTGAGGAACTGAGTGTGCAGCTGAATATCATCTTGTTGTGTGCAATCCTAGTCTTAATGATATGTGCTGTCTAATGGCACTTGCCTAATATGCTAAACGTGTATTTGTCACATTTCTGGCTTAAACATCCTCTGTTCTATATCATGCTTCATTGCTTTGGTCTGTTTTCTGTAGTGGTGTTCTTCCTCCAAGTGCCTGTTGTGCTATATTCCCATGTGCCTTCTTTCCCTGTGTCATTTGTACTGTCATTGTCTGCCTGGACATTGGCCAGGGTCTCGCATGGTACGCGAGCTGTTTGTGATGGCACGTGAGCATGCACCCTCCATCATCTTCATGGATGAGATCGACTCCATCGGCTCGTCCCGTTTGGAGGGCGGCTCTGGGGGTGACAGTGAGGTGCAGCGCACCATGCTTGAGTTGCTCAACCAGCTGGACGGCTTTGAGGCCACCAAGAACATCAAGGTGTGAGTCTTATAAGTGGCTCTAGCCATGACCATTGTATCAGAGAATTGGCTTTTACAATAATTCACTGTTCTTTTAAATGCAGTAGTTTTGATAGTTCTATCTTAAACGCTGATTATGAGCGCATAGGAAAAAAGAAGAAACAGTAAGTTAACAGGGATTGCTATTAATATCTTGTATAAAATATGTTAACATCATGGAGAGCAGCATGTTTTATTTTAAGAAACAACTCTTGGACGTGACCAGCAGTTAATCAAGTTGTATCAACACTCTTGTAACACGAGCTAATCCCTGGGCTTTAAAGGCATTGCATTTTTAAATACTTAAGCCAATGAACTTCATGGCGTGCCTGCCAAAAAGCAATTATAGTGGTCGATTGTGCAATAAAAAATGAAGGGGTGGGGGGGGAATGTCTTTCAGAAATGTGTTGTCTTTCCCCTAAGGTGATCATGGCGACGAACAGGATTGACATCCTCGACCCAGCACTGCTGCGGCCTGGGCGCATCGATCGCAAGATTGAGTTCCCTCCACCCAACGAGGAGGTAATGGAATGATTTCAGGGGATAAAAACGTCATTTTAAAAGTGAATATAAAACGGTATATTAACCTTTATTAGAACTTTTATTTACTGATACTGTATATTGAATCTTGTTAGGCACTGCATGGCAAAGTATTACATTGTTCATAGTGCTTGGTTAAGGATGTCCAAAAAGGAATTGGGAAGCCATAGTTTTCAGTATGAAGCGGAAACTATTCAAAGTTGGATGTAAACATGAATGAAACATTTCGAATTTTCCATATGAATATAGTAACATCTCTAGAATTGGGAGAAGAGCGTGTCTGCTGGTGAAATGTCTGGTATATTGCAAATTTCATACAGTGAATTAACATTAATATGGAAAATCTCATGCCACTTTAAGCATCATAGTTTATGAATTTCTTTGACACAGAGGTAGAACTTTGAGGTGCAATGTATGTGCTCAAGAAATAAATGCCTGAATTAACTATTCATATTTTCTATACAACTTTAAAAAACACTTATTTAGAAAAGTATTTTGTCCATAAGTGAAATATTGCAAGATCACCACTACCAAACCATGTGGTAGACTGATACAATAGGTAAACCTCTTCCCAAGCGTGCCTTGTGCAGAATGGCAACAGAATGCAATTTGCACAATCGCAGTGGTACAGCCGGAATTTTTAAATAATTTTTTGGACGTTTATTGCCATCTGTGTAATTTAATTGTTTTACTGGCAAGTAATAAAATGCATTATCCCCGAGTGTGGGATGCCACTGATGTGTGTGAATGGCCTTTTTCTGTGTTGGCTTCACCAGGCCCGTCTTGACATCCTCAAGATTCACTCCCGCAAGATGAACCTAACCCGCGGCATCAACCTGCGCAAGATTGCTGAGCTCATGCCTGGAGCCTCTGGTGCTGAGGTCAAGGTAAGCGTCCACTTGAATACACGGTGCACTCATCAATGAGACCACTTCACAAAATCTTTAGATTCTTCCACTTGCTCCCTATCCAATTCTGGTTCAACTACAGGAGCGACTTCATAGCCTCCCAAGGCCCCCCCCCCATGGATTCACCAACCTATCTTTTTCATCTATTATTGTCCTACTGCTCTGCACATGTTTTCAGCTCCAGCAGTAAAAGCCTCCTGTTAAAATCACAGGTGAATGTATATACCATGGGAGGTTTTTTTCCTTTTCAACTGCCTTCCTCTTCAAGTCTACGCCAAAGACCTTTGTTTTCTTTGAGGAAGTGCCATCAATCATGCCTTGTACTACAATGGTATCTATCTTTGCCTCATAGCCTTCCGTAAATAGTTTTTCCTACGTACATCCATTATGAATATCCCCTGCCTTGAGATCTGGTAGGATTTATGTCTTCTTTAAATCCAAATTGCTGTACGTTTGATACTCGTTTGTCAGTTATAATCCATATTACCGCCGAGTGCACGCTGGCAGTGCCCTGCAACATTATTGGTAAATGGTGAGATTCAAACATTTAATAAAAATGCTTATGTTTTGCTTGCCTTTGCTTGAAGGGTGTGTGTACAGAGGCGGGGATGTATGCACTGAGGGAGCGCCGCGTTCACGTCACACAGGAGGACTTTGAGATGGCCGTCGCCAAGGTAAAGCTTAATGTCTTGCTCCTGTGGTGTCCTGCCTTCATTCACCTCTAATTATATATCTATTGGTCTGTCTGGTCTGTACTCACCACATGATTCACCAGAAGATATGAGCTTTTTAATTCTCGCCCATGACGCCATTATGTATTTGAGCTTAATGTCTCTGAGTTGTAAAGTTCACATACTGAATCCAAACAAAGTTTAAAATGAGGACATTATTTCTATTGCACTGTATGAAGGTGTTCTAATATTTGTGCCTTTTTGTACATATAGAAGCCAGATTTCAGTAGTTTGCAGAAATCTCATAAAGGTGTGTCTTGTAGTCATGTGTTTAAGTTTACAGGTGTTACGAGCACTGCTTTAACTCAAGTGTTTTGTATCACAGGTCATGCAGAAGGACAGCGAAAAGAACATGTCCATCAAGAAGCTCTGGAAGTAGACCAGTGCTCGCGTGTGGACCCCCACTGCTGTGACCGCTCCTTCCATTGTAATGATCAACAGGTCCTTCCTGCAGGTTTCTATACAAAGGTGAACTAGTTAACACAAATGTTGCCATTTAATTAGCATTTAAAAATGTCACCATTCAGGATAATTGAAAGGAAAAGTTGAGATATGTCTTTAAATCAATTTTGGCGAAAATCCGTTTTGAGAAAAAAAAGTGTACTTTATTTACCTGTTATATTCGGGTTTCTGTTATCAAGGGCCGTACACTAATGTGCGTAACATGATCTAGGGATGCCTTCGCCAATTTCACAAAGATATAGGAATTGATGCATTAAATTAACACCACCATTGCACACTTTATAAAGTGCACATCTTGCATCTTTCATCGTAGTTAATGTCATGGCTATAAGCCTTAGGCTGTTTCATGATTGTATCAGTTGTACTCAAGACTATGCTTAACATAATATTAGGATTCAGATTAATATTTCTTAAGTGGTGAACTTTTGTTATTTTCAGTGTCATTTAACAAACTTCCTTGTTAACTTTTTGATGGCATGTGATAAGTTTGTGGTTTTGACTTTTGCAAAATTATAAAAGTACTGTAATTACATTAGTGCTTTAAAGGTTCAGTCTAAAGATGGTTTGTTTTCTATTGGTAACTGAAGTCATGATAATAAACATTGTATCTGGTGGCACAAGGTGTGTTTATTGTTGAACATCACTGTTACCATCTACCTGGCAAGCTATGCTTGCATGTTGCATAATGGAAGTGTGCATTTTGTCTTATAAGGCATAGTTTTAATGACAGTTCATCTCAGTGCTGCTTATACATTGTAATTCCAAGAAAGAAGCCAAGCTATAAATAGCAACTTTAAAAATATGTCAATTATGCAATTCACATTTTGACTTTGTGTGATGGAGTTTCAAAATCAATCCTTATAATGGGATAGAAATGTGTATTATCAATTAATGTGGATACAACAGCATGAGATTTGTCTACTCGGGCCCAAGTTCAAGCACACCTAAAACACTCGTTCAAACTTGCTAATGCTTATGAAGTCATGCCACCTGTTCGTTTTCCGTTTTCTGAAAAACAAAAACAAAAGGCTCATTCTTAATTAAAATAACAATGATAACTTGTATTTGATTCGAGATCATTAACACTTTAGTGTAATGTTGGCTTGTTAGCTTAAACACTTAGGTCTTACCTGTGTTTCGAGCCTCCCTATGGTCCATCCTGGGATACCGTCTCTGGCTTCTCTCTTTTGTCTCTGGGCGAGTCTGTAATGATAACACCAGGAAGTTGAATTGAGAAACGCCTTTCAGCATGGACAAACATTGTACAAAATCAGCCCTCATTCTGTACTGCTTTTGTAAACCCCATTCTACATACAAAATGGAGCATTACAGTTTTGCATAAGTGAGGTAGGTTTTTTGTCTCAATGGTGTTTCCTTTGAGAGCCTCCCCAGCGGAATGATTTCGGAAAATGTGCCAATGTTCAGCCCATCCCAGATGTCTGGTAACAAGGATGGCTTTAACGCCTTGCATGTTTGCACACTTAATACCTCAACGGTTTATATTCGGTCTTCTCAGAATAATTATTTGGAATACAAGAGATGCAAGTAACATTTCTCTGTGTAGCAAGACTTGTTTTTGTTATTTTTTTTGCCCACAGATAAACAAATATAATAATAATCACATTAAGGTGTTGAACACGTATGTAAATAATCAAAGGTATTAAGTGGTTCAGAGACCTGTGTGTGGTTGTTTTCGCTCCTCTTCATTCTTGTCTTTGCCACCATTCGTCTCTGATGCACCCATCTGTTTATCATATTTTATATCACCTGTACTCACTCTGCCTCTATCATCTGCACTATGAATGCTCTCAGTACCATCCCTTGAAATTGCCCTTTCCCGCTCCTCTGCATCTTTATCTACAGCTTCCTGCCTTTCCTTTTCTCCATCAATGTCATTTTCGCCTTGTTCACCTGCTCTCTCCTTTGCTGGGTCCTCTGCATTCTTCTCATCTCTGCGCCTGTCTACTGCATCTTTCTCAATGACTTCCTCTCCATCTTGCTTCACTG
>JAZEWU010000020.1:3785636-3798943 GCA_036362915.1 Geotria australis | reverse complement strand
AATGAAAAACGTTGCCTCCCTCGGCGTCGCCGGTCGCCTGGCAATCGAGGAACGTGGCCCCCCGAGCGACGCATCTGATTGGTCCACGCGGTGTGCTGTTCGTGAAAACATCCCTTTGGTGGGGAAATGCGGCGGGTGAAATGGTTCCGCCTAAGGAGTTATTCCAAATGCGTCATGCTGTCCGTCGATTTCCTACCATTAAGTCGAACCGTTTGTGAGTTACAAGCCGAGAGGCGGTATTTGCCCACCTTTCCTACAACGCGTCGCTTTGATTCACTGCACGCGAAACGTTGGCGAGTGCGCGAGGAACCTTAAAGTGTGCGCCGCCGCTGTTTCCGCCCGGGCAATGTCAAGGAAGAGGCGGCGATCAGCTGCTCGGGGGTCAAGTGTCACAGTGGCGGCGCTGTCAACACCCGACTCGGGCGCTTCGTAGCTCATAAGCTGGGCAAACGACGGCACTAACTAACATAAAACAGCAGCGCTACCATCACGAGGCACGGACATGTCCTCGGCAGAGTCCAGCCCCAGCCGCTGTGCGTCTCTGGCGGACCTGACGGACGACATTGAGGAGGTAGGGAATCCCCACCCCACCCCACCGCCAAATGGGGGAATGTTGTCTTCGTACTCGGGTGTTTGACGTCCTATCTTTAACCAGCCATCTATTGTCAGAAATCGCTTCATTCTGTACAGGGTTTTCGGTGAGCAGGAGCCTATCGCGACAGACACAGGGCGCAAGGAAGGGCTATGCTGATGGTGGGACGCCAGTCCATCAGAGGGCAACAGGGGCAATTTAGTCCGCGGGGCAATTAAGCTAGGCAGCTTGCAAATTGTATTAATATTATTAATTCATCCCTCTCATGTGCTATGTATCTTCTGGGCCCAGAAGCATTCAAGGTGTAGAATCAATTATTAGACGGATCTGAGTACAGTGCTCTCTGATTTGTATGCAGGGTGTCTGCCGGGATAGGCTCCGGCTCACCGCGACCCTGTATATGATTAAGCGGTTTCTGAAAATGGATGGATGGATGGGGTTACAGCACTGGAATTGTAATGCCTCCTGGACAAGCTATGTGTTTCTCTTGTGCAGTTGGATGACAAAGAGTTCGATCTTCCTCAAGTGGACACACCACCCACATTGGAAAGTATCCTCAACGAGGTTTGTCTTGAAGCCCACAGATCTTGTGTGAATTCACACGGACATTGTGCGAGTTATATTTTGTTTATTCCGTGGCGTTTGCGGCATACGAGTTCTCCCTGTTTCACACGACAATGTGGAGCCTTTAAGAACGGCAATCCCACACTTGTCACCTGTGCAGGAGGATGAGGAGGAGAATCCTTTCCAGCTGGATGACCCCGCCCTGTTCCTGGCCGACGGTTCCGACGCCTGCTCAGTGGAGACGTCCTCGCTGGCCAGCACAGACAGTGGTGACCGGCCGTACTCCAGGCATGCGCATCCTTGCACTCTACAATTCTTTAATTAATTCATTGTCAGAAACCGCTTAATCCTGTACAGGGTTGCGGTGAGCCGGATCCTATCCCGGCAGAGACAGGGCGCAAGGCAGGGCTATACCCAGGATAGGACGCCAGTCCATCACAGGGCACCGGGGGAAATTTAGTCTGCAGGCCAATTGCAGCAGCATGTCTTTGGATTGTGGGAGCAAACCGGAGTGCCCGGCAAAAACGCACGCGGACACGGGGAGAACATGCAAACTCCACACAGAAAGGCACCCGAGCCGGGATTCGTACCCGGGACCTTTGAAATTACTGGAAACCAATTGGTAATACTAATGTGCACTTGTTTTAATGAAACATTGATATTTACTAGGTTGCACCAGTGGGGTGCAACCCATCATTGGGCTGCAAGCGCCGCCTAGTGGCCCGTGGAGACCATATCCAAGTGGGCCAAGTGGGCCTTGAGGTGCAAAAGGTTGAGAACCTCTGCATTAAAACATTGCCTTCAGAACTCATGCTATTGGTAAAAAAATTACACCAGACATTCCAGTAGCTGTTTGTTGATTTGTCATGTTTGATTGTAATCCTGTGTGCATACATGTGTATAATTGTGTGCCCACTTCTCACCCCAGGAAAAAAAAGAAGGCAGAGCAGAAGAGACCTTTTCATGGCTCAGTGCTGAAACATGTCATCCTCAAGGGCGTCTCTTCGCAGATTGTCTCTGCAGCAGTGAGTCCAGTGTTACTGTCACAGTGGATAGTTGACTCAGGGGCAGTGATGTTCTAATAAATACTGAACCTGCATATATCTGGATATTGAGCCTGATCATACCTCGATAGTGAGCCAGATAATCTAACTTGATTTGTGCCCCCCCCATCCACTCACAACTAAAGTCGGTTCACTAGTCATCAATATTATCTTGTTGTTGCCATCTCTCACGTTCTCGCGATGCAATCATTTTCAGTACATAATCTACTCTTATTGCTCAGTCTCCATGGTAATTGTCTTATTGGACTTGTTCCTTCTTTTCAATATTATCTCATACCCACTTATTTTGTTAAAACAATATTTCATATATTTGAACGTTTTTATAAATTAACCCTATTGGGAATATAAGGTCGTAGCATGTAATGAAATGTTTAAACAGTACCAAAATAAACATAAGCCACTGTTTAAGCGTTATTATTTTATTTTACATTGGATTCATTGTGTTACATGTTTTCTTTTAGGACCGAGTGGTGGCTGGCCTACCAACAGCTATGGTACGTTGAGTTTTTTACTTAAAATTCCACGAATTTAAATAATGAAAACGTAAATTCGCATGCAATATTTAAATATATTTTATACATTTAATTTCTTTGCATAACCAATAATTATGAATTCGTTTTTTTAGTCAACATTACTTTTTAAGTTTGAATGTAGTTAAAAGAATGTGGTAAGTTGGTTATCTACACTGCACTATGTTGTCCTGAAATCAGGTTTTCTCCATGTCCAGACATTTCCATCGCTAAAGGCAATTGCTGCAAAATTCTGTTGAAGCTTCTATAGATAATCTGTGTGTGTGTGTGTTTTCTTTGTACCCTAGGCTGTCTCCAATGTAATTGCAGTGGGAACAGCTCATGGGTTAGTGCTAGTGTTCGGTAAGTTCAGTGTCTTTATTTAATTCAGTTTTAATCGCTATTAATCCTACTAACAATGTAAATGCTAATTATGAAACATAAAAGCAGAAACTCTTAATGTGTCCAAAGCTAGCGGTAGTGGCTTGCACCTACAATATCTGCTACCATAGACTCCAGCAACTGTCCAAAATGTGCTTTGGCATTGCAGTACTTTTGCAGTGTAAGCCTTACAATGTTGATCAATGCTCTACTTTTTGTGTGCTTCCCTTCTTTGTTGGAACGACGAGTAGGAAGAGGTAAGCCCACGGATTGCTCACAGCCAAACATTGGTCCATTTCAGCCACAGCTTAGGCTGGTCATCATGCCCTCTCTTCCGGGTTAACCTTTACAAGTTTACCAATCTTCAGATGCATACTTTGTGTATCATTTAATTTGCATCTGTAAAGATTTGGTGTATGTGGGAAACTGGACTGAGTTAAAGGAGCGTGACAGGTTTATTAAAGCCATGCTTTGCCTCTGCTTGCTGCTCCAGTAGCTTAAGTGCTTTATAGAAATTAGCTTACTTCAGGTTTACTGACTTTGCTGATAAGTACATGGTCATGAGCATCATACCCTTGGCATGTTGAAATTGTGTGTTAGCCTATTCGTGTAGTAATTGTTAACATGTGGACTTGAATATGGTTTATTCCAGGCTTTTACCTGGTGTTATTTATTGCTCTGTTGGCCTGGGTATTGTGTGCTTCAGACACTAACAAGGTAATAGTACAGGTTGGCATGTTGGGCTAAGGGCTGCCTGCATCATTATAGGCATGTAACATTGCATCAATCTGGTAAATTTGATTCTTAAACTCACAATTCATAAATAAAATGTTGTGTTTTAAGACTCTATAACTCACAGGTTATGCAAATTACATTATCATGTTATGTTAATGTTTCATTGTGGGTAATGGCGTGAACAAAACTCTACAAACGAGACAGAAAACATGAGAAACACGACAAATAATTGTCTTTCAGGATGCATCGTTACATGCCTACACCATGTGCATAGCCAGGTGCTACCAGTTAGCTTGTTGGGCTGCTGTGTGTACATCTTAATCAGGCATTACCTGTCCTCGTATCAGGCCTCGGTATTATAGTCACACGACCTGTTGTCTGTTGCTGTGTTGGCCTGGGCTCTGTCTACTTCAGACCCTAACCAGGCACTGAAGTTGTGTCTGGGGAGCACAGCCGTGGGCGCACAGTATGGTGCCGTGTCAGCCCTCGGTATCAACCGCGACTGCACCCGCCTTCTCTGTGGCTTTGCCAAGGGACAGGTAATTTATATTAGCTCTTCAGCGATTGCATGTTGGTGGAGCCGCTTAAATATGCCACCCCCTTCTCTGTTTAGCATTATGCATTTGATATGTACATGGTATATTCAAGTAAAAACATTCAAGTGCATTCTATCTTGGCCACAGGCCGACTTGAAAGTCACAGTCATGAGCACCATCAGCACCCTAGTTATGTCACTCTATTGTGGTAAAACGTATTGCAGTGACGTCACTAGTGTGACCTAAATTATGTTTTTGACATTTAAAGCTCATATCATCATTATGTCATGTGTTAATGTGCATGCCTGAATGCGATAATTGTTGTTTTCTCGTTTGCGTCTTAATTTTCTCACCAATGAAGGCTCATACTCGTGTCAAACAGTTCTGGACATACAGCCTCAGAAAGTATTAACAAAATTATAGCTCTTTGTTTTTTAATCGTGTCTTTATTTACGTGAAGGTTGGAGAGTGCTGATGTGGATTTGCGGATATCGTTATTACCCACAGATCACCATGTGGGATCTGACCAATGGAAAGCTTCTGCGAACAATAACGGATGCACACCCTCCTGGCACAGCTATTCTGCACATTAAGGTCAGTCTCGCCAGCCCACATGTAACCCTGGCTCATCATGCCTTTCATTTAAGTTGACTGGCAGCATTGGTTGGGTAAAAATTCTGTTGCTACTTTGAGAGATTCATGCCATAGCGAAAACAGCTGCTTGCCTCCAAAACCTTTTTGAAGGGTTGCATTGATGGGATTGTATGTTGGTTCTTTGAATAGGCTATTCATATTACAGTATGATGCAGTGGCTTTCTGTGACGGTCTCAACATTTCTTTGTGATGTTATGATATAATTATTATGTGTATGTTGATAACTTTTATATTTTTATATTGACAATTGTTTGTAGTGTTTGGTAACTGGAACAGTATTTATATATTTATAAGTGAATTTTTTCTTAGTTCACAGATGATCCCACTTTAGCGATCTGCAATGACAGTGGGGGCTCCGTATTCGAGCTCGCTTTCAAGTGGGTTCTTTACACACGTGCACATGATCATACTTGTTTGTATTAAACGTCATACTCCTGGGAACTGAATACAGCAATACTTGTAATCATTTACAACACTTTGTCAATCAACTGTTGGATAAAGGCCTTTCTATTCCGTTTCACTCACTGGGCTTAAAAATGACCATATTTCACCGTGTTGGTCAGTGGGTTGGTGAAGGGGTGGCCCAGACGAGTTCATATATATCTCACCACGAATGTTAGCCATGTCCAGGATTGATCTTAGGTTGCTCGGTTCATTGCACAGTTCACAAACTGTTGCAGCACCGCGCCTCCCACAATACAGTACGATAATTAATTATTTCAAATATCCTGTCATGTTACACGGAGATGAATACAGAGCCAAGGAGATATACAGTACACAAGGAGCTTCAACGCAGCCGCAGAAAGTTCTAAGTCACCTCCCTTGCCCCTGCAGGAGGGTGATGGGCGTGCGGACGTGCGAGTCGCGCTGTCTGTTCAGTGGCGCGAAGGGGGAGGTGTGTTGCATCCAACCGCTGTGGTTTCCCACTGACCTCAAAGACCACCCCATGTCACAGCACTTCCTTCTCGCCATGGCCTCTCTTACGAAGGTGTGTGTCTGTGTGATGCAGACGGGTCCTCCAATCTGTACATTCACCATTACTGATCATTACACAAGCCTGGTGTTTTGTATGTAAGATTGGGAAATAGTTTACAATTCATATGCATTTGACATTCCCTTTTTCTGTGAATTGTCATGTCTAGGGTCACTATTCCATTCAAGAATCAATCATTTTTAGTATGTGTTTTGTAACGTCTGATTTTAAATGATCTGTCTTGGATATGATATCTTAACGTGTACGAATCGTAATTCATCAATTGTTATACGCATGAACGATGTATGTATTGTTAGTGTAAGATTCACTTGTGATTACTGACTTGCTACATTCATAATTAATACAGGAGGAGATTTGCTTGAATCGCATTTGGTTGAGTTGTTGCTTCAAGGTATCAAAATATGTGTGCACATTCCACCATTGTCATCATTACTAATCTTTAAGTTAATATTTTACGTTAAAATATGTCATTCTTTCAGATATTGATAGTTGGACTGAAGCCATCCCTCAAAGTTATGCTCTCCGTGTCGTATGGAAAGGTAAGTTCTATGTGCATTTTTTATTCAAATATGATTATTTAGCATATAGATACAACCACATTTCAAGTTTTGAAAAAAAATTGACATGGCATCGCGGGGAAAGAATGCATATTTATTTTATAAAGTGTAATGAACAATTGTAAGCTGTGTTGTCGTGGAAGGTGTTGAGCCTGGACTTAACAGCATTGGTGATTGGGGAGATCCAGGGAATTACAGTGAGATGAGAGCGCGATGAGAGCGCAGAGATAGGCAGACTCCAGCTCATAGAGGATGTTGGAAGATAGCTCGAAGTTGATCCAGAATTTGATTAATAGCCAATGGAGGAAGTGGAATATCAGGGTGGTGTCGTCTTGTTTACAGGTGCGGTTACGAAGTTCGGCAGTGGAATTTTGGAACATGTGGACTTTTTGATAAGGGATTTGGGGAGACCACAGAGAAGAGCGTTGTACTAGTCAAGTTGGGTTGCAATAATATACACGAGCGATAATGCATGTTTTACCTTGAGCTGGTGGCGTGAGTAATGTTGTGGACATTCTGCCGCCCTTAGACGAACCCGGCGAGTGTGCCGCTCATGGCGTGGCACTTCACTCTGGTGCAAGGCTCAGCCGATCCTGTGCTTGCGTTCTGTAGGGGCTCCGTTGTCCACTTTATACACGTGGGTACTGGGTCCGTTGGCCTCTCGCTCGTGCTTGAGATCACGGACTCTTCTTTTGCAATGGCCTCGGTTGACTCGTAGATTGTAACTTTTTGCCACTTGTATTGAGGCGGAAGACAATTCCGAAGCTAATTCCGTAATCTGTTTTGGCATTATTGCTTTTACAAAAGTAGATTATTATTATTATTACTGACAGGTTTGGCCAAATTTACTGTTCCATTAAGCCTTATAATAATAATACTATAAACAGCTATTTGACAATGCAACTTATTCATTCTATAAGTTTTTAAAATCCATTGTGAATCTACTTGGGACTTTGTCATTTGCTTTGTTATCCTCCATGACTTTGCAGGCCAGCTGCCGAGACTCCGACAACATCCACTTCAGCAAGCAGAGGGAGCTGCATCTGAGCTATGAGCCCATCAATCTCACGGTGAGGGCAACGCACATACGTGGCATTAACCAATTCAGCACATCATCAACATCCTGGTTTATGCACAAACCATTGTCTGGGTGCAAACTTGTGACTCAGCCTTATTGCTTCAATGGCGGGGACACGGGCATGATGTCCTGCTGCTTGTGCCACCTTGTAACGAGTGCTGCCGGTGTATGTAACCACCCTGCAGTGGATGAACTCCCGCGTGCTGGCACTGTTGGATGACACGGAGACACTGCATGTGCTGGAGCGGGCAAACCAGGAAGAGCTGGAGACTCTGGACATGGCCAGCCTCCAACTTGTCTACAACTCCAGCCACTTCAAGTCATTGGCCACAGGCGGCAACGTTAGCCAGGCTCTGGTAACCGTCCCGCAACTTGAATGGGATCGTAACAACCACAGGGATATGATCGACTTACGTGTGGGTGCATTTTTTGTGGACAATGTTAGAATATTTGTGATTTTATTTGTGTAAAACATCTTCAGATTCGAGGAGGTTTGTTTATTGTACTCTTGTGCTTTTCATGCATTTTCTGCATTTTATTTTACCGCAAATTGTAATGGTTTAACATTTGACCACAAACTATATACTCATGAAGGCATAGAAGCCCCATATTTGTTGAACTAAATTAGGTTCCAGTTTGGAAGAATCTGCCACATTGGTCTGATGTATGTTTTAGTGCATGCAATGTAATTTGTGTAATTTTAACAATCATTAAATAAATGAATGATGTTTAAGGATGTCAGAGAGTCGGTGCATCTCCAGCCACCCTGAATGTGCCCTCTGGAGCTTTTTTTATTAGATAAGTCATTGCGAATGCTTTATTTTCCAGGCACTTGTGGGAGAGAAGGCATGCTATCAGTCCATCTGCAGCTTTGGAGGGCAAGTGCTTTATCTGGGAATAAAAGTAAGTATTTTCTCTTAACTTGGTATAAATTTGTGTGACAGAAAACATTTCTAAATTGCTGTTTAAGACTAAAAAAATGCCTTAAAGAGCCGTGTTAATGTCTATATGCGTTTTTTCCCCGCAGTCAGTCCATGTGATGTCATTGCGAACTTGGCGAGAAGTGAGTTGCACATGTTTAATTCTGTGTAAGGCATATCAGAGGGAGTGTTAGTACAGTCATTTTCGTACTGCACTATGAACCTGCCAACCTGAGTTTTATTCCTGTCCATGGCCTCAGTAGTGAGTGTTAGCTGAAGCAGTGTCTGGTCCCCTCCTTTACCAACTCGTACTAACCAGTGGTGAAATGTGACCAAAGTCCCTATGACCAACACGGTGTGGGGAGTCCTTCATCAAGCAATGGGTTTATTAAATGCTGTCATTATTATTCTAGATTGCACATCAACATAATCATTATTAAGCGTGCATTAATTCGATAAATAAGAAAGATTCTTAGGCTCATGATTAATGCGTTGAATTGGCGCTTAAGAATCGGTTATGTTCAGTTCACCACTTAAATATACTTAGTCTATCGTATCTATGTCCGGCGTTGTCGCTCCTTTGTGTCTAGTATTTGCAAAATGCCCTCTGTGACGTCGGCAAGGTGTATACAGTGGATTGTGCTACATGGAGCACTTTGCACGTGTGCGTGTATGTGTGACATTGTGTGCAGCGGGTGGAGCTGCTTGTGCGTCAGGAGAGGTTTCAGGATGCCCTGAATCTGGCCTGGTCTTTCTACCAGGGCTCTGCAAAGGCTGTTCTGGGTGAGTTTGTTGTACCGCAGGAATCCGGCTTCGAGAGCTTGCAAGTTTCTTGGGTATTTTCTGCTGTAATAATAACATATGTGAAAGACTGAGCGAGTGTTGCAGTGTATATGTATTGTGGCACATGTTCTCATATATCAGCTTTACATGTCTTAAACAGAATTGCGTTAAAAAGCATTACTAATAAAATCACATTTTCTACTTTACAATGCTATATTCAGTACAGCAGTGACTGTTATCAGCTGGATAGCTTGTGTAACACTGCTCTGCTCTTTTCAGGTTTGCCTGTGAATGTTGAAAAGAGAAAATCATTGGTTGCAGATAAGGTGAGCAGATTTGATTTTTTGTCTTAGTAAATTGTATTGTGCCTCCCCTGTATTGTTTCGGCAATGCAGGTGTTGTGTCTATCTTCTCAATGTTAGAATTGTTGTTTTAAAAGCTGACTTGTTTTATTTTGTCTATAGATGACAGATATTCTCATGCAGTACGTCATTATCTCCATGAAAAAATGCCCTGAGCCAGGCAAGACACAGGCTCTGGAAAAACATTTCCAGGTGGAGTTTCATCCTGCTCTTTTGTTAAAACACCACTGGCACATTATGTACCACCTATGTCGTTTTTTTTTAAAACAAAGATCCTCATGCATTGATTTTCCTTTAAATAAAACAACATTTCTTGCAGCATAGTAATAACTGCAACCGCATCTTTATTCCACTCTGGATTTAAACAAAGTGTACGCTGTTGCTTTTTTTAAACGCTTCCTTCAAACGGCATAGTGGAGCCATATTCAGCTCATTTTCAAAGTAGGTACACTGTGTCCTCTGTACTGAGAACACAACCTCAGGGGGACAAGAACCGATCTCCCATACATATTTGCATTATGTTAGGACTCTGGAAATGAATGTCTCCAATCTATATTGCTGCTGGAAAGTTACTCTAACATTGATTGTATTGTGCACATGGTTGCTCTATTCTTTGCAGGATGTGGTTCCCCTGTGTATCGAGTACTGCCTTCTTCTGAGCAGGACGTATGTATTTGCACTGCTCGCCGAATAAGCATTTGCAAAGATTGTATTAAGATGTGCCGATATCATGTTTTTAATTGTGTATTAACGCTGTTACGGCTATATTTCACCAATTAAATATTTAGGCAAAATTTGCATCTCATTAGCTTTTCACCTTGAGCTGTATTTTAAAAAATAAATATCTATTTTCATTAAGCGATTTTATGTTTATTCCATTAAACTTTATACAGATATTATTCCTTGCTCGTACACAATAATGATTGTTGGTGGCATAGCATGGCTGGCATGGGCCCTGCTGCAAGCAATGTAACCGGGGCCCCTGTCCAATTTGACCCCTCTTAGTAACTCAGTACCTGCTTCCCTTTGGCCTGTTTGTCGTGGTGTAGTTATACTGCCTGCATACTGAATACCTGATCCACTGTTGATTAAGGCTGTTTTGCTTCATTATAATTGCTTTGCATATTGCTTTAGAATTCCCTTAATAATTCTGTTGAGGACAATGAAGGAGCAGAGACTCAAATGTCCTCTCCGAACCTTGCTTGCAGGGACCTGCTCTTCACCCAGATGTACGAGCAGCTTGGGGAGAGCTCGGTGGCACGGGGTGTGTTTCTTGAGAGCCTGGAGCCACATGTCCTGGGGGACCGTCTCACCAGCATCACCCCGCAGGCCATGCGCGACCTCATATTGCATTACCAGGGCCAGGCACGTATGGCCACAGTGGAGGCGTGCATCCTGCACATGGACATCACCAGTCTCGACCTCCAGCAGGTACAGCTCTGACTTAGTCCTTTGCTGTGGGCACTCTCGGTATTGGTGTGCCGTAATCAGGGGTTCCTTCCTCAACCATCGACGTCATCACTATTTACCTCCGTTATTAAGATCAATGGGGCAACCAATTAATCGCATTCACGTGTTAATGATGGCCATTAAAGAACACCATACAGCCTTGGTCTTCGTAGATTATTTCTATTGATTGTTTGCTTGTCTATTTACATTGTTACTGTTGGTATATTTGTAGATAGTAACCATGCTGATATTCATGTACATATGTCTATGAACCTTATATAAAGCATATTTAATAATGTACACTCCGAACAGATTGTAGTGTTAAAAAAGTGAATGATTTAAAACTGTTTTAAAACGATGTGAAAAAGTGATTCAATAAAATAAATGTAACGACTATGTCGAGAACATGTGCATTTTGTAACAAAGAATTTTGAAAATGTTCAGTGGTCTGATGTATATATAACAATAGGTTAACCATTCTTATATTTTATGGTAGTTACTATAGTTGCCTACATGACCATTTTCCAAAATTGTAATTATCATTTTCAATAAATCACTCGGTGTCTGGAATTTAAACTTTTCAGAGATGGTAACAAATGATGAATGTAGCACAGACAATGTTATTCCATGTGCAAGAAGAAACGTATTTAAGAGATTTATGACCACATTTTGTAACCGTGTTCAGGCATCTCTTGCCACGGTATTAGTTGTCAGGTTTGTTTTTAGATTTCAGCAGTCTTAGTTATGTTTTATTTGTGTGAAGGTGATTAGCCTGTGCTGGTCCCATGGCTTGTACGATGCGGTCATCTACATCTACAACACGGGAATGAATGATTACGTGACTCCCATTAAGGTACGTGGCACCTTTCATATTTGGTTCGGGGAAAATATAAATTACATACCTTCAGATATGTTATTTTCTAGTCTTAATTAAACTTGATGCTGAAGTGATTCCCTGCTTCGTGTCTTGTCAGTGCCATGCCAGAATTATCCTGAACTGGCCTTTATGGCGGCCTGTGGCTGCGTCGATCAGAGCTTTGCTGACCGCTAGATGGCGATGTAGGCCACCTAGTGGGCTGGTTGTGATGTCGCAAAGGCTGTCGGCCAGGAAATTATCGGTGACCATCATGATGAATGCCTAGCCCTATTATACATAGATACAAGACTTTTATCACTGTACAGTGCTTTTGCTACATCTTATGGGCGTGACTTTGGAAAAATTGGTTTCACAAACTCTTTTGACATGGGCCAGTGCCTGTAAATGGGCTCTAACATGAAGTATTTTAAAGGAGCACTTAGCCAGCATAATTAGTATATATTTCAAACATGCCAAACAAAGAACCGTACTGTATTTATAATATTGTTGACATTGTTCAATCAGTGATTAACTGTGGAATAACATCTTTTTTTTAACAGGAGATCTTAAAGGTGCTACAGAATGCACTGAGCACTGGTCGTCAGCTGCTTGGTACATTATTGTGTGGTGCATCAGAATACAAGACATCAGTTTAGCATTGATATGTTCAGTTTGTCAAGATTGTCAATGTCCACATTATTTATTGTATATATTGTATACACAGATATAGAATAAGTTTTATATGGTATGCTATGAAAAGGACTTTTATTCAGTTGGAACAGCTGCACTGAAATTGTGAGAAGAAATTGCCAACATTTGTAAGGAGAGTCAGACAAGCAGACACATTTTCACCAAAATGAATTACAGTGATAATGTTTTCCTACCGCTTAATGAATACACTGCTGGATTCATCTGAAATTTGTAATTGTCCAGTAGTGGTTAGGTAATAGCTTATGATGATGATATGGGTGTATAAATCATATTTATTAACGTGTTAAATCTGATTAACCTTGTAAACATTGTGGCTCAGGTGATAAGGTGACTGCAGGCAATAAGCTGCTCGTTTACTTAAGGTGAGCTGACATACATTCCATAGTGCAGTTCTACACAATGATACAAATTAAAACTTTGATATTATTCAACAAGGTGTTTACTGGCTAATGTAGTACGCCATTTGAGAAACCTTCATAACATTAATCAATGCATTGCATCCACAATACATAGGCTGTACTGTGTGTTCATGGTTATACCCTGAATAAGGATATCTAAGCAA
>JAZEWU010000020.1:3757568-3785544 GCA_036362915.1 Geotria australis | reverse complement strand
TCAGTTTGCGTGAAGTTGCTATGTGGATTATTACCTCGCAAGATTGTGAGAAGTAGTGGAAACTTCGGAGGCCTTTACCCAACGGTGGATTGACTATGGCTGATGATGATGTAAATGTAAATATGTCGTATAGTGGAGTTGTGAACTGAGGCCCTGTAATTATCGGAAGCATGCCTGGCAGTTCTGCACTCACTAAGGCCTCAAATCTCGGCTCGCACAGGATGCTGCAACTGACCAGTTGTTGTGGAGGTCATGATGTTCCTCACTGCTAGTCAAGAGTATTCATGGTAGTTGTATTACCAGAAATGTAAATAAAATGCCCTAATGACACATGAATACAGACCAGCTCATTTGCTGCCTCTTTAAAGAGTGATGAACAAATGTAACAAGGAAAATACTGTGAGATAGATCGATGTTTATTATTACAGGAGAAAAATACCCAGTGATCTTGCAAGCTCTTTACGGGATTCCTGAGACACAGCAAACATGCGAATTGATAGTATGAAGGGAGCAAAGTGCCTTCACATCAGGAATGTTGCAGTTAATGACTCGTAATGTTCACTCGGTCAAAGTACATAAAAGCTTTGTGCTTATGGTTGGATGACTAGCAAAGTGTTCGTGTATGTCATTAGCCATCTGATGTGTTGATGTGCAGTGGATATACTTCATTGTCTCCATTGAATGTTTATAGTTCACAGTAGTGAACTACATCGGTGTTGTTCTGGTTGAGGTTTTGCTAACGCACGCTGGGCTTTATTTGAATTTCTAATGTCAGCCGCTGATAGCTGCACTGTGGAATAAGGATAGAGCAGCTGTTAAACGCAGCCTTATCAGAAAAGTGTGGGTGCGATGGTGAGTCTGCTGACTGGTGGAGGGCGTGTGGGTAGGTGTTTGAGTGTGTGATCAAGCTGCACTCGGAAGAGGCGGAGGCTCAGGAGGAGGTCTATCCGTACATCCGCACGCTGCTGCACTTCGACACGCGGGAGTTCCTCAATGTGCTCACCCTGGTGAGTGGCTAGTCACTGCCTGCCTGTTGGCACTGTGGGGAAAACGCGGCGAACATCTGTATAATTGCTGTACAGTAAGATTATACTATTATACTATTATTATTTTTCTGCTGTCTTTATGACCTATGTCCTATAATCTATCGCTATTGCTTGACTCTGTTTATCTGTCTTGATGTTATTGACATACCGTTCTCTCCACAGCCTTGTGCAGCGCTTTGTGACCCTCGGGTGAAAGGCGCTCTATAATTCATATTATTATTATATAGGAACAGTGTTATTGAGCAGTCCTACTGCCGCTGTGCATGGTGCATGTTAATATGGTATTTGTTTTGTTTTGCACAGACATTTGAAGACTTCAGAAATGACAAGCAGGTGGTGGAGTACCAACAGCGTATTGTGGATGTCCTGCTGCAGGTGCCAGCTTTCACACAGATGCAAATACCACTCTCAATCTGCATTCACTTCAGCTATACTAAGCAAAAGACCGTATTACAATCTTTAACTTTTGCTTATGGAGGATGATGCAGGGAATAAGTAACAATAACTTTAACTTGCAATGCGTTGCACAGTTTTCTCTGGAACAGAGAGAAAGAGAGCGACTCGGAGGCACGACACCCCTTCATATCCCATACTGGTCCTAATATATTCTCGTTCACAGATATCGCCAAAAGTCTATACAGCTAGGCAATGGATATTTTTGCATGTATTGTATATATGTGTTTCGTGTTTGCATGTGCATGAAATTGTGCATTTTTCCGTGTGCGTGTGGGTTTGTTCCCATGTTTTTACTGGCTGTTCTCAGGTGATGGTGGAAGGGAAGGGATTTTCCCCATCACAGGTGGGGTCTCTCTTCACGTTCCTGGCACGGCAGCTAGCAAAGCCAGAGAATACGCTGTTCGTCAACCGCCACCTCTTCGATCAGGCAAGTACGAGCATTCAGTGACCCCCAGCATTGAAAAACCATTATACATGTATCCCAATACAGTGGTCCCTTGCTTTACAATGAAATCACTTTACGATATATGCTCTATAAGAACGTTAGTATCACGTTACAATCGATTTTCACTTTTCGATATGGCTGTGCGTGAGTGTGGGTGGTGCAGCAGAGTCAATCAGCGATGCAAACGCATGCCGCTTGGGTAGCTTCTCCGCTAATAGCAGGTCTCTTTAGTGTTAACATCTCAACTACCAAGGTCTTGGAACGAATTACCATAAAACAATGTACAGTTTTATTGGTCTCACTTTACGATGGTTTCACATTACGATACGTGTTCTGGAGCGGATTAATATCGTATAGCTAGGGACCACTGTATTAGTGTAATGATGTCGGTTTTTACGGCTTGATCAATGACAATTGTTCTCAACAGCTATGCTTTCAGCAAAACGTCACATAACAGAGAGGAGAGACAGTCGACACTGCTATTCTGAAATAGCAGATCTTGAAAGAAATTCTCAGATAGTTTTTATCGGTTTATAACACTCAGCCAAATGTAGTACGCATCAGTAAGCACAAATTATTGAAGGGTCTTATGAGAAACTACAAGAAGATAATTGAATGGTTGAATGAACGACTGATTGACTTATAAGGCTTTCTATACATAGTCTTATTATAAGCGTTCTACTTTGGAAAGGTCTCACAGAGACCCACTCTTTACGCTGAGTGTCCCTCGGGGGACCACTGTATAGATTTCCCCTTGGATTGTCATTTTAGACAACGTGAGACAGTCTAGAGGTGGTCAAACCCATGCTGTGTCCCCTTATGTTACCCTGTGACCTCCCATCCCCACCCCACCCCCCAACAACAACCACACTGTGCGCAGGTGCTGGAGTTCCTATGCGGCACCGACGATGACTCACGGCACGCTGAGCGCCAGCAGGCCCTGCTGGAGCTGCTGCAGGCAGGGGGCACCGTCCACTTCGACGAGAGCAAGCTGCTGGCGTTGGCGGAGAGAGCTAAATTGTGAGTGTGCAACCGCAAGCGTTAAATTTACGTCGCTGCGCTCGCATTTACGTTGTCAGCTCTAACACTGGTGCCGTTTTCAGAGTATTAAACCACCTGAAACTTATAGCCGCCAGCTGAATTATAAGGCCTGCCGAGGAAATTCTATCACACCGGGCTCCCCCACGTGTTTCATCTATAAAGAACACTGATGCACCTGCTATCAGTGTTCTATTTAAGTCTTACACCTCTGTTATTACATTCCCCGAAATTCTCAGGGATAATTCTAAGTATTTACTCTTGCTAATGTCTATCCATGATACTTAGCAGCTGGCATTATAACACTATAGGAAGCAGTACGACATGTTAGGACGTTATCATATTCAAAATAAGTTGATACAAACTATGTACAACAGGAATTGCGTTATCAATGAAATACAAAGTTTTATAATAATAATAATAGCATTTATATAGCGCCTTTCACCCGATATGTTGTCATTGCTTTATGTTTCCAATAGTCCAGTGCTTGTGTAACGTGTGTCACTGCCAGCATTTCAAATATGTTCCTCCTTTGTTGTGTCTATGCACAGCTTCCTCGTGTGCGAGTTCATGTTTGAGAAGAAACAGATGTACGACCAAATCGTGATGTGCTACCTGAAGGACGAGGCCCGGAGGGTTCGTTCCATTTGTCAACACCAACACACTTGCTTGTGTAGCCTATGGTTGCACAATTTTCTATGTGAAGAAATGTAGCTAACACACCTTATCCAAATACGATCCACCAAAGCCTGTACTTACTCATATTGAAATATGCATTTATTTGTATGCCCCAAATATATATTTTTTGTATTAAACACAATACAGTCTTATTGTTAGATCTTGTGTCGCAGATAATGTGAATGCCTACTTTGGACCATTCTGTATTTATTTTAAATACGTTTTCTTATTATTAAATTTGAAAATGCATTGTGTTGTACTTTGAATTCAAGTTGTTTCAAAAATGTTATCTGTTTCTAATATTGCAGTAAATTGGATTTTCCGCAAATGTATTTTAATGGGTTGTTTCAAACATCTATAAATGTTCACGTATTTCAATGCATTCAGACACTGTAAGATCAACATCGTAATCAAGTCTCCCTGATAATAAGGCGCTAACTCGGTGTTATTTATTTTCTCAATGAGGAGCTGACTCAGTATTTTATGTGTCCTCGCTGCAGGAGGAGGTGTTTAACTTTGTCCACAACATCCTGTCCATTCCGGGCTATAGCGAGCAAGAGAAAACTGTTGTGCATCAGAAAGTCATGGCAAATATCCAGGTGAGGTTCTCACTTAACATCCGCAACCTTCTCTACAGGAAATAATGCTTACGAAGCCCCGGCCACTGTTGATTCACGGCACAGTGATGCTAATTATGCTACTGGAGCCAGTATTACAGCTAACATTTCTGATAAATATGTTGACTCTGACAATGCACGTCCTACCGTTGTAGTAATTGCTTTCATTAATACTACGACGACTGCTAATACTATATAAAAAAAATTACCGTTCTACTATTTTACTGCTGATAGTTTTGCTTTCTGGTTATTTCCGTATTACCTGAAAGCACTGATCGAAAATAACGTTTGCACACAGAGACGTTTCACTGGCAAACTCTACTTGCACGCTCACTTATACATGAAGTAAATAAGCAGAAAATATGCCTGATTTACATATCTGTCCCTCGGGTGCCCCTCTGTGTGGAGATAGCATGTTCTGTCCTGTGCCTGCGTGGGTTTTCGCCAGATACTGCAGTTTCCTCCCAGTCGAAACACATGCTGCTACTTGCCTACGTTAATTGGCCTGACAAAATTGACGCAGGTGGCCTCTGATGGACTGGCGTCCCATTATGGGTACAGCCCTGCCTTCCGTCCTGTGTCTGCCGGGTGCTGATAATGATGATGAATGAAAGGTATTCCAGTTTGGTGCTTAAACCTGTCCATGTAACTCACTAATGTCCTGGGTCGCTGTACAGGAGCTGGTGTCCATAAGCCCACAAAAGACAGCTGACCTGGTGATCTCTGATCTCTCTGAGAGCCTCACTGCCATCATGGCTGTGCTAGAAGTAAGTGGTGTCATCATGCACATCATTAAACTCACACACAAGCATGCAGGAACCTCCATTTACACCCTTCTGACCTGAGCCCATACATGCTCTCTATTTGCAATTTCCTTTGGCAGCAATAAATAGACTGATAATATTTATGCTAAGTATGCGATTTATACAACACAATTTACATGTATATAGCATCTAAATGCTACCCAATCTCCAGATGCTTCACAGAGCAATATAAAAAAAAAACATTGTTAGTTATATACACATGAAAATAAAATGGGTCTTAAGTCTTGGCTTGAACATGCACATAGTCTTAAATGTATGGTCAACTGGAAAAAATTTGCATTATTATTCGTGTAGTCGGGTCAATGAGAAAAAAATACCAATTAGATGCACAAGCAATGTAATAGAAATAACTATAATATGTTTATGTAATTGCAGGCCCATCCACGCTTGCTGTTTGTATTTCTACAGTGCATTTTAGAAACAGGGTGAGTTATTGAACTGCACATTGCATTTTTTGCAAATATTGCTGGTGTATATTTTATTTATGCGTTTTATTTACGTGTTAAATTGCATTGTTGCATAAACCCTGCTTATATATGTTGCATTAACCTTGTTTATGCGACATATATACACTTGCTTAAAAGACTGCAGATGAATAGACATGAAGTGCGAGTTTGATGACGTAACTGAATTATGCTATTTTAAGATTATTTAGCTTTAAAACTCCCTTCATATAAGTTTATTGTCTTTGTGTGTTTGCATGTGTGCAATGGTAGGGAGACCTCTCAGCCTACCCGAGATGCTATGTCTGCCAGCTCAGACATAAATGAGCGCTACATAGACCTGCTGTGCCAGTTCAGTCCAGAGAAGGTCCTGCCTTTTTTGAAAACTTCTGAGCAGTACCGCATCAACCACGCAATCAAGGTAAAGCCATCTTTACTCTGTTAACATTACCAAGAGTGTTGATCCTCCAATAACATGTCCCTTCCTGAATGGTTTTTGGATCTTAATGCTTCGGTTGAACTAAATCGAATCTCTTCAGTATATGCTCCTTACACATCTTGGTATAAAGATAGTGTTTAATATGATGATTGTGTATTCTAAATAGTTCAGTTTGCCGTTGTGCCATATGTTGCTGGGAATGTGATAGCTGGTGGAGGAGCATGGGGTGAGCGGTGCCTTGGCGTACCTTCTGGAGAAGAGCAACGATGTCCAAAGAGCATTCACCATCCTGCTGCAGGTATGCAAGCTGCTCACCTGCGCATATGCTTCCTTCCCCTTCTTGCCACCACGGTAAGGTTTATGTCTTCAAGAAGTAAAATGTTATAATATATGATAAATGTTATGGACATTTCTCTGTGCAATTGATTGTTAACCGGATGGAGGTTGGGATATATTCCGTTATTCCTCATTATCTAATTTCTATTCAATGTGATTTGGATAAGAAAGATTCCGTTCACCTGTTGTGATTGGGGTGGAAAGTAGGGCTGTGGACTTAAGTTACCAATTTGTATAGAAATATTATGAAATTAAATATTGATATTGGGTTGTAATTATAATTATGTTTGTATATACCAGTTTTATTTTCAAATAAGCATTTCCCTGACCTATTGGGATTTTTTAAATACTATTTTGTTGCTGCAGATTTTGAAGGAAAAGCTTGATCTTCTTCTGCAAAGTTTGGGTACAGCAAGCAATCAGAAAGGTATGTTTTTCTTTACAACAGCAATTATTTATGTTTGTACAGATAAGATATTCTAACTGGCTATTTGTGTGGGCTATACACATCTCATCTTGGTTATTTAATTGATAATGAGTAATATACAAAGTGACGTTGAAATTATATCTATACTTGAGTATTAAAATGTAAAACTATGAATCAGTATAAGTGCAGGGTCCTAGGGCTAACACATCTATGACTTTGTATGATGAAACCATTACTGCTGTTGGCATTCTGGTAAAACACTGTGTCCTCTGCTTTGACCAAGGGGTTGCCTTCATTTGGGTCTAATATTTAATTGAGTGCATATCAGCACTATATATGATAAGGAACAGGGTAGATATTTTTTTATGGAAAGCTCATCACATTTCAATCACAAAATGGTAAATTCCCCCCCCCACGCGCCCCTCCCCACCCCCACATTTTATCCTGATTGTATTGTTACTGTCATGTCTTGAGACAAGGTTTTTATTTATTTCTTGCAGAGCAGTGCACGACTTTGTGTTAGGGAATGCCCCATAGAAGTGGGTATCACAGTGACCTCTGAGAACCCTACAAGTGACCCCTGATCGATACCGTAGGGGACAGCAATTTCCCTCCCCCCCTGCTATAGAGAGTAATGTTCATTGCATGATAATCCAGAACTGGAATTTAGCCAAAGTGCAGAACATAATTAATGTAATGGTTTTGTTATGTCCAGCAATTAATCAGGCTGAGGCCATGAGCTCACTTTACTCGAGTACCCAGTTTACTCACAGGCAGCTGTCTCGATTCCTAGATTCAAACCCAGGATCTCTGTGGTGCTAGCTCAGCCCACTGACATCTGATTCACTTAGGCAGCTCTCATTCACACGTGCTTCATTTAGTCATTCGAGCTGTGATAGGAATGAGAAGGGTTCTGTCTCATGCTTAGTGGAATGCAATATGGTATCTCCTGTCTGTAAGTGCAGTGGCAGATCAGTACCTCCTTGAAGGGGTGCAGGCAGCTCTGGAGGACGTGACCCAGCTGTGTCAGCGCAACTCCGGGCAGCTGGGCGTGGAGGAAAGGGAGGTGTGTGCTGCTAGCACCACAGACATCATTGTATTCACTGTCTAAATCAGTCCAAGCGTCTCGTACAAATGTGTATACTGATAGTGTCCATATGTATAGATAATCCGTGCATTTAACTTTAGATGGAATATTTTTTACATTTACGAATACAATAATTACACCTTCAATCTACTGCCGTTTCCTCGGTCTTAGATTAAAAAGTATGTGTTAACGTATGCAAAATGTGCACAGGGGCTATGGTTTCCTCTTCTGGAAGTGATGATGTCACCACAGAGGGAAATTAAAAAGATGACGTCGTCTGTCATTGCGGAAGGTGAATGTTGCATCAAACACCAATACTGATATAATTTGCATTTGATTTACAGGGCCAGAGATTGAACCTAGGTTGACAGACTTAACATTACGTCCACTAATAGCATACCTTCACCTTCAACACCACTCTGCACACAAACGAGCAGAGACAAGCGTGCTGGAGTAGAGGTGTCCACACTAGTTTGTATGTCAGTATTTCCCCATTAATTGTGCCACAGAACTAAAGAACCTCACCAAGCAGTTACTGAACAGTATGACGGGGTTCCTGACACTGCCCGCGATCCTGCACAGGATAATCCAGGTGTGATATCGATTAGCATCTCCACGCACTTTTGCTCAGAATTTAAAGGCATCTTTTACTGTAAAACGTTTGACTTTCTCCATGGCCCATACAATATTTGTTTATATCTTATGTACAATTTAACTAAGTATGTTGACCTGATGCTTCCTGATGACTGCAGGACCCGATTTACGGCTCGGGTCGATTTGGAGAGATCAAGGAGCTGGTGCTGGGGATGTTGGACACCTTCAGCTATGAGCAGGTGCAAGGGTGCCCAAACTGTCGCATGGGAAAATAAGCCATCCTTCTGATGTACATTTAACACGAAGGCTTTCGTGACCAATGTTATCCATAGTATAGCTCTTTTTCTGGGTTAGGTCACGTTAAAATAATAATTGTCATAAACCCTCCTCCACCTGACACAGCCACTTAGTAAGGTTTGTTACGTGATCATTTCAAACATTGTAAATGTTGTGCGTTTGCTCTCCAACATATTGGTGTGTTGAAGTAATAAAGAATTGTCACGTTGTACACTTTATTGACTTTACTTGGGGTTGTCAGACAGTAGGGTTATCCCTAACCCGAACAAAGGTTTGTGTTTGTCTATGACTTATTTGTGTCATTATAGTCTATTGTTAGTTATTTTTAGCGGATTGGCGGTGTGTAGCACTTCTTTCCCTCTCTTCTTTCTGACCTCCGCCAGCTTCACTGCACTATGACTCATCGTTATTATATGAAGGCAATGTCACGTAGAATTTCTTATAGTGGAGGTGCTATCATAAGGCAAATTATACCCTAGGCCACAGTTCATTGCTTTATGCTGCATCATCCCATGCTTTTTGCCTGGCAGACACTCCTGGAGACGACAACAGGGTTGCTCAACCAGGACCTTCACTGGTCACTGTCACAGCTCCGCAAGGCTGTGTGCCGTGGCCTGCACCCACGGCACGATGTCTGCGGTGTGTGCACCCAACACTACAGCCGCCGGCAGAGCCCGGGCCAGCAAATCATCATCTTTGGGTGTGTATTGCCCTTGTTAAGGGTTACCCTCCCCATTGAGGTGACAGAGCAATTGTTTAGTTTGGGTGGTTGTGATGAGGCACAATTGTGAATCATTAAAATATGGAGCCATTGTGTGTGTGTGAGGGAGACGCCCAGCTGCTGAGCAGTGCCATCCATGTCTTTTGTAGTTTATTTCTGTGCAGTTAAAGTGTTAAGTATTATTGTCTTTTACAGTTGTGCTTTCTCTGGGCACTCGTTCCTTGAACATTCAACGACAGCAGAAAATGTTTAGTTGTACTTTAGAAAGGAGAGTGGCTTTGATGTGTTTATGGCCTCTGGGTTCTTTTACATGGCCACATCAGTTGTGGACACGTCTACCATGAGGACTGCTTGCGTGGCACTGGTTGCCACCATGCTGGTGAAGGCCAGAGCAACTGGAGTTGCTACTTGTGCCACGCGAGCAATCGGGAAGGAGTCGTGATTGCAAACCAGGCACGCCCACGTACCACCTCTCTCGCACAGGTCAGCCCATGAGTGTATCATGAACCCCCCCCCCCTTTCCAAGGTTTTATTTCAGGTTATTAACGGTTTGCTTCGTATTTGCAGTAGTTGTAATGGACTGGCGTCCTATCCTGGGTATAGCTCTGCCTTGCGCCCTGTGACTGCCGAGATGGGATTTTAGTTTTCAAACCCATGCAATATATTGTACTCTTAATTCTCTACAGGGTCTTTTTGGTTATAGAAGTTGCTGTGTGTTGGTTAAAGTTATTGCTAAATTCAATACAACTTTCCAAACTCCCTGCTAAAATTATTTATGTATGCATCAGAATATATTTATTGAGTATTGTCAGTGGCATAAATGTGCTTATTTATATTAAAAGCAGATAACTTGAAATACAATACATTTAGAGCTTACGATACTGTGATGTTCTATTGCACACTTCAATGTGTTGTTGCAGATAAGGATTGCATCTGCAAAAGATGAGAAGAAGCCCAAAACAAAGGGTGGCAAAAAGGTTAGCTTTTGTCCCAAATACCCGTGTGTTTGATTTTATTAATAATAGTTGGCTTTGTGAAAGAATTAAATTTTAGCTTTTATAATGAGTTTAGATGCATGTTTACCATCATGGCTAAATATGTTCACTGAAGGCATTATGCTCATTATATCGAAGCCTGCCGGTCAAATTTGAAATGGCGTAGGCTCCCACATTTCACATTTAGCAATGTTAATCACATAGCGTTGCATGCATCCATCAATTGGTAGAAATACAAATTTGCACTATAAAGAAATACCCAAACTTGAGTTTTAATGTGTACTGATAAGGATATGCAATATGTAGAGCAGTATTTTAATAACCTAGCAGTGCTTTTAGAATTGCTTAATGAGGGTCAAGTTGGGTCTCTTTTTTAAGGTTCCTGAATTGGTTATGGATCCTGAGCAGTTCAGATGTTTTGATGAGCTTCAGAAGATTAACAAGGGGCGTTCTCGGGTGAGTATTCGTGTGTGTTCTTGAAAGTATATGTATGAGGGTTTTGCATGTGAAGGAAATGGTAACCAGAGAAAAAACATGAATTGGAAAGAATACCACTAGAATATATGTTTTGGACTGCCATATCCTGGTCATCTCACAGCCCAGCAGCTTTTGTAGCTTTATAGCTTTGTCTACCACCAAACTGCCTCAAAAACGCTTGGTTACAGGAGTGCACCACTTTGTTTCGATGTAAATGATGAGCAACAGTAGGCATTTTGGAAATTCATGCAAAATCTAAGCATAAAAGTGCCAAAGTGGGTAGCCAGACAATTAGACAGATGAACACATCTAGAGTAGTCTTTTAAGAAATGGTTTCTGTCTCCAATGTGTAGATCGCTGTCTTGGCCGAGTTGTCTAAGAGCCACACGGAAGGTGCATCACACCATCCTCTGCCTTTGGGATCGTCTTCCGTTGGCCGCGAGAGCGTCTTTCAGAATGAACATTTCCAGCTGCGACTGGATGCACCCCCACCACAGGACTGAGTCGAGAGAACTCCAGATTTCGCGTTTTGCCCTTCCTTGTTTCCACTGTTCATTTCAAACTATATCAAGGGTTGATTGACAATAATTCAGTTAAAATGGTTACACTTTCTCTTCTTGTTGTCATAAAATCTCTCGTGTTCAATGCCCTATGAAGTACGGTTTTTAGTGTATATACGTGCATGTTATGGACAGAGGGACATTTTGCTGTAATGCTCCCTTTAATTCAGGTTGTACATTTTTCCAATCTGCTGTTATTTGTGAAAGTCTGCGGGTTGAAAATTTAACATTGTGCCATATGATGAACTAAATTGGTGTAACAGGTAAATTGTTTAACTTCTAATAATGATGCTGTTTCATTGTTAAAGAAATAAAATTTAACATTGACAATTCGTAGCTCAACAGCTATGTTGTAATCTGTTATGTGTTTTTCTGTTTTTTAGATATTGTAATATTGATAAAAACTAGTTGATGTACATTATTTTTTTAAATTATGTCGTGGTAAATACTCCATTATGGTTTCTTATTAGATCCTTGTCAGGTAATACTTGGTGTTGCCTGCCAATTCTACCAAACACTTCGAAGCCGAGCTGAAAGACAACGATGTCCAGAAGCTGACCATCGTGCTTCGAAGAATCGCAAAGAAGAAGACTAAGAATGTACACAAATGTGCTAATATATTGGCAATTGACAAGGTCCTGTTTCCAGTTTGGTTTTCTGATTGGCATCTTTTTATAGTAAAGCATAAACGATTTCAAGAGAACTCAATTACATCTAAAGCACATCTCATGAAGGCTGTTTTTTATATAAAAAAATAATTATTAAACGGTAAAATGGTGATTTAGGTTTTCATGGTTTGAGGTATGGGAATTGTCCTTCAGAGTTGCTCTTTTGGGATGCCCTTGGCGAACGTTCTTTCTCACTCCTTAGCGACGTTTCGCCTCCCACGTTGGAAGCATCATCAGGCTCTGACTCCAACGTGGGAGGCGAAACGTCGCGAAGAAGAGATAAGGAACGCTCGTTACGGCTATCCATAAAGAGCAACTCTTAAGAACAATTCACAAGAATTGGCATCAATTTTCCCTTGCAGTGAACACAATCAGCCACAAGGGGTAGCCATGAACTCTACCATGGGCCACGTTTGTACAATTACTCAACACTGTACTTTAACCCTGTTGTCGCCCTGCCGGTATCGTTTATTGGAGATCTCCAGACTTTAACAAAAGAGGAGAGCGGACAAGAAGCGACATAATTCCTTAACACCAGAGCAGTGAGAGACCCTTACACAGAGGTAAGTCATAGATTTTCGGTTTGTCCACCTTACAGGAACTATGCAAAGCAATACAGTACTGTGGTGCTGATACACGCTGTTGTTTGACGTGCTTTACTTCGAGCTGTGTGTGGTGCAAGGTTGTTCGATGTGTTCTTTACCCCTTTTGAATCCATGTCGAACCACAGTGGTGGCCACGACACGTGGATTCAAATGAGGTCAAGGGTGAACTCTCCTCGCTGGCCATGTACTGTACCTGCCACACCAAAACGTGGACGTTATAATGTACTGTACGCGCATAATTAAATGTTGCATCGATCATACAATATTCGGTTCGTTCACAGTTGTATATGGACTATTGTATACTGCAATATACTATAGTGTACGGGGTGGTCCAGATGTCTTGTGACCCCCATTTCATAGCCTTTTCCGGTTTGTGAGCTTTCATGGGCCCATGCGCTGCTCACTACAGGCCGTTTTTCAATAGGATATGAACTCGTATCAGCCAAGGAAAAACATGATAGAGGTCAATTAAACGGGGGTCACAAGACATCTGGATCACTATATTACAGTATACATTTCATATGGTACTGTACCGTGTCTCCACAGTCCAAACACATGCTGCTGCGTAGGTTAATTGTTCTGACTAAGGTGCCCTATGTGGATTGGCGTCCCATCCTGGGTTTCGCCCTGCCTTGCGCCCCGTGTATACCGGGATAGGCTCCGCTTCACCGCGACCCGGTACAGGATTAAGCGGTTTCTGACAATGATGGTGATTAATGTGTGCGTGGTGAGCAGCAGAGGGCAGTATACGTACATCAAAGTACGTTGTTGTACTGCACGTCTGTGTTTTCAAGTCTCTGCTGTGCTCGTTCACCAAGCCACACTGACCGTCTTGGTGAAGTATGGTCAAATAACCCCCGCGACGAGATTGTCAACAGCTCTGTACTTGTGATGCATGTGCGTATTTTGTAAGCAACAGTAGTTGTACCTAATGTAGTGGTATTATGTAAACAATGACAATGGCAAGTTTCACGTTTATTTTATTTCACCAGGTAAGAACTGACGGGATCGGAATAAGTCTCGTTTGCAGAGCGTGACCTGGAGAATTATTCGGCCAGTAACGCGCTATGATTGATGCTGAATTTAATCCCAATTGAGTAACTATGCTTAATATATCCTAGCACTACTTATATGGTGTTTAAATTACGTAACTTAAGCTCTCGTGTATAGTATTTACAGATACAGTACGTCTGCGCATACACATGTATCTTTCACATACCCATACGGTACTCTATGGGGAATGCAGGTAGATACATGGACAAACATCCAAGGGTCGGTTTTTATCACGTTTTTATCACTTGTAAAATATTGCAAATGTTTTATCCATAAGCCTTGTGTCAGCATTTTGCACAGATGTTTTCCAGCAGGACAGCTCCACGATTTTGGATGTGCATTAGATTTCGCGTGCATTAAAGATGTGGGTAATCATGGTGGTATAATCATTAGATGGGTTTTTTACTTGGGCAGGGGATATCAACCACTTAGGACTGTAATCCAGATAAAAGTAATGTATCATCGTTTCTTACAATAAGGAGGAAATTCTCGGAATAACATGGGTATCGGACATTCAATCCATGGGTTGGGATGGTGATTGTGCATTGTTCATATGTATGGTACATTGACTTACTGTATTCCATAAGAAAGCCATTTTTTCTAGAACCATTGATATTGTACAATAATTTTATATTAAAAAATCCCACGTATATTATTCAGATGATTTTGAAAATTGACTCCTGGTTGCAGAATTTGTGGAACTGCCCACCAGCATATGTGTAAGCAAATTGTTTACCAAGGCCACATTCAGCATAATTTGCCATAACTGCACGTGCGTGTGTGTGTGGTTTCATGCATAAGTGTATAGTAAATGTGCTATGTGCCATACAGTATGCTGTGATTCAAATATATTCCCTGGCATTAGTTATCGGGTGAAAGGCGCTATATAAATTGAATTATTATTATTATTATTATCATCCGTAATCCGTGTCAGCATTAACATGAAGGCTTTCGTGACCAATGTTATCCATAATATATCCATTTTATCTCCAGAACCTTTGTTTGAGATACATAGTCGCAATCAGCTGATTGCGACTATCAGCGAAACATCGTAATTCATTGTAAATGCTTTGGGTTCGGTCTCCAACATACCGGTGTGCTGAAGTAGTAAAGAATTGGCACGTTGTGTTTACCTTACTAAATGGTTGTGTCGGGTGGAGGCGGGTTTATGACACTTATTTTTTACTTGACCCAACCCATAAAGAGGGCTATATTAGAGCATGTTAGCATTGCCCATTGTCATTATTAGCGAAACATTACCAGTGATGGTGTCTGTTATTGATAAAGCAGCAAGGTCTCGGAAAAGCCTGCATAAGGAAGAGAAGGAGGAGGATGTCACTGGGATACTACTTGGGCCCCTTGCTCATGTTTGCCCTGGCAAGCGGTGCTCTCTACCACCTGTCCTCCAAGCCTCCCGGCTTCTCCAACACAACCGGGTCAGTGTTGAGCCCAGGCTCGTTTTTTGTAAATTAAAAATAACACTGGGCTAGCCCTGTAATTTGTAATCACACTTGAGATATTGCCGAAAGCGTTCGCCCTAGATATATTGTATTTGTGTTATGTAGTGTCAACGAAAAATTAATCGTAATTATCACGACATGCTTAATCCTATACAGGCTCTTGGAGGCACCACAGCTTAACTCGGTAGACGCATAGTGCAAGGCGGGGGCTATTACCGAGGATGGCATGCCAGTCGATCGCAGGGCACAATTTACCTAGGCAGGTAGTGTTTGGACTGTGGGAGTACCTGAGTACCTGGCAAAAACACACACAGGCAGAGGGAGAAGATGCATACTCCACACAAAAAAACACCAAAGCTGGGAATCGAACCCAGGACCTTCTTGTTGTGAGGTGGCAGTGCTATCTGCTCCACCACCATGTTACCCTCAAAGGAGGATCATTGAGCTTTTTAAATTGTATTTATATTTATGTACACATTGCCATTACAGGCCCTTAGTTCTCAAACTGTTGTAGTCAATGTATCGAAGGTCATTGCAAAGTCGTACACTACTTTGTGAAATTATTGCAAACGCCACGTGTATTTTTGTGTTGAAATTGGTCAAGTTTCTTCAAATTGCACTAAATAATCTATGGTGGTCTATGTGAATACATTGTTGCGCTCTACTGTTTTACAACATCTGTGCTGCCAACCTTTACTAACCCGCACTGATCAGCATGTTAAAGTATGGCCACATAACCCCGAGTATCCCATAAACCTGTATTGCATTTTGTCCTATGACAGTGCCATAAGCTTCCCATCGAACCTGGAGGAGCTGCAGCAGCTGGCAAAGTTGCTCAACTCTTACAAGGCTGAGCAGACGGGCTATGTCTTGCTGCTCTTCTGCTCTGCTTATTTGTACAAGCAGACCTTCGCCATTCCTGGCTCCGTATTTCTGGTGAGTGAGCTTATATTGTTATGCTCCCATACACCCAAACGCCCCCTGTACATGCTTAAAAATACCAAATATCTCACAATTAGCATTAAAAAACGTAGTGGCAAGTATTGTTAGTAAGCACCTATTGAGGTTGGTATTGTTAACGATCTGGAGGTGTGCCCAATACAATGCCCCGAATAAATTTTTGTCACAATGCACTAGATGTTAATTGTAAGGCTGAGTTTACCTAGAAGAGGCCAGGGACAAGTTAAACTTACATTTTCCACTGAGTAAAACTTGGGTCGTCATGATTGGAGTACAGTGGATGAACTACAACACCACTGCTGTCCACAGACACATGCAAGGGTCTTCATGTAGCCACACAGACTTATGGGGCAATTGCTGGTGCAATACGCTAGAGTGGCTGGGCCACTACCATACCTGGCAGAACTTGTCTCCCCAATGCTGATGTTTGCATGCCACGGCAACCACTGCACCACCACTGGCAACATACAAGCACAAAGACAAAGATCCCCCATATAGCCTTCACAGACTGTAGGGTCAAGTGCCACACAGGTACACATGCACTTATGTCTCCTGGTTTCAATCTCATATAGTCTGGTACTGGTAGCTTCTTTACTCATGTAGTCTTGGCGTCATATACGTCTTATAATTAACTGTGTAATGCTTAACGAGGTTAATAAACAGCATGTCACATGCATTTGTGCACAGACTGCACATTTGGATGATCTATAATTCAGACAAACTGTAAATCTCATTCCTTCTGCTGGAATGATTCTGCATCAAATAGGATCGACGACCCCTTAGGCATACTTGGCTCTGTTTTTATTAATGAAAGCCTTGTGCAACTCCTAAGTCTGTACAGATAACATCGACTCATGTTAATGTGACACTGGTGGTGGTTCTGTGCATTGGCAAGAACGTCCTGGGAGGCGCGCTCTTTGGCGCTTGGCGAGGCCTTCCCCTCTGCTGCTTGCTCACTGCCTGTGGGGCTACATGCTGCTACTTGCTGTCCCGTGTGTTCGGTAAACAAATCATTATCAGCAAATTCCCAAGCAAAGTCGAGGCCTTGCAGAAAAAGGTGAGCATTACTAAAGCCAGTCAATCACTGACGTATAATGAGACTTGACGTGTTTGCTGCATCTGGAGATAACTTTTTCTTTGTGTAATATTACATGAAAATTACTTGATTAAATTAATTTTAAAAATCTTGTAACAATTGCGTGTACTTTTGTTGACAACTGAACACTACACCAGGCTGTGGCCAATTGTGCCGCATTGTGCCATCAAACCACTTGATGAGCCAATATCTTTGACGAACCAAGGAAGCATGTCAGCATTAATATTGTTTGCCTGTTGTTATATTTGTTCTAAAACATCAGTTAAAATACCCATGGCATAAAATAAAATAGCAGTAGTCCAATGCCTCGTATAATGCTATGTGGATTTTTTTCTATTGTTGTCACAATCATAATATCACGACAAACATCCTTTTGGGTTAAATCAATGTTTGGATAGCAAGGGTCCAATCCTCGTATGTTCACCAGAGAAGGATGTTCATTTGCTGAGCCTTGAAGATTATGCCTTAGGCAAATGGATACAAATTAATTATTGGCATAAATGAGCCAGTGAAGGACTCTTACGTTGACCAGCATGCTGGTATTTTGCTCAATCTGCACAGCTGCCCACCACTGAAAGGTCTTGATTATTTGTTTCTGGCTGTCGCTAAGATTAAATATACATAATTCGAGTAGACATAAAGTCTCTCTTCTGAAACGTGATAATTGCATCCATATCCATCCATCTATTTTCTAATCTGCTTGTCCTGGTGAGGGTCGCAGCGACAGCTATTGAATCCATAGAATATATTAATTAAAACAACACAGAGTAATTTGCATGCGGTTTCATACTTATGGATTTGTTTTTATATAGATGTTAATTCTGTGTTTGTGTGTGTAATTGTGTATGTTGCAAGGTGGAAGAAAACCGTGAGAGCTTGTTCTTCTTTCTGCTCTTCCTGAGGTTCTTCCCAATGTCCCCAAACTGGTTTTTGAACATCACAGCTCCCATCATTAATATTCCCATCAAGCACTTCTTCTTCTCAGTGCTCATAGGTAAGCAAGGCTAACGGCTGGTGAGCTTAAATGAAGATTAAACACGTAAAAATATAAATGCTGCAACTTTTATTTTGTTGAAGTGTAAGGATTACTCTCCCATCGATTCTACAAACATCATGAAATAGATTGAATGATAGATTCTTTTTCGTGTAATATTTAATGTCTTGTTTGTACGTACTCACTATAGGTTATCATTTGTCAATCCTGCCTATTATGCAAACCTTTGCACTGATGTATAGGGAGGGAATGAAGGACACAATCATCATCATCTGTCCCTTCCATCAGCTCATTAGTGTCGACGGGGCTGAACCAATTTACACCACGGTTTTCTTTATTTAGCTTTATTGGCGCTTCGCTTAATATCCATCTTTTTTTCTGCAAGATATTCGAAGAAGAAATTAAGAAGAAATATTTTCACATTTTGACATCAGCACCTGCAGCTCATTGGTTTGGCACTTTGAACTCTACTGTACTATCCCAAACGTATTTTAACGCGTGCATACCATTCTCCCTAATTGTTCCACAGGCTTGCTGCCATACAACTTTATCTGTGTGCAGGCGGGCTGCATCCTGTCTGAGGTGTCTTCCCTGGATGACGTCTTCTCGTGGGCAACCATGCTGCAGCTGTTGGCCATCGCGCTTGCGGCGCTGATGCCCGGAGCTCTCATCCAGCGATACAGCCACGGGCGGATCAAACACGTCACCGGGCAAACTGACAATGGCCTGTCCGCTGAGACACGTAAATCCAGATAAAACGAGGCTGCCCCTTGTCACCCTCTCCTACCGTTGTGTTGAAAGCAAGTAACCAAACCAGCTAGTGGACCTAATGCAGGAACACGCAGGTGGTGTGATGACACCCATTTTGTACTTGAGACGAAGAGGATAGTTGTATCACTGCATTTTATCTACGTTCATTGCCCAAGTGGGTTCTGGCAATAGTCTGGGAAGAAGGTGTCTGTTTTGTGGAATGAGAGTTAAACAAACGTGGGATTTTTGGGAACACTTAGCAGCGAATCATCGTTGGAAGGAATTTAAACCGTCAGCTTCTTGAAGACGGCGTCTGCAAATAAATCACTTGAGGAAAATGGTCTTTGGCTATAGTTCTGAAATGGCCCTGATGTACAGCAGTTATTCGAGTAGCAGCATTGTCTTGAGGTGCTGTATATTGATTAATTTAGCATATCTTTACAGTGCATGGAATGGGCACTGCTTGCGAAGGTAAGAAGGAACGCACGCACATACTATGCTAATCACATTTAAGAAATATTGCATTATAAGTCGCCCTACATATCAACTCGGTTTGTAACTATAGCATAGTATGTGATTGATTCCTAAAGCTGTGCCTTCAAGGTTATCTTATGAGGTTGTAAAGCTTCATTCTCACATTCTCAAAATATTTGATCTGCTGATATATTCACACAATGTGAGTGTACGTGCAAATGCAAACCTCGTACAATGTTTAAGAGTTTCGTATTTGAAAGGGTTTTATACATTTGTGAATGTTAGCCATTTTTGTACTTGCAATTTATGACTACATTTGCACTAATACAAACAAATCAATTATACGAATACAGGCTATTAGAGGAGCAGTGAATTGTCTCAATTTTGAGGGTCATTAATCACCTCACAAGTTCACTCTGTGTTTGGTTGTGGTGCATAGCAGGGTGCCATGAATCACTCGGACACATCATATATTCTGAAACTCACAATTTTAGTCTTGTGTACATATAATGGGCATGAAAGTTGCGTTGCTTATGTAATGCCTTGTTTTTGTTTTGTTCACACTTTCCTGCTGGAACGCCTCCAACTTTTAAAGGACTCAACCTGATGCTTGACGACTGAAATTGGCATCAATACTTTTTAAGACATTAAATTTCATTTTGGAAAGCTTAACAGGGTACTTATTTATATTCTTTCTATGTGGTCGCCCCTAATCTATGGTATAACCGAGCGAAAATGTTTGGGATCAAAAGCTTGCCATCTTTGTCTTATTTAATTGCTTTTGGACCTGAGATTTTCCTCTAAGTGTACGTGCAATTGATCGGTCTGCTTTGCAGGTTTAGGCTAGATATTATTTTCTTTGCGATTTGTTCTTCTAGCCTTGTATTCTGTCATAGTTGCACAAAATTGATGCGCAACTTTGACATTCGGAATTTGACAATGTACAGTTGTTTTTGGATTGTTTTGTTTATGTTTTTTGCTGTAACCAGGTCTCCACCGAAAATTAACATTAATTTGTCCAATGGGTTTTACCGGCACTAATGATAAAGGCACTTCAAATTCGGTTTATTCAAAATCGCATTTCATTATTTAATACTTTAAATATAGATGAGATACAGCTGTGATATCGATTAAAAAAATATTCATAAGCGTTGGGTTTTGGTAAACACTGTAAAACACTTGGAATTTTTTTTCATTAAAATCATGAATTCAAATATTCTGGCTCTTTGCCAGTTATTGTTGATGCATTATAGGTCAACGAATGCCATGTTAAGGGTATCAAATAATGTCATGTCCCAATCTAATAGAGCTGCAACTATTTACTGTTGCGATAATTGACTGTTCTCTGGATGTTTGCTTCAATCAATTCAATACATTTCAACTTAATTTGTATACTCTCTGCGAGGATAAGTGGCACATATGAGGTGAAAAAAGTTTTAACCATCAGAGGTTGATGTGGGTGGGGATTGAGGAAGTAAATCATATTCACTCACTGCATTACACGCTGTGCACTGCGGTGAGTTTCCTGCGTTTTGGAGGTCAGATGCCAGGCATGAGCCAATGGCTGTTATTTAAACCATTAACACTTTTCAATAATCATTGTTATTTTATTAAATTTAGATACACTGTACTACTAAGTGAAATTCCAGCTCCGTGAAATACCAAAGAAGTCTATGCATTGCTATTTATCAATTTTTGTGAAAGTTTATTGAAGTATGATTGTTATAATCATTTTGACTGCACAGTTTTGTTTATTTAGCTGAGTATGGTCACCTTCGGAGATTTTGCGCGTGAAAACATCTTAAGTATTTGGAAGGTTATTTGTGTTTTTCAGAACCGTATAATGATGCTTTTTTATACTGTACTCAATTGGGATTATACCTAGCAACCATCACCCCTTTCTAGCAGACACCCAGTTTTCAGACCAGTGCTGAGTCTCCAATGTGCTGCACAGGGACAGCTGTCACTGGAGGTGCCCTGATGTATGAAATGTGAGGCAAGGTGCTTTAAATTGTTGTGGAATTTAAGTGCCAAATAAATGAAAGGAGTATTATTAATGTCCTATCTGCCTTGCAGTTGTCTAATGAGAATTGAACAAAGTATACATGTATAACTTAATGGTAAGGTCATACATTTTCTACAAGTAATAATAGTCGATCAACATTAGATCGTGTTTAATATGAAGAAACTACGGTAATTAGAATATATTTGTCCACAGGAAATCACGCCATAATTCCTAGCCATGGAATGGAACCACGTTGGAAGGTAACGGCATCTGTTTATGCAATACAATACTGTAATGCCTCATTTGGATGAACACCTAAAGGCAATTGATCCATGTTGGAAGGTATGTAAAGATTGACATTTCAATGCCAGAGACCACATTTATTTTCTTAAGTTTATTTTGTATTGGATACAGTGAGATCATGCAATGAATTTATTTCATTAGTGAATTATATACACATTTGACAATAACCTACAACACAGACCTCCGCTGTGTTCATAACAGTAATTTGTACAAGTGTCTCCTTTTAATGAAGTTGACAACGTTATTTTTAAAAAGGTTGTTTTCAAATAATATTTCCCAAATCAAATAAAGTGCATTTAAATGTTACAGTACAAAATAAATAAATAGATAAATAAACACGCTGCATAGAATTTCAAAGATTGCAAAATAAAGTCTTTAAAAACACAGCACATCCAAATATATGGTCCTGTACCATTATAGTTGTTCACGTAAGTGTAAATAAACACATTGATAAATAATATACATTATTTAAGAACAATTACATACATAATGCACATTTATAAATAGTGAATCCATACTGCTGGGGCCTTGGTGGAGGCAGCTGGTACAGACATGCTGAAGTGTGCCCCTTTACACCACTCTAGGTTTGAATGACTGACTGACTCATGTTCTGTAGGGGTTATTAATTTTCCGTCTGCACTTGCAACTGTATAAGCAGTTTGGCTCATCTTTTGAATTATACCCGTGAGTCGGGATAAAATCACTGTCGTAAATTGTAGGTGCAGCTTGTAACATGGCTGTAAAAATAGCAATATGAATGAACTCTGGAATCCTCACGTCTCACAAACTTAACCTCTGCCCTTCAATAGCACACAAGGTAAATTCAATTTAGTGCGCATGGAACATTTAACAATGAAAAATAAAACAGGAAACACTAATCTTTTTTCTATTTCTAGCATACGTTATTAAATTGTGCCTTCACGTAAATTAAATCATTTGTGTACTATTGAAGGGCAAATGGTATGTAAATACGTTAGCAGTGCATTGTTCAGTCAGCAGTATTATTTTTGACTGCTGGTGCATTTAAGGTCGTGGCTGTGGTGCATACTGAAGGCATGGTGCCTAATTTCATCCCAGTGTCCACAACCAGTGTTAAGTCTAACATTTGTTTCATCCTGCGAATATCTGTTACCAGTGTACCTGGCTATCACTGTTAAGGGTTGCATTTGAGTAAAAGCATTAATTATCTGAGCTGTTCAGATCTTGGGAAATGTTTCTACTCTTTCGGGAGCCAATGATGAGAAGAGCTAATTAACCGTAGTATAAAATATTCTATGGAAGCTTTCTTTTATAGCCACCATAATTCATTCATTCATTTTCAGAAACCGCTTAATCCTATACAGGGTCGCGGTGAGCCGGAGCCTATCCCGGCAGACACAGGGCGCAAGGCAGGGGAACACCAAGGATGGGACGCCAGTCCATCGCAGGGCGCCTGGGGAAATTTAGTCAGTACGCCAATTAACCTGGCAGCATGTCTTTGGACGGTGGGAGGAAACCGGAGTGCCCGGCGAAAACCCAAATAATTAATGGGTGTTTATTTTTTAAGTTGTGGGAGGAAACCCACGCAGAACAGGGGGAGAACACACAAATTCCACACAGAAAGGCGCCCAAGGCAGGAATCGAACTGCCTCGGGCAAGACCATTCTTTCTGTGAGGCGCAGATGTTACCACTGCACCACCCTGCAGCCCAATCTATATAAATAAACAATCTATATAAATAAACTCACTAATATGTACTTAACCTTGGTGGAAAATTGATGAGTGGTTCTCCATTTTAGTTTTATTTGAAGTTTACCCAATGTCTTAGGTTGCTTTTAGCGTTAGTTTGCAAGTTATACCAATCAGTGCTGTTTTAGAACTGACTGGCAGAATCGACCTTGATGTGACTGGGGTGAGGCTGTTCGGTGAAAATGCAACTAAAGCCTTACAGTGGATTGTATGAAAAAGCCTCCAATGTGAAATTCAGATGAGCTACCGGATTCATTTTAATTGAGATTATTTCAAAGCACTATGTAAAAGAAACCATATTTGTTCTTTCAGTGCAACTTTTAAAACTTTTTCTTCCAGTAGAAACGCAGTAGTATTGGTCCCAGGTTATATGGCAAATCAAGTCACCATGTTATTGAAAAAGCCCATGTGTTTTTTAATTGTTGGCGGCATTAACCTAGCTTAACATTTGGCCTACAAGTGAGTGAGAATCAGACACTGGGATTAAATGCATTTCAATACAATAAATTATTTCAACTGTCTCTCTTTGCAATGAGATATTTGGCTATTGGAGACAATTCCGTGAGTATGTAGTTATTCAAATAAAATGGTATAGCTGATTGAGAGTTTACAAAACAATGTCCATTACTGGGTATCGTATGAGGGTAGGAATAGGGAGCATTTTAAGTCCCAAATGCATACCTGTCAACAAGGCTGCATTAATGTCAAGACGTGCACCCATCAGGGATTGGCAACATGCAGTACTAATATTGGTAAGTGCCGCTCCCTAAATGCCTTTGAAATATAAAGTTAATTAGGAATGCACAACCCTGACAGAATGACACCCTGTTGGCAAGAAATACAAATGTGGTTTGGCTAAACATTATCAAACAAACCCATGCCTGTAAACAAAGACAGCTGCCATAGCTGCTGTGGTAGGATTTATGATGCTTGTTCAGAGCTCAGAAGATTGTTTAACTTAATTTGGACTTGCCTTTAATTTTTAAGATGTTTACTTTTAGTTCTAGTGAAGCAAGTACACACATCCTATGACACACCAAGGTTTCAAATAAATATAGTAAATACATAGTTAATGAAGCTCTGATGGAAATGGCATCACATTTGTAGGAATATACAAGTATGGTATATTGTATGAACCTCACGTTTTTAGTTATCTTATTGTACTGTAAAACTGATCCACTTAAGGAAATCCCTGAAGTCATGAAGTAGATACAGGGTTCAACTGAAAACTCCGCATCCAGAGCAAAGTGAATCATCCCAGGTATTCCTTGGAGTGAGAGTGCATTTGCAAGTTCAAGGGATGCCTGGTTTGACCAATGCAATGGAAAACAAGAAACCCGTCAATCTGCTGCCGAATGTGGAGTTAAATTAAACCTTGAGTTGAATACCGGTGGTAGTGATGTTACAGCATTAGTGAAATGGTTGTTTAAAAAAACGAAAGATCTCTTTTTTTTACGGAATTAAGTGCACTTCCATTAAAGCACAGCAAGTAGTGGTCACGTATAATGGACCGTAATGTATATTGTACAGCAATAGCTTTATAAATAGAAAATTTAAAATAGAACACAAATCCCTTTAGGTTGCTTTTAGCTTTAGTTTGCAAGTTATACCAATCAGTGCTGTTTTAGAACTGTGGCAGAATCGACCTTGATGTGACTGGGGTGAGGCTGTTGGGTGAAAATGCAAACTAAAGCCTTACAGTGGATTGCATGAAACAGCCTCCAATGTGACATCCAGATGAGCTACCGGATTAATTTTCATTGAGATTATTTAAAAGCATTATAATGACGATGGTGATGATGTCGCATTCCAGAGCATGTCCACCACAACGATCATTGCACAAAGGCCTGTGTGATACTGTAATACCTTCTTCACAGAGGTCATATCGGCCAGTGGCAAGTACACTGATGAGTGCTAATAAACAATATCACCAGTCCACACCCTTTATAATCTGTACATTAATACGGCCGGAGGCCCAAAACGGTACCACCACATTGACAAGACTTATTCTGTTGGTGAAATAAGCCCTTACTTTACAAACTACAAGGGCGAATTTTGGAGTTATCTTATGAGGGGCCTCCATAATGCATAATCCTTGACATGAGCCGTCAAGGGACGTTTAAGTAAACTCTCCGAATGTCCCTTAATGATTTGGAGACAGAGTTTTATCATTTTATCGCGGCACATTCAGTGATAAGTACACTAATTACATGCTCTGGACACGCAATGGTATGCCTGATGGTTTGGTATATTATGGGATGTGCTCTGTTAAACAGAGGCAATTTAGCCTAAAACATGTATTTGAGGATGTAAAAGCCATATCCAGTTCACATAAACTCCAACTTGCCTCTTTTTCCCCACACCGCTAAAAAACAGAACTGAAACAGCACTGGCTAACAGATGAATAGCGTTACACGTGATATCAAGCTCAGAACATTTAAAAGCTGCCATTTTCACGAGTGGTCAAATCATATTACCTTACACTATGCATACTGTATGTGGGCAAGGTGTGTTAAAAATATTTTGGGAATGGGTCATGAATAGTTTGCACTCATTACTTTTCAATCCCTATACAACTATAAAGTAAACCCCTATAATCGTCATGACATAGTTGCTTCATAGGGTTAAAAATAAAATACAGCTAACATTTGGTCCGAGCACTTTCATAATGTCAATTCTCAAACTGTTTTGACCACATCTTTACATACAGTATATATAAAGCAATTCTTATGGCATAAACGTGACATTCATGACTTTAAGTCTACACACTGCATGCAAAAACATGGTGGAAACCTAACAAGCCTTCAGCCGTTTAGTCTCCCCGCTGCTAAGATATTTAAAATCTTCTGTACATGGTGCATGGAGGTTTGAGAGCATTGCTGAGAACCCACTGGTTTTCAATGGGATCCACAGCTACATTAGCATTTGTTATCCAGAAAGTGGTATTACCCTGATACTGATCTTTGTGTTTTTTAGCTGAATGTGTATTTATGCACGTACATGTACTGAATATATCCATACTGTACATGTTTCAAAAACGATAATGTGCCTAAGAGACAGAAAATTCACTAGTCATGACATATGCAGTCAATTCTGCTGTATAAACTGAAGCACCCATAGCTAGGTTATTGAATTTTCGTCATTAATTTTTCTCGATTTTGCAATTTTTTAAAAAGTATTTTGTACACATTTTGATATATAGGTACGCAATGACGAGCACTTTACACGGAAATATTTTCTCCTTTGCAACTTTACAGCAAAAGGTATCGGGTGTTATGTTAGTGCCACGTTGATGGGATGACACGTGACGACACGTAATGGGATGACACTTGAGCTCTCCTCAACCGTGTTACAATGCACAGGAAATAATCCTGCTTTGATCATATTAATGCTCGTGCATAATATTTCACGTTGATCGCTTTCCTTACCCCTTGTTTGGCCAGCCACTTTATTAATGAGTGGAAGCCATCAGGTAGATCTGGGACAAGCTGGCTGTGTTTCACAGACAAGCTGACTGTGTGTTTCACATCGAATATGTTCGTTCTGGGCACAGCGATATCTTGAGTGTTTGGTGGAAAGCTAGGCTAACATGCGTTGAGGATGAGAAGGTAAAGTTCAGTCAGTTGGTCTTACCTTCGATGCGTGCACACAATACGATCACCATTTTGACATCAATCAGGTTTCTAGTGTGAATCACATTCCTATTTAGAGTTTAACCCATGCCCTAGCAATGCAACTGGGTACCATATTTTGTACGTAAAATTCCCCTGTAACAGAATTTTATACGATGTGTGCTCTGGTAATTGAATATGGCATTGCTAATGATGATATTTGTGTAACCATAATATTGTGTCCGAATATTGCACAGGTATCTACAAAATAATATCACTGTCATCTTCCAATGGGCGGTAAGTGCTGAATATGTTGTTGTTTTTCACTAATAGCCACATTGACGCTGGAATCCACTGACGTTCCAAGAATCATGTTGCGGAGATTAAGCAGTTGTAAAAAAAGGGAGTGATTTTATGATTACTGATAACAAGGATCAAAACAAGGTTTTGACCGAGCTCGTGTAGCAAAGTACCAATGCCAAAGGCCCACTTCTCTGCCCGTTGTCTACTGGCAACATGAAAAAAGTCTCATATATATTAAGTTTGGTTGCCATTAAACCATTCCATCCTCAAATATATGGTTAAATATAACGGTGTCATTCACTGGGTTTCCAATAAGTACTACAAGGAATAACCCAATTAAATTCTAGAAGTTGAATAACTTACCCTTTTACAATAAAGAACTGTTGTATTTAACGGCTACATTAGATTTCATTCAGTTTGAGCTCTATGACTACGTTTCAGAAGACACGTAGTACGTGTTCAAATCAGAGCTGTTATGGCTTGGAA